>PYAF01003482.1:864244-944451 GCA_007407185.1 Glycine tomentella | reverse complement strand
AAAATAATATAAAAACATTTGAAAGGGAAAATAAGCTTTTGGAAGGTAATCAACTAATCATAAGCTACAAATATTTAGCTTCATCAAAATAGCTTTCAAAGAAAAGCTTTTTCTAAATTCAAATATTCATATTATTTAAATTAAAAATAATAATTCAATTGTTATTTTCTGACCTGACTAATCATTTTTATTTTTGAAAGAGTAAAAAAAAATAAAAATAATAAACATTTATTGCGAACATGTGCTTTATTTTATTGTTATAAACAAATTTTTTTATTCTCTCAACAAAAAAATTGGTCATTATGTTATTTAATTATTCATTAATATATTTTATTCGTGTTGTTATCTAACTACAAAACTAGAACAAGTCTCTCATTTCCTCCATTTACCAAAAAAAAAAAAAAACTGATTTATTATAGTTACATGAGAAAACTCACAATAGAGAATATTAAGCCTGAAATCCATCATTTTTTAAAGGAGAATACTTATGCCATGTCATTTAAAATAAGAACAGCAATACAACAAGAAACATGGTTAACCACTTGAAAGCTAGCATACATACAAAGTTGACGCACTTACTAATAAATAGATGACAAAATTAGCTTGTCGCTTAATGAAACTCACGACTGAGTTTTGGAAACAAGAAAATAAAATATTACACTTATTTAGGATAGCAAAAAGTTGTGATTGGCCGCATGAAATCCATCATATAACAATTTTCAAACATTCAATTTCAGTATGTACATTTTTACCTTAACACAACCTTTCCATTCTTCAATTTTTAAAATAATTTTTTTGACAGTACATAATGATCGATATTTTTAAATTTCAAATTGAGTGATATTTAAATTAAAATTGTGTAATTAAAAAACACTTACAAAGTTTTTCTAAATAAAAAGTGAGTCAAAGTTGAAAGAACAATGAAACGGCTAAAACGAGGTTTATTTGTGGAAGTAACTTGATGAATATATTTTAAAATTTTCATTAAGAGATACATGTTAAATGTTTTTTGTAGTAACTGCAACAAATATGGATCCAGATGAATTAAAAAGTGAATGAAATTCCTTTCAATGAATTAGGCATTCTAAAATAAGAAATCGAACTTTCTTTTCTTAATGAACAACAGCATATCTTCAACATTATTAATATATATATATACACACCAGATCCATCTTCACTGGCATTCAGCAAGCAAGATAAATAGCTCTTCGTCAGTTATTGCACCCCTCTCCATTGCTCTTTCAAGTACAGTGACTCCTCCAGCATCTTTAACTGACGGCCTTGCACCCCTGGTAAAATGGCATGTTAGTTTATGCTTTCATTGGAAGTTTGTGCTAGAGATGAATGCCAATATGAAATCCAATCTTGGAAACACAGCATACCACTTTTTTTCACTACTCAAGGTTTTGATATATTTTGAAATCGAGAAATTTCAAGTGGAGCAAGCTTCATACAAATGTCTCTCTCTCTCACCCTCACTTATATATAACATGTAATTGACGCAAGAAATAGAACACGAAAAACTTGGCAGATTGAAAAGTCTTAGCTGTTTGTGCAGCGATGAGAAGTTGTCTAAACATCTCGTGATTAAAATAAAATAGGGAACGGATGAACAATCCAGGTAAGGCTTCATCAGAGACAATGAAAGGTATTGGTTGAGAAAATTATGAATACGAGATTTCGAAAGAAACAAAGATGGAACACAAATTCCCATTTTCTTCTTAAATTCTGTTTACTCATCTTCCTCTAAATTCTTTCCAATACAACTCCTAGAAGAAAAGAAAACAGGGAGATAGAGAGGAAGAATTTATGATCACTTACTCGTCGTCACTACACCAAAAGCCAAATGAAAGAAAATGGCTTAAAATAAAAGTATTACCTTCTTAATAGAAACTTTGCCAATTGATTTTTCCCACTTGTAATGCAATAGTGCAAGGGAGTTCTTTCATGATAGTCAACCATGTTTACATCAGCACCAAATTGGAGCAACAACTCAACCATGAGTGCACTGCCAGAATGACATGCCAGATGTAATAATGACCATCCACGGAAACACCTCTCTGTCCCAGTAGTGTCTTCAACTTTCAGACAGGCTTCAGGATCATGCTGATGTCCTTTGGCATCAGCAGCATGGTGAGCCTCATCATAATATTTTGTGTTTATCAGATTTGATGTTGATGTGGCAATAAGGCGATACACTTCTCGTACATTTACAGCCTGAACTGCTTGCCAGATTCTTATGGAAACTGAAGGATTCTCGGGTATATCCTCTTCTCGGATGATCAGTGATTTCTCTACATACTGATAAAGGAAAACAAGAGTTACAACAATATTTAGATCACGGTAAAAGCTGTGAAGAAAGCAGAAGCTTCCTAACAGATATATCATAATACAGCAATACATAACATTAAATGTCAAAATGTAAAATAGGACTGGCAGAAACAATATGTAGAGAAAGACAGAGAGAGCAACAAAAATAAGAGAATCCAACGATGGAAATCCAATTATAAAAGATTACCAACCTAATTCATTTATTCACAATGTGCAGTGATCTGGTTACATAATCTCCATAGAAGTAAGCATCAACTATCCTATTTCAAATTCTATTAGCAATGAAAACAAGTAATTATTATGACCAGAAAGGTGAAGTAAAATCCAGAAAACATTCTTCAATTCCAATTGAAGGTCAAACTATATAACTACGTAAATTCTTAGTTTAGAACTAAAACCTTCATAATCCTTAAGACTTTGGATAATTCAAAAAACATTTCCAACCTAATCCTGAATGCTGGTGCTTAAGAATATGAACAAATACCTCAATGAACTCGTCAATAATACAATTCTAAAAATCTTCTGAAGTGGATAGAATATCATCATTAAACAGACATAAATTTAAAATGAAAGAGTGGTGCTATCTTACTCATGGAAAGAATTTGTCACATGTCTAACATATAAAGCTGCCTCTATAGCAGTAAACCATGAAAGCTTCTAGTTCCATATATAAAAATTGAAATTAAACCGAAACTGCTTACCTTTGCTTGGATGTACTTCTCCTTGTGTTGGAAGGCATCTGTGGAGCAAGGTTTCATTGACACATTTGATTTACCTACCCTGCAGATAATTATTCCCAAAAAGAAGGATTACGAGCTTAACTACTCAGTCACTCAACATGATACATTGATAGGACACAAATTGCATTGCTTAAGGAAAGCCATAATTTACCTTTCATGATCAAGCAGAAGCAAGCCCTCCCAGATAGAATTACAATAAGTATTACCTAAGTTATCAAATAACTCCAGAATGGTATTTTCCCCAAACCCTAACATCTAACGTTATAGATCTAACCTGCAATTCACAGATCAAATATAATTACCTTTAGAAAATCGATTTTTAATACCAAATCAGAAATCACATGATTTAAGAAAATGGACTCGGTTCAATTATAAAGACGAAAAAAGTGTGTATTATTTCTCAAAAGTCAAAACTAATTAATTCTTAAAATGAAAACCCCTAGCAAGAAAGAAAGAGTTGCAAAAATATGCAAGCACTTTTGGGCAATATAACTATCCTAGAGCAAGAAAATCAAGAATCAAAATCTTCACCATCTCAAACTATCCTAGAGCAAGAAAATCAAGAATCAAAATCTTCACCATCTCAAACTATGGATGCTTCAACGTTAAAGATAAACTCCGAGAAAAATTTCAATCAAGTTACAAAATGCTCTTATATCCACATAGATGTTGAATTTAGAAGGGGAGATTAAGAGAAAGATATAAATGAATATCATACACAGAATTTTGAGAATGGGAAATGCTTTCTTATTCAATTGAATGTGGTACATAGATTATGCAAGGCATCTATAATTCTATATATATAGGCTCATGTCTTTCTAGCACACTTCTTCAAACACACTTTCTTTAATTGGTTAAAATTTATTGAAAACTACAAAATCAGGAGAGAGAGAGAGAGAGAGAGAGAGAGTCATTAAATATGATGTGGGACCTACAAAATTGTGTCATTTTCAATAAATTTCAAGCAATGAGAAAGGATGTGTTCAAGAGAGTGTTTGAGAGTGTGTTCCTAGCATTTCTCTAACCAAAAAGGTGCCAATGGGTTGCCAGAAAATGGCTGGATGTGCCTCCACACGCACAGGGGAGGCACGTGGAGGAAAAGCGCTGGACAGTAATTGCGTGCATAGGCACATGGGATGTCAGATGGAGCTGAAACTTCAGTACTTCACCAGCTCATAGATCAACTGATGTTGATTCTGATCGCAGTAGTTTTGCGGGAAAAATCGCTAGAAATTTTTTCCAGTAGCAGCATAGGCCAGAAAAGTGATTGAATGCCTTGGGTGAGAAGACAAAATGTTGGGAAAAGGAAACCAAGGTGGAAACACTGTTTCTACCCAAAAGAAGGCCACAGATGGAGATGATTCAAGCAGAGCAGTGGTGAAGATGATGAAAGAGAAAGATTTGAACTAGCTGGAATGAAAATATGTAGATGACTGCTTGGAAAAGAGAAGAATGCTATTGAAAACAAAATAATTCCGTATTTTTAGGAACATGACAGTGGAATTGGGACAAGTCACAGAAGATGGTAATGTAACACTCTAATGCCACGTAAAAATTTAGAGGGGATGATTCAGAGGAAGATAGAACATAATATTTTACAGAGAATTTAGTGAATTGGAATGCTTTCTTATTCAGTAGAACATAGTAGATTGGTTATGCAAGGCATCTGTGTACATAGGCGCTTAATAGAGACATAGTGGAGATTATTTCCTTAGCTAATATTAATCAAGTGCAACTTTCCAGACACTAATATAATATCCATGAACACTAAATGCATTTTCACAGGAGTTACATGAACATGCTATTTCCTAAGTACATTTAGTATTATTATTTGCAACAATAGAGATAGATGTAATCACGTAAATAAATGATTTGCATTTATATCTGAAAGAATGCACCTTTGAGACATGAACACCAAGATTTCGATGCACTCCAGAGCATTCAATACAGAGCAATATGCCAAGGTTTAGAGATGCCCAGTCTGGTTCAGGAGCACTGCACTCAGCACATTTATCATTCCCAGGAATTCCCCTTAAAATCTTAGAGACACTACCCACTTCCTTGGAATATACGTCATCCCTCAATGATTTCTGACTATCCTCTGATTGACTTGCCAAAGAAGCACCAGATGCTGAGTTTTTACTCTGTGAATGCACTCTACCAAATTGAGGCTGCAGCAATTATAAATGAATTAGTGTTGATATAACATCTTATATGGACATCTTGGCAGGATGGTATGCTTCAAAAAGTTTGAACAGATAACCTGTTGAAGAAACTGAGAATTAAAAAGCGACGCGATAGCTCCAGTAATTTTGTTTACCGAGTCCATCCTATCAGCTTCATTTTCAGCCTGATGAAACCAATTAGGAAAATCAGCTTACAAAAAACCAATCCAGAACTAGACCAAGCCAGCACACAGAATTTGATACAAGATCTAACAAAGAAGCTCAATCTAAAATATTCAAAACTACAACTTTAACCAACAAAATGTCTATTTTCTCCTGAAATAGAAATTTGTATCATATAAATGAGAGAACAGTACAAGATAAGAAATTATGTTTGGTTATCATCGAGATAGTTTGACACAATATAGTGGCTTGTTATATGAATCATTAAAATATATGAAATAAGTCGATCAATCACCTGTAGTGTGTATGATTTTGAGGGAGAAATTATTCGGAAGCAAAGACGTAGATCTGTATCGTCTGCTTCCATCTTTATAGTGGATGTGCACAGATCAACTGTACAAGAACCTAAAATATCCTCATTTAGAGACGTAGCCCTCTTGTGTCTTGAACGGAATCTACCAAACATGCCACTATTTTGTTCAGACAAGCGGATATAATTATATGACTGAGATCCCTGGGGACAGATTTGGAAGTAAACATTAGCAGATTGCTTAATAGATCAAAACAAATAAAGACAAAAATAACTACCATGGGTTTGACACCCTTCACTCTGTAATAATATAAATTCCCTTGGTTATCAAGTACAAAGAACCTCCGTTTCCAATCTCCACGTGAGCTTGATGATCGTTTTAACAGGTAACCCTGTTTAACTGTTTGAACCTGTAAGCAAGGGTAAAAAACTAAAATTAGAAGACACAAAATAAGACAACAAAATAACGACAAAGGAAAAATAAAAATAAAAACCAATGTATTTAACATAAAGTCATAAACAGGAGAACTTTCAAATATTAACCAGAAAAGGCCAATTACTTGCCTCCCCTTTGGTTGTTGCAGGTTGCACCCCTGCTTCAAAACTTCTGTAAGAGTTCAAACCTACAACATGGGTGCCATCAGAACCTGGAACAGTTTCTGTATAATTGCTAGAAGCTCGTATATTCTCCAGCTCTGCCTGTGTTCTGAATTCCTGAATCCGTTTTGCAAGCTTATCTTGCTCAATAGTAGCAAGTTCTTTTGATTGCTGTGCATATGTTAACACCTAATTTCAGGAAAATACACAAAAGTAAAATCGGGTCAGAATTTTCATGCAACAATCTAGGTTTGAGTCATTGGTAGCCACCATCATCAAACATTAAAGAAATTACTTTCAAATCTGTCAAAGAAAACATTTTGTAGTGTCACAATGTATAAAAATTACCCGTTGTTAATACATAGCATACCCCAACCAACAGCATAGAACAAGCAAGGAAATGGTAGGGCTATAGAGTCCTAGTAAAGATAGTGCAAGAGATATCTAAGAGAAAAGTTAAGCACATTTTGATATTAAAACTCATCTTACACGATAGTTTCCTTTTTTTCCCTTTTCAAGCACATAGATTGAGCAACTTTTTAACGTGGGAGAAATAATTTTTTGTATAAGTGATTGAAAGTTCATGAGTTCATAAATCCCATTGTTCTTATTTACATTTTATCACAAAGTAGTGCCATCCCTATGCTAAGTCAATTCTTCCAAGGCCAACAATATTGCAAATAAGGATACTGTATTATACGAGGAAAATCATTTTTGACACTCAATAGTGAAGGGAGAGAGAAATTGACATTAAGTTCCACACACTAGTAAAGGGTACTTCATCTATGCCAATCAACTGCTAAATATTGTTGTTTGAAATTAGCAAATAAAATACTCTAGCTTCAATTCGATAAAGTCAGTTTGGCTACTAAAAAAGAATGAAGCACGTCAATTGTGATCCTTTTGCAAATGTTTTACAAATATGCTCATAATTTTATCTTCAATATATTTGCTTGTAAGAAACAAAAGAGTACACTTTATACCTGGTGAATATAGGGCTCCATTTGGCTTAGTAATTCATAACCCTAAAGCAAAAGATAACTTGTTTAGTACAAAGTAATAATTAAAAGCATAAAACAAAAAGAGTTGAGCATTCACTTTTGAAGAATTGCCACTAATTTACGGACCAGCTTAAAATATCTCAAATGAGCATCCATTATTGCACTAATGGACTCCAAGAACTCATACTTCTTTTTAACTTCAATATTCATGAGAGAGTTTACCTGCACTCCTTAAAACCCAATAGCCAGGTTCATAATAATAAAAAAACACTGGAGATGTCAGCAAAAAAGATTCATAATTGTAGAAGACATACTAGATTGAAGCGCCTTTTTTCAAATGCTGATTTTGAATTTTGTAGATCCTGCCATGGATCAGAGTATGAGATAATTAATTAAATAATATGACTCACGCAGTCATAAAAAAATATGCCAAAAATTAAAAAATAAAAGACTTAATTATGTTTTTAATCCTTGCAAATTTGACTATTTAGTCCTCCAACAAAAATTGTGTTGTTTTCCTAATAATTGTTTTTAAAAAAAATATAATAATCCTTGTTGGTGTCTTGGCATGGACCATGGCTTGTGATGTAACATGTCTAGATATATGTCACATCATTCATAAATATTAAATAGTAATGAAATTATTTCCTTGTAATTTTATAGGTGCTTGTAATAGACAAACAACTCTCATGACTGGATTAAGAAATTAATAATGGTTTGTGATAATGAATAGTCACTCAAAATGGATTATAGGTGCCAAAATTATAACAGAGTGATGCTGAAAGTTAACTGTGTTTGTTGATGATATATGACCAGTTCAAAGGTGATGTTGGACCTGATTGTGTGAAAAATAGTGGGGAAGAAAATACAACTAAAAGGAAAAAAGTTCTAGGAAGTTAGAGTGCCTAGTCTCTCCCAAAATCCCAGCTAATTCCAGCCTACCCTCTCAATTATCAGTTCCTAGCCTTATACCCCATACAACTGAATTTGCTGACAAAAAAAAAAAAAACATACAACCATATCACCTGTTTTTCCCACCTTGCCAGCCAACTCAGCAATTAGTTACATGGAAAAATCCTTCTGATTCTCTTCCATTTCGTCGTGATCCCCTACAATGCCACTCTATTTCTTTCTTAACACACCTTAGTTATTTTGGGTTTGGTCCTAACTAGTTCAAGGTTTCTATCAGACTTTTGGAGTTCCTTTAAATTCATAAAGGATGCTAATCTCAAGGTGTAATGCTATTAACATAACAGCCATAGGCTCAACATTGACTCATTTAGAGTCCATGAGTTATGAAATTACTCTGGATGACAGGGCAGTACCTAAGACAGATTGGCTATTGTAAGTTTCACATGATATTATTATTATTTTAGTAATATCCTTTTAAAGTTGTTTCTTCTGAAGTCACACAATTAGTTCTTCACCATAATCTGAAATCATGACAAAGTACAAGAAAGTTAAGGGAAACCTCAGATACGACTAGAATTTTTTAGAAGCTACTAATTATAAACAAATTGATACAGCAAACCTCTTCTAATTCAGCAACAACATCTTCTGATGTATTCTTCTTCAAAGAGACAAACTTCTCTCGTGACTGGATTAAGAGATAATGAATATGTCAGAGATTATAATTAATAGTAACTCTGAGAAATTAAGTATTTTGGAAATTGGTTTAAATATAGTCCAAATATGCATAAAACATAAGATAAATGAAAAACTATGATGCTGAAATTGAGGATGTAGCAAATTACCACTTTCAAAAGAGGCATTCAAGTGCAAAATGAGAATGTCTTTATAGGCAAGGCTTCTCTAAATGACTTAAATTAGCACTGAAGCCACTGTCAAATTAAGCAAGCCTTACCTAAATGCTTATGTGAGCACTTAGACTGTAAAATAGAAGTTTGATTCTAAAATAACTTTATCACCACAAATACTAAGGAGTAGCCCTGCGGGAATTACCTAGGGCCTTCATCCAAGAATAATTTACCATAAACAACTGTTCAGTCAATGGACAAATTAAACAAAGGGCTTAAGATATAATTGCAAAAATAATAAATCCACATAAATCATGGTCAGTTACCTTAGAAAGCCAAAATTCTTATGAACCAATACAAACAAGACAAGTTTAACCATCAAAGGACTAAAATCATCCAAGTTATATATAAAAAATTAAAAATAAAAAATCATCCAAGAAACTCTCTTTTGAGGAATCCTAAAAGTTGATAAATAACTAAACGACTACAAGGAAAAGAAAAAGGAACAATACATAGGATGAATACTCAAAATAGACATCACAAAAAGAATATTTAGGCCTCACAAAAGGAAAGGAATTATCATTTAGACAATGTACAACAGCAGCAATGAACTGTCATAAGAATATCTAAACATCACAAGGAAAATTGAAGCATTAACTTATGAAAACTAATTTGATTTACCAAAATTATTGCATCCACAATAATTTTCTTAAAAAAAAAATCATCAACAACTTTGAAAATAGATTTTTTTTTTTATTTTCTCAATACCTGATCATACAAATGTACAGCTTTGTCAAAATGACGACGAGAATCCTGATACAAACAAGCATGAAGTAAATGTAATGTATTAATTAATTTATATATATAGCACAACTTTTACAATAGAAATATCAACCCTAGAGAAAAAAAGAAAGTACCTTTGCACCTTGCAAATCAACGTTCATAAACTCTGTCAGCCGGTCAATCAAAACATGCTCTACCTATACAAGAAATCTGTCATGTAATTACTCAAAATATAAAAATCTATGTCAACAAAACACTAAGATGGCTTTGGAGATTGCCTACCACAGATACTCAAGTGTTGCTCTTTAATTTTTGTTTCTCTTTATTCCTTTACTATACAACCTAACAGCTCTGATGCAACCAGCAAACATTCATGAAAGGAAAAGCTTAAACAAGGAAATAAGTTTCAACTATACTTCGATTTAATTACAGAAAAAGTTAGAACCTTTAGAACTATCCTTCTTTAGGTGAAAAGGTTATCTAGGAATTTCCATAGATTTAGTCATCATTTACACATTGCTTCACTTTTTCAAAATAAGGAAACTGTTGTCGAAGTTCTATTTGATTTTTCTGGATTCTAGAGGAATGGGCTACTTAATTTCTTAAACTTTTTTGTTTCTTCAAGTTAGCCCTGCTTTTGACATGACACAATTCACAGACACAACAAAGTAAAAAGGAGAAAAGAGAAAAATTCACATAATTATCATTTTACTACTATATGAATGATAAGTGTATGATCTGCACAATCATTACGGGACTTTTGAACACCATCCGTATATAGGCACTCCACTCAATACATTAAACCAACTTATATCTTGTCAAATTTATTACGATTCAGTTTAAAGTGAGATAAATCAAGAGTTTTTTAAATGATTGTTTTAGCAAATTTGAGGTAGTTGAATAAGCAGACCAAAAAACCATTGCCTTCAAGATCAAACACCTAAAGTAACAAGTCTCATAGTCACTATTAAAACTCCCAAGAAAAAAAGTGCAGCATTCTGGTTAAAGGACTCACCTGTGAACGAAGAAGGTCTTTAAAAGAAGCTAGCTCACGCAGTGTGGTAATAAACTTAGATATCACGGGCCCTACAAAAAGAAACAGTTAGAAAGAAAAATACAACTTACATTTAGCAATGATCAGTGATGTCTTCATGATAGAAGGTATCCCACTTATTATATTATCATCAGGCACCAAAGCAGTTTATGTGGAGCTTGAGTGGTGACAAGGCTGTTCCTGAGAAAGTTATATGGTAAAAAGAAAAGAGTGATCCAAAACTAGATATAAATCTATTTATTAAAAAATTAAAATCAGGGTAAAGGTCTGTCATTTGTGAAGCAAAAACCTCTTATAAGTTAAAGAAAAATAAATTAAGACTATAAGCTACTGACACATTTAACAATGCACAAAATATAGTTGTTTCATAAATGAAGCCTAGACACTCCTCTTGCTTGAGGTGTTAGGGTGCCAGGCATGCAACTGAAACTGAGACCTCGCAAACACTTGTACGACACATGTCGAATACTCCTCAATAAGTGTCTGTTTAAAAATAATTTTTTATTAGCTCAGACACTTGAGCCAACACTTGCACCTCCATATGGATGGACACTTCCAAGACACTAGTATTACTTTTTTTCAAACATTCAGAAATCTTGGCTTAAAATGTAACATAAAATATTAAAAAATAAAGTCTCTCAATATGTTTCTGTGAGGCTCATTATCATAGAAAGATGAATATACAAATCTTGATCATCATTTTAATTTTTTTGTTATGTCGTTTACATTTGATTTCATTTAACACACATATAGCGGCGTCCTGGTGTCCATGTCAAAGTTTGTGCTTCAGAAGCACCTTTTGGGTTTGTTTATTTGAATAAAAGAGAAAGTAAAACAACATATGAAAATAAATTTCAACAACCTCCAATTGATACACTGACAGGGTCATCTTGGCCACCACCAAATACTTCTAATGAATCAGCAAAGGAAATTTCTCCATTATATGCTTCCCACAAAGCTGTCCTGAGGAGTTGCAGAATAAAGAATTAATAACTTCACCTGCTGAGGTTCCAACAAATAGTTTGTTGGGAAAATTTGATTGGTAAAATTTACAAGCAAAATATGGTGCATGTACGTTTAAAGCCTCATCTTTTAGCCATCACAATCATTAATCAATAACTATTTCAATTACAAATAGACGAAAAATTATTATTACAAAAGACCATGGCTCTAGTCATTTAATTAAACTTGACGAACATTAATATTTAGATATTCCACGTAGTTCATGGCCAAGTTTGGTAACATCAATTTTGAGTTCAAACACATTTGCATTTAATTAATAGTCCAACTTCAATGTGTCAAAAAACAGATTGAAAAGTTATGGAAGAATACTATTAGAAACAAACTAGAGAAAGTACAGCTAGGAGTGAGATAGGAAATTCTCATAAAAAGAATAATGAGAAGATAATGGTGAGTTAACATGGTTCACAAATGCAACAGAGCTGTCTAATTTCTTAGCATATTTGATCAACAATAGAAATCCCCTTGAAACAACCATGAAAGAGGAGAAAAACCAGCCCTATACTTCTTTCTGCTGTATTCAAGAAAAACATTCCTAAATAAAAATAGAGCTTCAAAATCGAGAATTAACTTAGTACATGTAAAAATAGATCTAATACTCTATACATGAATGCCATCTAGCACTTACATAAACTTCTTGCACCCTTTATATAGTTTTTGGCACCGATCCGTTAACTCATCAGTTGTTTCTTCAAGAGAATATAACTGTCCCAGAAAAAATAAATAAATTACAGCAAGGAATCATCTTGATAAAAATAGTAAAAGAACTAATAATTTACTAATCCAGTAATCTTGACCAATATAAATAAATGAAAATGTATAGGCAAATACTTATTTTAGGGACAAACAGCACAAATTACAGAAATTGAAGAGAGTAGTAAAGGAGTACAAAAGAAAAAAATAAGGAATCTGGTTTCTGGAGAAAAAAGGAACATCATCAAACAAAACAGGAAGAACACATCTTCACACACACACACACACACACACACAGAAAAGGTGATTAGCTGAGCATCATAAAGCACCAAGTAGACAAATCTACCGAACAAAAACTGGCAACGGAAGATATCTACCTTTCAGAAAAAGCTCGTATAAATCCCTATTCCTTTGCTCAATCCAAATCAACGAAAAATTCCAAAGAAGTCCTAAACTAAAGCCTCATTTCACAACTTCCAATCAACACTATCCTGAACTAACGAATCATTGTGGCTAGCTCGCTATGAAACAGTATTTCACAAAAACAAGTTGAAACTTTCTCTATCGAAGCTTGTGTTAGCAACAATTTGAAGATTTGCGAAGGAAGGGAAAGGGAAAACAAAGTATCCTGAGAAACTAAGCGCAAAGCATAAAAATGTTGTAGGACAAAGACGCGGTCTAAGTAAACCAAATATGAAGCAAAGCTGGAATTGAAGCTAATTAGATTGCAAAAAGTGTGATCCCGAAATGGTATTGAAGAGAATGAAAGTAGCGCACCTGTCTCTGGAACATAGGGGAATCATCGAGCTTGACGAACGCCGATGCCATTGTTGCGTTGGTCGGTGTTGGTGACTGAGTCTGCGGGTGGCTCGTGGCTCAAGGTTCAAGCTCCGTTATGTTACAGTTTAGATCGCATGTCATTGTTATGTTATGCACACGCTTCAGATGGAGATGGAGATGATGCAGCTTTGTAACGTGACTATTTTGTCCCCGCCGTTAACCCACCCACGTACAAGTTTTTACTATTTTTGTACCAGAGTAAATCGTGTATCTAATATTAAATAGGGTAAATTGTTTTTACACTTCTATAAATTTATTATTTTTATAATCATTATTTTTAGAATTATACTATTCAAATATTCTATCAGAGTCAATAAATATCCAAGAATATTCCTCACATATTTAAAATATTAAAGTATCTAAACTCAAACTATTTGACTTATCCGAATATACAAGTATCCATCATCTTATCAACACATGTGAATCTTCTATAATATTCAGATATTTGAGTAGATCAAATACTCGTTACCTTATCAAAAAATAATCCCTCACAAATACTAAAATATTCGATCTAACCTAATACACCAATACTCATAACCTTGATAATAAAGGTGATTTTTCTAAAGTACTAAAACATTTGGTTTAGAGACCAAATACCTAAGCACTCATCATCTTGTCAACCAAAAATAATCCTTTTAGAACACTCAAATATTCGATCTAATCAAATACACTAATACTCATCACTTGTTAACAAAAGTGATCATTCTAAAGTACTTAAATATTCGGTTGAATATCGGAGTAATGTTCATTACTCACCCAGCATATTACTAAATAATCTTAATAAAGACTATCAGAGGCTGCCTTAACTCCCTAATGATAGTTAATGACTTATTACATAATGGGATAACAAAATACAAAGGCCATCCAAGATATATATAAATAATTACAAAAATTTCAAGATAAAACTGTATTCATTTTTATTTAATACTTTTATTTATGATTCTCAACCAAAATCTTACTTAAACTTCGGGAATGTCTTTTTGGAGGTACTTTTTTCCGGACTAGCGAGTAGTACTTCACGAAGAGAGGAGACCCGAGATACAAGAGGAGGAATTACCCCTCTATCCTCGACGCACAAGAATTACGTTATTTTAAGGTTGCTTTTACATATGTTATTTTAATAGCAACTTAGAGTAGAAATAGTCTCAGGGTAATTAATTGTTAGGAAAGTCAAACTTTTAAATATTCTATATACTATTTCTGTTAATACTATAAATTAAATGCAAATAATTGAAGTTAAAGACAATGATTGCCACCGGAATATATATAAATTGAACCATTGCATATTGCATCTACAATAGTTAAGAATTCATCCTTCCACTAGTTAGCTATATATTTCTATTGCCTTTTTAGACTTTAGAATATATTTAGTAATAAATTTTAAATTGAAATTTTAAATTATTTTTTTAGATTTTATAATGTTATATAAGATTGGAGATCTTTTTTATTTTTTTAAGTGATAAATCTCATTTTGAAATATTAGAAAGAAAGAGAAAAAAATTAAATAGTAAATTTTAGAAAAAATATTATAAGAATTCATTATCTATATTAAAAATTTATTTATTTTTTTTGTTGAAAAATCTAGTAAAAATCATTTAATTTTTTTTATTGAAAAATTTAGTAAAAATCAGATGTTAAAATTAAGATTCTTGTTACACTAAGATGTTGTTATATTATATGTCGAATATTTTATTATTTTCTTTTATTGGTGTTCCGTCACATATCTCCTTTGTTCTTGCCCCAACGAAAGTCTCTATTTTAAAACGGGCGAAAATAGTTGTTTGGCATATTATCAATAATTTGTTTGGCATCTTCCAAATACCCCGCTCGACCAAGCATATCAACCATGCAACCATAATGGTCCATGTCTGGCTTCAAATGATAAGCATGTTTCATCGATTCAAATAACCTTTTCCCTTCCTCTACAAAACCTCCATGAGAACATGCAGCAAGAACACCGACAAAGGTAACTTCATTGGGTTGAATACCACTTTTTAACATGCAAGAGAAGATATTCAATGCTAGCTCCTAATGCATCCCCATGCACAGCCAAATCATTAATTATTGCTGTCCAAGTGTACACGTTCTTAACTTGCAAGTTTTCAAATACCCTTAAAGGTTCATCAGTACACCCACATTCTGCATCCATATCCACCAATGCAGTCCCTAACGCTACATTCATATTTATCTTGTTACACTCAATGTATTGATGAACCAACCTTCCTTGATCCAAAGCCCCCATGTGAGCACAGGCACTAAGAACACTTAAGTGTAAAATCATTGGGCGCAACATTGTCCAATAGCATGTCCCAGAAGGCACGAAGTGCGTCTTGGAACTTGTGATGCATAAATCATAAAAGGGTCATGAGTCATGACCAATGGAGTTGGAGAACGTCTTGAGAAGCAAAGGGAAGGTGTGTTTGCGTAGCATAGAAGGGATATGTGGGGATGGGAGCAGGCTGCGATCATTTTGTTGAAGAGGCGAATGTTGGGAGTGTGGATGGTGCCGAAGAGAAACAAGAGACAGGTATTTTGATTTTGAGGAGTTCAGTGAGGAAAAGAGTGTCTTGTGTTGAATAGAGACCGCAAGTGACGATGATGGATTGAATCAGCTTGCATTGCTCCAATGTTTGGTGTTTCTTGAATAGGGAGACAAGGGTGTTGCTCCAGCATAGCATTTGGTGCAAGAAGCCGCCAGAACCAGAATGGTTACTTCACCAATTTGGATTACTGTTAGTTTTTTACATGCGAAATTCCGAATAGCCAAGCGGAACTTTCTCCTTTCTTTCCCGGGATTTTGGGTCGAGTACTGATTGGGTTTGAGATAACAAAACCAATTCTCCAACGCCCAAGAAGTAAGGCCCAAATCCAACAAATCGGCACACAAGAGGATCCAGCACCACATTAAAAAAAAAAAAAAAGCTTGATTGACATATCTTAATTTTTTATATTTAATACAATGAAATATTAATTATTAGACTTAAATGTAATTTTAATCTCTTTGTTTTGTTCATTTCACATTGGTCCTTCCATTTTAAAATTAATATATTTGATCCTCTTATTTTAAAAAATTCGTGATATTAGTTTTCATATTCCAAAATAAAGACATTTAGTCCTTTTTATTTTGAAAATTTTGTAATTTTTGTCAAATTTTTTATTTTTTTCTATATTTTTTTATTTTTTTGGTTTAATTGAAACCTAATATATTCACTTAAGGTACAATGAAGAAATGATTTAATTAAATATAAAGAAATAAAATGTAGGTAAAATTAAAGATAAAATCAAAATTATGATTTTTCTAAAATATGTAACCAAAATTACGGATTTTTTAAAATATATAGATTGGGGGATAATATGTCTTAGGACGGATTGGAAAAAAATTATAAGCTTGGTGGATGATTAAATCCATTAGTATTTCTATGTTCTCATCGTTCTTTTTTTTTTACGTTTTTTTTTTATTTATCTCCTCTTCCTTTCACCCCTCTTTTATTTTAGTTTGTTTTCTCTCTCTTTTATCTAATTTCCACTTTTTTCTCCTCTCTCCCTTTTTCTTTTTTGTCTCTTTTTCGATCTATCACTAGGTTCATCTACCACCGACCCCAATTAACTTGGATTAAAAGTGTTGTTGATGTTGATGTTGACAAGGAACCAAATGTTTGTATTTTGAAATAGGAAAATTGAAATTGTTGATTTTTTAAAGTAAAAGGATCAAGTATCTCAATTTTAAAATAAAGAGATTAAAATTATGGATTGTATTAAAGAAAGGAATCCAAATTACATTTTAACCTAATTATGATATTAATATTCATTTAACACATAAAATAGTTTATCTTTGCTTCTCTTGCTATTTCAAATTGAAAAATATTTGATAGACACTCAATGTGTTATCTAAGATCTAGAAGATAACAAAGAAAATAAAAGAAAATGTAAATATGATATAGTTTATGATGTGATCCTAACAAATAGACAAAAAAAAAAAACAAATATTAATGAGATCTTTAAAATAAAAATAATTTATCTATATTTTTTTAAAAAAATTTGAGGTCAGAGTAAACGAGAACAATCCAAAAATATCTTTTGGGCACTCATTTGACTCAATTTTGTTACACTAATCCAAAAATCTGACTTTACATAATTTATTTTTACCAAAAATCAAAAAAGTGTTTTTTTTAATGTCACCTCTCTAAAAAGCGTTTCACTTTAGTGGATGCAATAATAAATAAATAAAATAACAATTAATAATTTACTAGAAAAAATTTAAGCCATAATAATTATAATTATTACTAATAAAACAACAAAGAGAATAATATGTACACGTGAAGCCATAAAAAAGAAAATAGTATAAGATGTTGTGTGTGGGCAAGTTGACACAACTTATATTATAGGTAAATGACCCATGCCAAGCATTTAAATATTGAAAGATGCATCGCATTGGTCGGTGGAGAGACCCGTGATTGATTCTTCTTAACTTAATTAACAAATTGTAGCATACTTAGGAGACAAATATTAGTCCTCAAAATTACAAGTAGACATCATATACATTTTTTTCTTTGGCTGCCGATTATTTGACAGGAGGCACCGACGGTTCTAATTCAATTATTCAGAACAAAAGGAAAAAAAATTACAAAAAAATAATTTTTGAAATTTCAATATGTAACTAATTTTATATATTAAATTTGAATCTTTGAATATTGAAACTGTTTTTAATATTTTTTTTTCTTAATATATGAAGTGGAATTTTCTTATCAAACATTTTATATATTATTTTTTAAATTCTACTAGTTTCAGAAATCCACTTCCAATTTATTATGTAGTTAAAAACTATATTTCCAGAATTGAGATTAAAAAAATTAAATTTCATTATTCTTTATTAAATTAATAATGAATTTTGCAAATAAAGTTTGGTACAAGTAATAGGTAATTGGTCTCTTAAATAATTCAGGATTTGATCCTTGTCATAAGAGAAAATAAAACTCCTTTTTGCTAGTGTATATGCCGCAAAATTATTAGTCTTTGACTGTAGAAGATTTCATTTTTTTTTTATTTCTCTTTAAATGGAAGATACAGTTGTTGCATACCAAAAAAGTTACTGAAATAATTAATTTACATAATTTATTTCCATATTTTTTTTCATAATTTAAAATGTTATTCGATTCTTTTTTGATGAAAATTATGAAAAAATACGGAAATAATAAATCAAAGATGGTATACAACAACGGTATCTTCCATTTGTTTTTATTTCTAATCTAATGCAATAACGGTATCTTCCATTTCAATGTAGGTAAATCTAATGAAAAAATATTTTTTTTATTTCTTTTTAAATGGAAGATACCGTTGTTGCAGTCATTAGATTTACCTACATTAATTATTAGATAAAAACTTAAATTCATTAAGGAAAGAAGTCTCAATTACAAACCACTAAAATTGACTGAATGATAGTGGTTTAAGGTCCTAAATTCAAATTCCGTTTCCGCCTTCATACACTGCAAAAAAATCTCAATCAACGCAGTAACATACACCTTTATCAATGACCACGAGAATATTTTTCCAGGATCCTCGTAGGGTCCCTCTTCACGTGTTACCGAAGTGTATCAGTCAAAAATCCAGGAGTCATAGAACACTATATTAGCATTTCTCTTAAAAATATTTTAGAAAATAAGCCCAAAAATAAAACCAATAAATCAACATTTTCAGTCTTTTCAGATGAAGTGAAAACTGAAAACGTGACACCTTATAGTATTTTCTTTTCGATACACATTTTCTAAATCTTAAAAATTTAAAAATAAAAATTATTTTCATAAAATAAAAACAAAAAAAATAAATACTTCACCTGATATATGAACAAATATACTTTGTCTAAGGTGGTCTAAATAGTGAGTGGAGTCAGCTGCTTAAGATATAAATTTCCTGGTATTTGTCTTTTGAAAAAAAATAAAATATATATATATATATATATATATATATATATATATATACACACACTTTGGGTTACCACTTCTTTACTTACAGACACTATATATTTCCAGCATCAGACAAAATCCTTACATAAGGTTTTGCTATTCGTTCGACCAACACATATATAACAAAACCTTTTTGTGATTTTCTTCAATTATTTCATATGGTACAACAACCTGTGGGCTACACGGATCAATAGGACAATTTAGGCAAATATACATAGGGGTATTAGCTCCTGTGCCTCCACGTTAACAATAACACCAAAAAACTTGTCACAGATGGGACATATACATGGGATCTGTCATAAAATAGCCAAAACTAAAACATGATCACTACCACTGTAGGCTCACGGCAGAAAAAACCGTATTCAATAATAAACAAATCATCATATAAACTATAAAGAATAAAAAGAGAGATGAGAAACCATTGATTCAAGTTAACAAGAGAGGTAGGAATAATAATGTAGTTAGAAAGTTGTAGCTGAAACTTGTTCATAATTTAGTTGGGTGAGTTGGGAATGATGCACCCTTCTCTGCCACATATAAATAAATAAAGCACCTATTTTGGTTAGAATAATAACATGAAACCAGGCTACAGTAGGAGATGATAATAGGATATATCTTCATGTGAAAAAGCATTTTCTCTTGCCATAAGGGGTGCATATCCAAAAGCACAATTTTTTTTTTTCTGTTTTCCTTCAATGCAGAAGTAGCTATGCCGAAGCCTTGTGACTTGAAAATCAACATTGATGGTCAGCAGATATTCCTTTTGAAAGAGGTATTCATTAGTGTTCTTCACTGACTCTTTCTAGTTTGATATATATTTCAAAGAGAAAAATATAAACATGAGTTGTGTAAGGTGAGGTGACACTAGTGTATTTATTTTGCAGAAGGTTATATCAAAATACTGTGGAGGGTTGACGAAAATCTTGAATCACCAAAAGAGAAGATGTCATGTGAAGGAGTTGGGGATTAGAATCAATGATTTCCCTGGAGGACCACAAGGGTTTGAGCTAGTTTCAATGTTCTGTTACAACAATGGCAAAATCCAAATCACTGTGGCTAATGTGTCTCTCCTCCATTGTTGTGCTGTTTATCTTGGAATGACTGAGGAGGCATTCAGCAACAATCTCTTGCAACAAACAGAAACTTTTCTTGAGAGAATCTATTACTGGAAATGGAATGACATACTTGCAAGTCTCAAGAGTTGCCAGCTGTTTTATACATATGCAGATGGCTATGGTCTCTTGGGGAAGATCATTAGTGTCTTAGCAAAGTTTGTCCAGAATTCAGATTCAAACCTCCTCACTTCCTCGCCTTCGACATCATCATCATCATCTTCACCAGAAAGCAACTTTGCCAAGCGATTCTCTTTCTCATCCAAGAAAACTACCCCAGAAAAAATCAAGTCAAGTTTGCCGCACAAGGCATGGTGGTTTGATGATTTGGCAACTTTACCACCAAAGATCATTGACAAACTCTTCCAGACTGTTGGAGCATACAAAGCTGATAACAAGGATTTAATCCTCACAAGATTTCTGTTGCATTATCTGAAAATAGCTACTCAAACCAAAGGGGTTAATTGCAGAAACAGCAATGAGTATGCTGGTCTTGCAGAAACAGCTGCTTATGGGGTCATATCTGTTGGTAAAGAGACATTTTCTTGCAGAGGCCTTTTTTGGGTACTAAGGATTGTATCTAAGTTTGGGTTGAGTAGAGACTGCAGAACTGAATTGGAGAAATTGATTGGTGGAATGGTTGAGCAAGCTACACTGGATGATCTTCTAGTCTCTGGGCATGACATGGGAGTTTATTATGATGTTAATTTGGTGATAAGATTGGTTAGATTATTTGTTGATATCAATGGTTCTGATGGACTATCTTTACAGAAAGTGAAAAGGGTTGGTAGATTAATTGACAAGTATTTGAGAGAGATATCTCCTGACCAGAACCTCAAGATCTCTAAATTTCTTGGAGTAGCAGAATGCTTGCCAGACTCTGCAAGGGATTGCTATGATGGTGTCTACAAGGCCATTGACATCTATCTTGAGGTGAATAACACATACCCTTCTTCCATTGCTTTTCATATGCATTATCTTCCTAAAGAATCATAGCAAATGGAAAAGAGCAAATAGATTACAGGACTTGTTTTGCTTGAGAGAGCAATTTTTTGTTTTTATATAATAAATAATTACAAAAATGTTACTTAGTTTTGATTTTGTTTTCTGACACTAAAAATTTGTACAAAAAACAACAAAGAACACTGTTTATTTTATTCTCAGTTTGTTTCTCCCTCCTTTCTTTCTTCTTCCTTTTTATTATATATACATATACATATTACTGTATTATGTGACAAATGCAATCAACCAAAAAAAAAGGACAACGAAGGTGCCTGGATAGGTACAAGATTTATATAATTAAAATTTTAAACATTTTCCTAAGATACTAATTATTTTCCCTCCATCTTTATAAGAGTATATCTCTTCCACTATGAGTAGGAGCTTCAGCCGTCAATATCTTAAATTGGATGCTCCAACATAAAAAATTTATACTATTTTTTTTTTATCCGTATTTTGTCTCTTTCACCTTTGTTTTGTGGTCTTCTGTTGTAGTTTATGCTTCTTTTTTTGTTCAAAAGGAAAATAATGACAGAATAAAGTTAAGGCATGTAAACTAGTGTGGAAATTTTTACACCCTCAGTGCACATTTCTAATAAAGTTCCAATCTCAAACAAGTATTTTAGACCGGTGAAATCACTGTAAATAAAAATCTGTTATTCGTAATTGCCATGTATCTTAAATATTATTATTTCTGAAGTCTTGCTTCCAACTGATATTGGTAGCATTTGCCTGTTACTATAATGTTATATAAAATTTTGTTCTTTCTTTCATACCACCGTATTTGACTACTACTATACTATAGTATTATATAAAATATTCCCATTTCCTGAACCAATAATGATTTTTGCAGTCTCATCCAACTATCACATTTGAGGAAAGATCGAGACTGTGTAGATGTCTTAATTACAGCAAACTCAGCTTTGAAGCTAGTAAAGATCTGGCCAAAAATCCCAGAATACCTCCAAGGGTTGCAATGCAAGCTCTTATTTCTCAACAGCCAAAAATTTCAACAAGTGACTGTGTAACTGAGAGTCCAAGGATGAAGCATTCCCAAATAGTTTTGTACAATGAAGCCAACAGAGAAAGCTTCTCCCAAGAGAGGAGAGATATGAGACTAAACATAGAGACAATGCAATGGGGTGTAATAAAACTGGACAAATTACGCAAGCAAATGAACGTTCAGGTGCCACAGTTGTTTACCCATAATGTCTTGCTTAATCCTGCTCGTGCTTCATCCTCACCAAGATTTTGTTGAATATCTTGACCTTGTGTACCTGTCTACCACGATCCATGATATTATGGTGTATTTCTGGAATTGTAAAAAGATGTAATTGTATTTTTACTTTGTACTTTATATTTGCTTTAGAATTTCAACGTGATAGATGGAATCAAATAGTAGTAAAGATTTCTTCATCATGGCAACACTTTAAGTTGAATACATAAACATTATAGTATAATATTTTGTGAACAAGAGAACAATGCCATTGTGTATTAAGTGCTACGGGTAGTAAAGTTTTGATAGCTTCAGATGTTTTAATCCATCTGTAACTAGTGATATGACAACCGGCTTGAGATGCATAGTAAGCTTGGTTTTTCTTTTCCTTCTAAATAATACGAATAAGAAATAATGAACGAGAGCAGAAAGAGATGTTATAACACGCAGTGTTACACGGGAGAACATAACAATGAAACCAGAGTACATCAAATCATAGCAATCAATTAAACTAGACAGAGTAAAACAGAGATGGCGACCTGAATTTCTAGCTATGCAGTTTGCACTCTACCATGGCCCACTACCATTCATTATGTTGGGAATATAATCACCTGGCTGTCCTTGCATTCTAAATTTGTTAGGCTTTGATTGATAGAATGAAAATACATATAAATGAATGGAATCTATGTAAATATATAATCATTTCCTTCCAAAAGGGCGTAAGAAAATGGTGGGGCTTGCAAAATTCTATCACCACAATTCTTTCCTTTCTTTTGCAAATGTGCTACCAAACATAGGATGCACTTCATCCTTCCAATTCAACCTTTTTTCCTTACATTTACGTCCTAAAAAAACATAAATAAAAGATAGAATAATAGGTATGTAAAAGATTAGCAGCAATGCACAAAATAATAATAGAAAGATATTTCCCTTAACAAAGAATGTAATATTTGCGTATGAACTACTCATGATATGAACTATGAAGCATCAGAATTTTACAGTGCAGACATAGACAAGTTACAGATATAAAGAATGAAAGCAACATCATGACCGGAAAAAGATGTGGAGGGAAAATAAAATTCAACTATCAAGCATGAGTACTAGAAGTTTTCTTAAGTCAGGTTGGGTAATATTAGATCCTTCTTTTGAACCACACTACATCTGAGATTGGTTCTTGCAACATAGGAGTATGGATCCTCCCACCAGTCACCACCTTGTGAAAGCCCATGAAGCGTCCAGTAGGTTATTTGGAGGGATTGAACTTAGCCCAATAATTACATTTCAAAATTCAAATGCTCATAGCCGAGAAAATGGTTGACAAGATATATTCAGAGTTCAGCCTCAATATTATCCCATTGTATAGGATTGAAAAAATGGTCAATCTTTCTGAAACAGCAAAGTGGAATAAAATTCCCCCTTTGTTTCTCTTATGGCATATAAGAATAACTTAACCTCAGACAAAAATGGATCTTGACAATAACTTGATTTGGATCCTATCTGTGTCATAATATTAAGTCCGGTCAGGAAGTCACATGCATGTTCTTTTCACTCAACTTATCTTAGAGAAGCTGTATTACATCAACTAACAACCAAGCAATAAAAAATTTGGAAGCAAATAAGTAAGGACTGCTAAAGTAATAATGATACTGACAAGCATAGATTCAGAATATTCAGAAGAGACAAGACACAATATTTAGTTACCCACCACTGAAAGAAGGATAATGGATCACATACAGACATCCCTTTGTAACAAGTGCTTCATGAATCAACAAAGACACCAGCCTACAAGTTCAGCAATCCAAATTAAGTCTAACAAAAAAATCAAGTTTAATAACCTTAAAATTGTCCAAAAACCATGATCCACACATCATGTTCTTACATCTTTCACTACAATCTTATCCGGAAAACTCAATCTTGGCAATAACCATTCCAACAAATAGAATGAGGAGTTTTGATTATTGGTTGTAACAGGATGCTCATCTGAAAGTCAAAAATATGCTGAAATCATGGCTGATGACAAAAGCAATTGGCAATTGTAACAAGTGGCAATGGAGTCCAAACCTGAGGAACGTACAAGTATTCTGTGTGTAACAAAGGACTGTGACAGTTGAAGGAGCAGTATCAAATTAGAAATCTTAATACTGAATTAAAAAAATGGGCAACTATATTAGAAATTACGAATAAAAAAACAGCATTATGAATTAGCATTTGGCTTTCTTATAAATTATGTTTATTTTGTTTTTCATCCTTAAAGCGCTATAAACAGGGACAAAAGCACTATTTAAAGTGTTATAAGGACAAAAATCAAAATAAACATAATTTGCAAGGACTAAAAACGAAAAAAAATTATAAGGATGAAAAGCAAAAAAAACGCTAAATTGCAAGGACTGAAAAGATATTTAACCCTTATTTTTAATTAATATTTCAGATATCATACCATTTTTAGGCCTTCACTTATAAAACATAAGATCTTATGCGAGTTGGTCAAGCTAAATTGCAAGGACTAAAAAAATATTTAACCCTTAATTTTTATTAATATTTCAGTTATCATACCATTTTCAGGCCTTCACCTATAAAACATAAGATCTTATGAGAGTTGGTCTTGGGACACACACACACACACATATATGACATATGTATGTATATGATGCACGGGTAATGAAACTTTTACCTGCCAGACAGAAGGCATGTATTCACGATACAGGTAATTTTGATGGTTTCTTGTCACATTTTTTGAACATCTTTCCTCCATATTCCTGTTATAGGGTATCATGCATAAAATCAAGAAGTACACTTGAGACTAGAACAGAAAATACAGTCTTATATTTTATTAGTGGCTGATCAATGATAAGCAGAACAATGATACAAAAGTATTTAGACATTGCAGATGCAAAGGACCTGGGAAATCACAATTGAAGTACAAAGGCCAATTGGGTTTGACTAAATTATCTTGGCTTCATAATGTGTTGTAAAAATATTAGAGAGAGAAAATAAAGGCATGCCGCACAGAGGTGTTACTTTGTTAAAGAGAGAAATATATTTATAGAGAAAAGGATAAACAAAACGGGATAAGACCTCAAAGGCCATACCTACAGTTATATTAGAGGAAAGAGTATATGATAGTGTTATTGCGAATCAATTACCCCTTGATCAGCCTCCTAGTTAACAGCAATCAATCAATTAAAATGATTCTCCAATTAATCAACCTTGAAATGGGTCAACTCTTAACCCACAACTTTCCTAAATAGTTTTTCATGCTTTTGACATATTGCAAGGTGTTATCAAAATAACCCTGTACCAAATCAAAAGATATCTTTCTGTTCATACAAGATTTCAGGTCAGATTCAAGAGTTCTTCAAGCTTCTCTATTATTTGCAAATTGAAAGGAACGATTTTTCATTTCCAAAACCATTATAGTACTCACCCTTTGACCTCATTTGAAGCTGTAGAATATCTATTCCCAAAAATCACTGACTTTGTAGCTATAATAAGCATAGGGTGCACCTGAAGAAGTTTTCTAATATTCTGAACTACAGCTTCTGACACAGTCTGAAGGAAAAGTTTTTTTCTGCATCACATATGACATCCACGAATTAAAATCAACATATATCTGAACCAATAATACACAGGTACTACTATTAATAGAACCTCCTTTCAATATTCTCCATGCTTTGTGTCTATAAGTTTCACTCTTTTTTAAGAAAGCTAAAAAGGGACAAACTGATCATGTGAGATTGAGAATTCTGAATATAAATTGATCTTCAGAGAATTCTAAAACATGAGGCCAAAAAGACACCTGCCATCCATTAGGAAATACTAACATATACAACTCACTTTCTGTTTTCTCTTTGAGACAAGAACATCGATGCACGATCCATCCAATGAAAAGCTCCGATGCTGTCAATACGGTTCAATCAGTCAAAGTTTACTTATTACATCAGATCAAGTCTTCACATAATTAATGCAGAAACATTGAAAGTAACAGTTGGATGAACCTAGTGTTTATTTTTACTATTTTATCTAAATAGTTGTATGGAAGCTATGAAATAGCTGCATCATTAACCACAATTATACACACAATATCCTCGACTTTTTAAAGTGAATAGTTATTTACATGGCATTCCAATGAATATATCAATGGAAACCATGGAATAGAAAAGGCCTATATGGTTCACAGTAAGATGACCCAACCCAACTAATGACAATATAAAGATCACAACTAAAGTTTTTTAAATTATAGAAAAAACAGGCCTAAACTTTAGTAAATGAGAAATGCAACCAAAAAACAAGAGCAGATTAATTTTACAAAAATCATTTCAAACTATAAAGTTGATCCTTCAAAAAAAAAGCAAGAAGAAACCAACCTGTCAATCATGAGCAAGTGAACACCAACTCCATGAACTTCTTTCTCCTTCTCTAAGCGACAATGCAATGTCTGTTGCAGAACAAAAGGAATAAGATACATTAACAGGAGTAAAAATAAATATTGATACTCCACCACATGCACTATTATATTAGAGAAGCACTACAATGTTTCTTGGTAAGATTCCATCGCTTTGCCACACTGCACCAATGAGAAATTACTTTGACGAATTATACATTTATACTGAAGGACTATGTCACAATACGCATTGGCATCAAGAAATCATTAGTTTAAGGATCAAGGTGTCTTAGCAGTGTCAATATTCTCGGCCAGTTATGATTCATTACGGCACTCATTTTACTTGAGGAAGACACAAAAATCCGAGTATAATCCAGTGTCTAGCAGTGTACAAAGAGATACTAGTTATATTAGAATGGTTTAATTACTCATTTGATCCCTACAACTGCACAATTTTTACAATTTTAGTCCCTAGACATACACTTTTTACAATTTTGGACAACAGAGACTAAAATAGATTAAAAAGCATATGTATAAGGACTAGAACGTGTAGTTTCTAAGTATAGGAACTAGAACATATTGTATCAAATATAACTATAAGAACTAGACCAAGTAACTAATTGCATGTTTGGATTGAAGTTAGAAATGCTGTACGCGCGTTCCAATGCAAATCCAACGGTCCCTTAGAAAAAATATGAAACATATTGTATCAGTTTTTCTTCCTATTTTCTAGTTTCTAAAGAAGCTTAACCAAACATGCCCAATAGCAAAATGAAAGTTAAAGCAAGGGTGCTGATCCTTTGGCAGAAATCTTTGGCAAAATTACTTTTGCCGCAAAATTACTTTTTTTCACCTCGAAAACCAAACATGCACTAAGCCTGCTACTCCATAATAGAAGGAAGTACAAGTAGTGCAATGCAAAAATACACTATTGCAGTGGAGCACAAATATATGCAAAAATTAAAAAAAAGCATTTACCCTGAGAGTGTGAAGAAATTGAAAGGTGTCGTAACAACGGACATACAAAAAACGGGCCATGCAGAGATCATAGAGGGTTTTATCATAAGAATCCGTTCCGTGTTGGGTAATGCGATGAATGAGCAATTGGGAGAAGCGCGTGATGTCGAAGCGGCAATCAAGGTCGAGAAAGAGGACCAAGTGGTCGAGGCCTCCGTGGCGTTTGGGGAGAACGGAAGTGATGGCGGCGTGGATGAGAATGTGCGTTTTGGCGGAGGGAGAGGGCCCCACAAGCTCGAGGACGTTTCCGACGCGGAGAGGAACCCTGTGGAGCGGCGGAGGAAAGAGGAAAGGTCGCACGCTGCTCACTCTACTGAGCATCTCCGCGCCACTCTCGTCTCCCTCAATCCACTTTTCAATTTCTTCTCTCTCTTTCTTTTTCATTTCTATTCTCACTTTTCAATTTCTTCTCTCTCTTTCTTTTTTCATTTCTCTTCTCACACTTCTAATGCACGCCACACCCACGTCTTCCCGCTCCCGCCTAATAATCCCTAGTCCCTACACTACCACTCTCTCCTCTTTTCTTTTTCTTACTACTTCATAGACTCTAGGGGCATTTTTAATTTAACCCACCAATAAAAATTTCAAGAAATTACTTTATCTTTTTTTTAAAAAAAATTATTCAGATTCTATTTTTTAATTAATTGTGATTTTCAGCAATCAGAATAGCCCTTGACGTTTTAAAACGTGTTTCACAATAAATTTCACTTACCTTTTAGTTTTTTATTAGTTAAAAAATGTTTTTATTGTTTAGTAAATAAGTATTTTTTTTAGTAATTTGTAACATTTTTTAAAAATAAAAAATTTATTTTTTAACTTTTAATGTTTATTTCTTTTTTATCCTTAAATATTTATTATATTTCATTTTTAATTTTTATATTTTAAAAATATTATTTTTATTATTTATGTGATTTTACATTTTTAAACTACTTTAATATATAATTTTATAAAATACTTATGATTTAATAATATAATTTTTCAATTTTCAGTTATAAGTTATCAAATAGTTTTTAAAATTTTAAGTAGTTTTATCAAAAATAATCTTAATTGATTTGTCATTTGTGATTTGTTATTTTCTGTATGTCAACATCGATTCTCTCTCTTGTTTACTGCAAGATGGATTCTCTTATTTAATTATTTTCTTATCATGTTCATTATGTGGGTTGTTTGATAAATTATTTGCATAACCTTAGATATTTTGAGAAAAAGCTAAAAGGTAAATCTAAACATTAAAACCATATATATAGAAAGAATTTAGGGGTGTTTGTTTTACAAATTTAATTATATTTTCAAAAATAATAATTTTTGAGAGTGCTATTACTGAAATGTTATCTCCACAAGAGATGTTTGATAAATACTCGTCATTTCTTGAAATGTTTTAAAATAATTTTTATTTTAAAATAAAAATATTAAATAATTAAATAAATGAGGTAGGATAAAAAGAAAGTGAGAAGTTATTTTAGAAAATAATTTCATTTCCATGAGAACAATAAGCTGAGAAAACGTGTGTAATCTAGATTCTTGGAAATGAGTTATGTTTATAAATAATTTTTCAAAATTTGTAACAAACACATAACATGTTACATTTCGTTACATTTCTATGTTAACAATTTTTTTTAAGTACTTTAAATTCGTGAAACAAATACACTCTTAATTTTAAATCACAAAAGTATGTTTCATTCTTCAAGAACTAAACAAAGTAACATACATCATAATATGTCTAATTAAACACTACTAATATACAATGATCAATATACACTTTTTGTGTCTTGAAAGGGAATGAAAACTATCTTGGATTAATTCACCTTCAAGTTTGAATCAATCCCATCATAAAGATAATAACAATAAATTTATGGATAATCATTGAGAAAACCTAATTATTTCTTAGTGTACACTTATGATTTCCCCACATCAATATACATTACCCCAATAAATGACAATGGTATACTTTTTCACACACAAAAAAAGTTGTCTAACATTCAAAGTTGCACAAGGTTCCTCAGACGGAAGAATGAAATACATACAAGTAGATAACTAATTAAAGTAAACAAGGACACGCCTAACACAATTTTGAACCTAAAGCTAAAAGCAATCTAGAAAAAACATAAAGAACAAAATAATAAGAGGACAATCAATCTTAAGTTTATGTTGGCAGGCTAATATCATAATAATTCAAAAATACCTATAAAACCTATTTAATGTTCTTTTATAATAAATTATATGTTCAACCATAAATAAAAAGAAAGAAAGATGCTAATAAGAGTGTGAGACATGCTTTAGGTTGGAAGAGGGAGGCCTTACAAACATAGGTAAGAGGGATGTTAGTAACAGACATGTTTTTTTTTTTACACTCTTCTTGTGATGGGATGAAATTTGTTGAAAATCATCATATTTTTTAAGCTTCATTTCAATCAATAATTTTATCTTCTGATTTAGATAAAATTAATAATTTGTAATAAATTTAACTTAATTATAAAATTTTTAAAAAAGAATAATGACAAACTAGTCTTATTTATGTAAATCCGTGTCGTGGCATGTGATGTTTGATCTATTTGAATATAAATTAGAAATATTTGTGAAAACTTTTCAATTGAAAATATAATATTTTTTTTAGTAGAAAATTCTAAAAACATTTCTATCATTATATTCAAATATATTCAAATAGACTAGTTGTAAAGTAAGTAGAATGAAGTGAGGAGGAGACGTGGCCTGTTAGTAACGTATAACATGCGTTTTCCCGTGCGGTGTAAGAGTTGCGTACGGTGTGCACATGGCAACCTGTGGTTGGCCTTATTTACAAGAAAAAACGTGAGGTTCTTATTCTCTTAATTGCACAACACCCTTCAATATCCACATTTAGCGGTACCTCCCAGTCCCACTTCTTCTTAGTTTATATCTCTTTCACACTCTCACGTCATTATATTAAGCTAGCTTTGCTAATATTGGACCCTTCTTCAACCCCAAAAATATAAAAAATAAAAAATAAAAAACATCAACCGAAGGGGTCATTTCTCCCAATCCGTTTCTGTTTCTGTCTTCCAGGAACACTGTCAGGTTTGCTCTCTACATGTACTGAACATGTTCATTAATTAAGTTACTGATAATTTACCGCATGTATGTATGGTTTTGTTTTATGTTTACACAGCTTATTACCGAAATAATCTTCCTGCATGATTTTGATTATAAGGAGTATAAATATTCATTTTGTGGCATTCTGTTATGTAGTTACTTTAGTTTGCACTAGAGTTCTATTATCTTCCTTTGGAAATTTAATAACTCTGTAATTCAATAAGTTAGCTTAAAGAAAATCATTAAGTTTACTTGTAATTTAATAACCAGCTTTTTTAGCTGGTAGCTAGTTTTTCCGCTATTTTTTTAAAAACATATATAAGCATATGATGATCTCTTTGATATAGATACTCCTTGCATGGAGTTAGGAAGGTTAGTTAACTAAATTCATGCTTCTAAGCTTATCTATTTGAAAATTGTAAATGATTAGACATCAGAGTCATAACTGTCTCAATCTATTTATAATCCGTGGCCTTTTTGTTTCTATAATTGTTAATTGGTCTTATCAAATTCTGTAATTGCTTCATGATTCTCGTGGCCTACTTTTCAAATGCCCATTTTGTCTTTTATCAACAAAATAGAAGAAAAAACAAGTCTGTGTTGGGCTGAGATTTGAGAACAATTTGTTTATTTTTGTTTTTTGGCTGCTAACAGTGTTTTTCACTTTCCATGCATATTTTGAATGACAGTGAGTGAAGGATACGATGAACATCATGTCTACCCACCAGTGTAGTTGGCCTGTGAGGATTCAGGATCATCCTGACAAAGGAAGTATTAATAGGGCTCCATTTTCCAGAGGATCAGACTTCCTTAATGTTGGATACCATACTAAAAAATATGGCCATAGTGCCAGAAAATGTAGGCCCATCTTTTCCAGTTCAGTGAGCGACAGTACGGATCCTTCAGATTCAGATGACACTGATAAGAAAAAACCTCAGAATGGTGAAATAGGAGGAGTATGTTCAATTCTCAGTTTCCTATTTCTTGATCAATTTATATTTGTGTCAAAGTGATTTTCCAGTTGGATTATTATTTATTAAGTATTAACTTTCCATTGCTGTGCTTACCTCTGAGTCTGGGTTCTTTTGAAATATGCATCAGGTGAATAGTGAAATGCTTAGAGAGAGTCTCGAGAAAATAGTTGGAAAAGATGATTCCACGTTTAGTGGATTTGACCTTGCTACTCTTATCAGGAACAAATATGGGAGGTCTTATGATGTTCAGTTGATAAAGAAGGTTAGTTTTTAAACAAGCGGGTTATATGAGAGATTTACTTGCCCTGAATTCTACATGACTAATTCAGCCCATATAATATCTGGCTTGTTTGTTCCAAAGTATAATTATTGAGAAATGAGGTTTCTTCTGGCATAGAAAATTGTACATTTCTGTTTCTTCTGGCATAGAATTTTCATTCTTCAGCTGATGTATCTTCTTGTCAAGTCTATCCAGATTGCATTTGTTGATCAGGCATATACTTTGAAATACTGAAACATACATGCTGTTGTTCTTAGACATGCAAATGGTGATCAAATCAACAGTGCACATTGACATGCTTGTGGTTGAAAAAATTCTGATAGTAAAGAGATGAACGTTGTAATTAATAATTATATCCTGCAGTATGTTATTAAAAAATTAGGTTTATTCCATCCCACCTCCCTTAGGGTGGGATATAGGAAATTATATTGAAAGAGTTGGAAATGCTTAGCTGCGATTTATAGACCAATATTTTTCAAAAAGTTTCTAGCATCCTTGTTCTTGAATGTTGTTGCATTATCTGTTTCCTTGAATATATAACTTGAAACTTCATCAGTCTGATGCTTGTTCCCTATTTTCACATTTTACTTACGAAGTACTTGGAGCATTATATCAGCTCCATGGTGTGTGCTTGATTATTTGAAATTGGATAAATTGTTGAAGTAAGGCATGGTTTAATCTCACTGTTAAACATAATCTGTGCTAGGAATTCATGGGAAGAAATCTCCTTGCGATGAATGTCATGTGGAAGTACATGGAGCAGGTATTAAAAATTCTGTACTACATCTTGTATTTTCTTTGTATAATTTAAATGAAAAATGAAAAATGATAAATAATAAATGATTTGATTAGATTCCTTTCAAATGAAATGTACAATTTATGGGACATTAAGAAAATAAAGGAAAATACTGGACACAATTTTTTTCTCTTATAGTTTTTGTCATAATGAGTTGATATTGTTATTGACTCTGTTGCATAAACGAATGGTCTCCTGCAATTTCACTTATCCAACAGCCATGCTTACGAATTCTGAGCGAATTATGTCAAGCTGGCCATGTTGCATTAATCAAAATGAAAACAGCTTATGCCTTCTGTCAGTTTAGAAAGGGAGAACACAAGAAAAAGCAAAATGCAAAGGTTACTGTTTTCATAGATTGCATTGGTATGAAGAGTTTGTGTACCTAAACCATGCATTTGGTTGTACTTTAAAGTACATGGTTATTAAAAGCATTTTGTACCACTATAGAATTGCTTGTATACATTGAAGTTATCCATGTAATTATATTTCAGTATCTCCAATATTTTTTTGCTATTAGAGATCCTTCCCATTGACCGAAGAAGAGTATATTTTGAGGCTTGATGATATTGCAAACAACTTAAAATGTTGGGGAGCTGTCTCACATATTCGGAACAGTCTAGAAAAGTCGAAGGAACGACCTCGGATAGGGAAGGTATATGCTCTTCTGTCTTTTATATAATTATCTAGGTTCTGTTTTTAAACTTTGAAATTTGGTTACTTGATGTGCTTCAACTCAATTTAGGATGTAATATTCAAATTTATGTTGAAGCCTGTTTCTTTCTTGGATAATATAATTAACGTAGAAAGAAGTGCATATGCAAAGGTGGATATATATATATATATATATGTGTGTGTGTGTGTGTATCCTTCTAAGAGAAGATAGAAGACAGAAGAACACAAATAAGAAAAACAACAAAACAATGACTGCTTAATTGAAAGCAGCTTATATGTAAATTAAGACTCGGACTAGAATGAAAAATTCTGCAAGAAGTGTAATTTTGAACGGAGAATTTGATGTTTTATACTGACAGTAATCCTAGACATAGAGCTTGTTTGGATATAAGGCTAAAAGTGCTTTTTAGAGCTTCTCTATTGAAAAAAACATTATATTTCTAGTAGAGAAAAACACTTCTGACTTGTATCCAAACAGGCCCATAAGCTGTGTCTGCCAAGAAAAAAACAATGGTCTGTGTACATTATAATTTCTTGTTATTTGCTGCAGGCAGTAAGCATTTTTATAGATATGGACGAGTCAGGTGCTCGTTCCAACGAGTGGATCTACAAATAGAATGTGTTAATGAGTTGAAATCTGAAGTTAGTCACTGGTTTCTAGATAACAGTGAAGGAAAAGTCCATAGGCAGCAGGACCACCCCTTTCTGTGAATTTCGTTAGTTTGGAATTTATTACACTTGGATCTTAACATCTACAGAAGCTTTTCTGATGTTTCTGTTGGCAACTTGGCATCAGGCCTAGGCAACTATATTTTTGGTTCTGCCCTTCTCCTTTTCCTTTGTTCATATTGATGCAAAATGAGTTAATATAAGAAAAAGCATTCATATTAAATTTCTAACAAACTTTCTCTTCAATTTAGAGGAGACACTAATATTAATGGTTATGCTGTTCTTCGTGCATGCACATTCCTCGTGGGAATTACTTGAAACATGAGAGAAATTTGAATCCTTTGCTAGTAAGTATAAATATGGGCAGCTGATCCCATAACTGCTTGGATAGAGAATACGCTTTTTCCGTGTAGCTCTTATCAAAGTAGAAATTTCTTTCGATGCCAAAAGGAAGTTTTCAGGGCAAAACAATCAGATTAGACTACTCTCAAAATAATAGATTCCAATCCCAATTTATGTCCTGGTTTAAATAGCGTGAAATGTGAGAAACTATGTATTTTCCACCATTTTTATAGCATTATGTCGACTCCACTTAAAAAGATATATGCCCGAGCAAATCGATAACTTTGTAATTTGGCCATAAATTATTTTGTGACCATCAACTAAGGTAAGAATGTAGGTATTCACTGATCTATTTTCTCTTCCAAGTTGGTATTTAAAGCTTCAAGTTCACAAATATAAATGCACAGAAAACAAACAACACATTCTACAAAAACTGAATTATGGCAACAAAAAAAAAAACATAAGATCCATTTTAGTAAATGCAAGCTACAATTTACATGCTATCTAATTTATCTTTGCCTGCTTTCTTCTTTACAATAATTATAAGCCGACCTAGCATTAGCATCTACAAAGACAACCTCGTTGATACATTATAAACCTCTATCGCATACTGTAAGGAGCCGGACCAGTCAATGTAATTCTTTACAATCAAAGATCAAGACTACAAAAGTTTCTTCTTTTTTTTTTTTTCCGGTGGAGGTAAAAGGAAAGAAGGAAAACCTATAATAAATCTATTTTAAGAGCTGCTATTTTGAATTGGCTGTGAGGGACACTGGTCCGCTGGTGAGTTTAAGATCTTCCTAAGAGAACGGTACTGCAGGCGGACATTCTCTCCGGTTTCAATAATCTTGAGCAAATACCTGCACAAAAGTTCACCATTAAATGAGAATTTTACTTTTTCACTCTTTTCCATCTCAAATTAGGGTTGCAAAGAATGTAAAAAAAGTATGATAAGATACATTAGAGTGCATATAAATATAAAAAAAACATAGAAACTACCAAATGCCACCCACAAAACCCAATAACATAATAGTCTTAAATTTATGCATAATAATACAGTGTTATTAAAAACTAGACGGAATAGCAAGTTGACTCAGTTTCGGCCATTTAAATGGACAGGTCAAAATGGAGTAAAAGCTTTCAGAAAAGTTGGAATATAGAGTTCCACTTGATTGTGACCGTGTTTGCTTTCATGAGTATACAAGAACATGCTATGAATCACTCAAAGAGGATATCTAAGGGCCCATTTGAGGTTGCTGCGAATTTTTTATTTTTGGTTTAAAAAAAAAAACTCATTTGGAGCTAACATGGTTTTTAACTCGATTTCAAAACATGTCCTCATTCATTTTCAAAACCAAGAAAAAATTATTTATGAATTTGGTTTTAGTTTTAAAAAAACACTCTCCTAATATTTAACAATGGTGCTTCCCCTGCCGCCACCCCCACCAACATTGGCACCACGACCAACATGGCCATCAACACCACTGCCACCGGCTCCACCACTACTGACACTGATACCATCACCACCATTGGCACCACCACTATCACCACCATTGAACAGCTGCCACCAGTACCAACCACCACTACTAGCAAAACCGTTGTCATCACTATCGTTATAACCACCCCCAGACCCACCACCACACAAACACACCCTTAAAACTAATTTTAATATGATAGGAAACTTTTAAAATGAGTTTATTTAAAACTTACAACTAAAACACCCAAAACGGACCTATGTAAGTATATTATTCACAAACAAAAAGACTTGGGATGGTAATTTTGGTTGGAGATGAAGACAGCACGAAATTCAGTGAAACCAAGCACACAGAAAACCTCTATATGGCCTTACCACACCCAAATGGGAAAATGCGCCAAGGCATAAAAGAAGCTAATGTGCATGGAAACAGAATTTTTATATTAATATTTCTACATTACGGTAACTCATAACTCAAAATATATTGAGTCTAAATGCAAATTTAACAAATCCATCCTAGATAACTCACCAGCCATTGAGACACTGAGATGTAATCACAGCTTCTTTCCCAACAAATTTTTCTGGTGTTCTCCTGTTGCCCTGTAGAAATTGGTTGTTCTTGATTCCGCTGACCATTGGATATATTAATTGCCAAAAAATTGAAAACTTAAAACCAAAAATGTTTACCTTAATAACAACTTTCTCATTCACCGAAAATGGATATTGTACACCCCGCTGAAGTCCATCAGCAGCAGTAAAATCTCTATTTTCCTGAAACATTTAAGTGCCAATATAAATAAATTTCTCTCCAGACATCTAAATCCTTACAGTCTTGAAAATTTTGTTTAATCAGAAAACATATCCTAATTAGTTAATTATCACTTGTACACAATCGGGGCAAATCCGAGGCGGTGTGAGACTTGGGATATAATAATTAAAAAATGTGAGGGAAAATTGTCGAGATGGAAACAGAAATATCTATCCTTCGCGGGAAGGGTGACTTTGATAAAAGCAGTCCTCAGTTCGATTCCTATTTTTTTCTTCTCTTTTTTCAGGGTGCCGATGAAAGTTGTGAGTGGATTGGAGAAGATTCAAAGGAGGTTCTTGTGGGGAGGCAACAATGACCAGAAGAAGATCTCTTGGGTTAGTTGGGAGACAGTTTGCCTTCCGAAGGCAAATGGGGGTTTGGGAATCAAGGATCTTGTAAAGTTTAATCAGGCTTTGTTGGGGAGGTGGCGTTGGAACTTGTTCCATCATATGGGTGAGACGTGGGCTCAAGTATTGGTGTCTAAGTATGGCAGGTGGAGGAATATGGATGAATCAAGGAGGTCAGCCAGCGAATCAATTTGTTGGAGAGATTTAAGTCTGGTTTGTAATTCAAGCGCAGAGGGGGGTTGGTTCAGCAGAGGTTTAAGTTGGAAGGTGGGTTGTGGATCTAAAGTGATGTTTTGGGAAGATGGGTGGAAGGAAGATAGGGTTCCATTGTGGGATAAATACCCCAGATTGTATCAGAACTCACAACAACAAATGATGAATATACAGCAATTGGGAAATATTGTACAGGGTAGGTGGGAGTGGCATTTCAGCTGGAGAAGACAATTTATGGAGGGTGAAATAGAAATGGTAGTAAAATTTTTGGAGGAATTGCAAGGGTCTGGAATACAAGTGCAACAATCAGATTCTTGGCTTTGGGATGGAGCACCAAATGGGTTATATTCAGTGGCGAGCGCTTACAAAATACTGACTATGGAAGATATACTTCAAACTCAGGCAGAAGTGTTTAATGAGCTTTGGAAGTTAAAAATCCCTAGCAAAGCTGCATGTTTCGCTTGGAGATTGTTGAGGGACAGATTGCCTACCAGGTCTAATCTAAGAGAAGAAATGTGGAAGTCACGGACACGATGTGTCCTTTTTGTAGAAATTATGCGGAAGATGCCTCTCATCTATTCTTCAATTGTGATAAAATTATGCCGTTGTGGTGGGAATCAAGATCTTGGGTAAACATAATTGGGGTTTTTTCTGTTGTCCCAAAGGAACACTTCCATCAACACTCTTTCTGTCAATTTAAGTCACAGAGGTGGCAGATTTGGTGGGTTGTTTTGACTTGGTGCATCTGGTATCATAGGAACAGGATTATCTACCATAATGAAGTGTTTAATGGTCTAAAGTTGATGGAAGACTCCATATTTTTTTGCTGGTCTTGGCTCAAAAATTTAGAGCCTGGTTTTGACATTCCTTTTTATCATTGGTCTAGCAATTTGTGGGACTGTTTTGGTGTTCAGGGGAGGGTCATATCTGTATAATTCTAAATTTCTGTTTTTGGGGAGGTTTTGGTCCTAGCAGTTGGTCAGAACGCTAGTGTCTTTGCCAATGCTTTAAGCCACCTTTGTTCTGTGTTGCTTCTTGTTAGGTTGTAATCACAGTAGTACTACTTGTACTGCTATTCTATATATATAATAATATTATTATCTTTGCTGATCAAAAAAAAAAAAACTTGTACACAACACTACTGATTTGCTACTCATGCCAACTGGTCAATCTCTTCATCAATATGTTTGATGGGTTTATGTAAGTCAGTTTATAAAATTATATTTTAAAACACAGATATATTCTCTTACACAGATGATAAGAAGAAATAGCACAACAACACAACCCAGGAAAGCAGAAACAAAAAGGAACACAGAAAACAGGAATTGACACCAGATACATAGCCACTCCTCCATGCCAAAGGCCACTGCTTCTCACCCAAATCCTTATATGATTATTCCCTCATCATTCCACTCATGACTCTTCAATTCCCTTTTCCAGTTATCCAATCCGTTAATCATTTCTGTCTCTCCTCCAACCGATTCTCCACTCATTCACTCTCTTTTTTCTCATCTTATTTCCATTCTTGTTCCATTTTCCTCTTCTTGTTCCCTCATACACCTACATGCCTTTTTCTACTGTTATGCCCACCTGTTTTTTTTCTCTCCCTCCATAAACATTGGTGAATGGCACATCATAATTATTGTGACTGAATATAAAATAAATTCATTTTAATCCTTGCCCATAAATCCCAATCTTTTCCTGTTCTACACATATTGAGGAACTTATATTTAATAAAATATGACTACATTTAAATGCCCAAATTTTTTCCAACTGTAAGATATAGGAACAACCATGTTATCATTTATCAAATATATAGTCAAACATTGTGGTACTAGTATATCTTGATTTTTATATTGATGCTGCAGAGTGCAGACAACTTCCAGGCATATTGCGGAAACTTTTGGGACCAGGATTTCCTGCAGTTGGGTATATGACTGCAAGGTCCTGAATTCATAATCCAATGGCCCAAACATTTTTGAGCTCATATTTTATTAAATATTTAATATATGGAAGGAAAAAAATAACAGTAGAGACTCTTCTTGCATTCTCTCTGACTGCAGGGTATCCAATTCCAAATTTTTGCCACCAATAGGAATATAGGATATGCAGACAAGAAATATCTGCACAGAGATTGCACTATCTAATTGCTAGTATTAAATTTCAAATCAAAGTTTAGAGAACCTTAGTAAATAAAAGTATAGTAACAATTGTATCTCAAATCTGGAATTTCTGAATAAAAACAAAACAATGAGTTTTGTTTTTATGAAGTGGAACTAACAAAAACTGGATAACATTTTTACCAAGTACATTTCTGTAACAGTCTAGGTAAATCATACTCTTCACAGTCAACCATAGATTCATCCTATCTCCTTATCATTATTGAAGAAATCTTTTACTAAAAATAGCCACTTAAAAAAGAAGCTGAATAAAACATTTCTGGAACATTCTTGGTAAATCATACTCTAAGAGGTCAACCTAAGCTGTCATGCTATCTCCTTATCACTGTTCAAGTAATCTTTGAGTAAAAATAGCCACTATATATATTTGTCAATTGCACATTTGATGTATAGCTTCACATTTTTAATGTGAAGAGATAAAAAATGTTTCCTGCCACTATTTTCTCTTTGAACATTTGCTAATATTTTATAGAAAAGGCCAAAAAAATCACAGGCTACTTAAGTTATATACCCTATTCACTCTTCTCATTGAATCCATTTGGTCACCCATTTCTTTCCGCCGCTTTCGGAGAGCAGCATTACGAAATAACCTCCGATCGTCCTCATGCTTGACAGCGGCTGCTGCAGCTCTAAGAGCTGAAAAGGAAATCAAATTAATTGATGTCACAAAAATAAATAAATAAATAAATAAATAAAACAAACCAAATGCATCAGAAAGATAACATAACCAGAAATAAGGCTATATATAATCTGTGTGTGTATATTGTGTAGATGGATGAAAGAGAGTTAAACTATGAAGGAAATGGAAGATACCATGATTAGGGATCAAAGAACCAGTTTCAATTTCTGCATTGCAGAGAGTACATCTTGACTGTGACAGAAACAGTAACGGTGAGTATGATTCTTGTCTCTCCCCATCTAAAAGTTTAATACCATAAATAAAGTGGAAGGTAATAAAAATTAGACAACACAAATACAACCAAAATAAGAATACAAAATGCATGGAGGGCACAAATACCAAGAGAATAAGTTTAAATACACAGCAAATAAGGATATGGTACAATTTGATACTGGATTTAATTGTGAAATTCAAGGCCTTAACTAGCTTAAAGTAGTTAATATTTGGATATAGAAATTAAATGTTAACATTTAGAAGACCAAATATTTTAGCAACAATGGCTTCATACACCCAGTCCCAACCACATGGAATAAACTCGGCCTCTCAAGAAGTCTCCTCTTGTGCATTGGTCAAGCCTACCGGTAATAATTTGGATATGGCTTGGAATTGAAACAGCTTACGAGACATCAACAACAGGAATACTGTTACTTGCCATTTTTGTGGGAAAACTGCCACTGGTGGGATTACTTGAGCATAGAAACATCAAATGGGATTGAGAGGAGACGTTGAGAGTTGTGCCGAGACTCCTCCTAATGTGAGAGAATTGCTCAAAGAAGCTTTTTTGAAGAAGCATTGATTGAGCTTCAAGCAAATAATGAGGATGTCAGAGAGGTAGAAGAAATTTTCAATATTCTAAGAGGAAAAGGGGCTGTGGCATCGAGTGATCTAGCTGCTAACAAGAAAGCAAAAAAATACCAAAGGCCCCATGGATTTACTACAGCTCGTTTGTTTGTATTGGATGGATGGATAGATAAGAATACAACCTTGATCAATTTCTTAGTAAATTGTCCAACTGGATCCATGTTTGTTAAGAGTGTTAATGCAACTCCTTACATGAGGACTGGAGAAAAATTATTTGAGTTGTTGGATAAGTTTGTTGAGGTTGGAGAAAAAAGGTTGTGCAAGTGGTCACAGATAGTGAAAGTAATTACATGTTGGCCTGTAAGAATCTTGATTCTTGATTATTTATTACTAGATAATTTTGATTATTACTTGTTAATGTTTTATACTCATTTTAGTTTGTAAATTTTGGTCTTAGGTGAGTTGTTGCAAGCCAAAAGACCACACATGTTTTGGACTGTATCAATCTAATGTCAGAAGACATTGGAAAAATGGCAAGGGTCAAGAGGACTATCCAAAAGGGGATTAATCTTGTGGGCTACATTTATAATCACTCATTTGCATTGAATACTATGAGGAGGTTCACCAACAAGTCGGAGTTTGTTAGATATGGAGTGACAAGGTTTGTCACAACCTTCCTCGCATTACAAAGATTGCATACTCAGATAAAAAACTTTATAAAGATGTTTAATTCTGATGAGTGGTTGAAGTCAAAGGCAGCCGAGGAAAATAAAGGGAAAAGAGCAACCAACACGGTGCGCATGCCTAGTTTTTGGGCACAAAATAGCAGTCTTTCTACTATTGAATACTATGCTAGTAAGTCCTACTATGTCCGCCAAAAATATCACTTTATTCAGCAATGGGCTTTCATTTCTTAATGCAGAGATGTAAAATATAGAGTCCTACTTACCGTTTCAATGACTCTCCTCAGCATGAGACCACCAAAAGAATGTCCACATGAGACAAGCATGGCATCTTCAAGGAATGTGCCACTGGTAAACAAATTGAAAGAGGAAATGAAAATAGATATCAGAATTAAATTAAATCTTAGTACATCCTTAAGGGCATATTTTTCTTTTCTGATCATAATAAATGAAAAGGACACAAAATGAGCCAATATGCAAGTTAAAAAGAAAATCTCTAAATGCAAACGAAAGTACTAACAAAAAATCACCAATGTTGCATTAGACATTAAAGAAAAATGCCGATGTGCCAAAAACCCATGACAATGTTCCAACTTCCAACTCGAGTTTTACTTAACACAATGTTATCTATAGCTTCATTATGCAACATGAAAAAATTAAGGTATTAAAGAATCCTTTCTCTTCTCCATATTACATTGTGAAATTTTACTCGTTAAGATCAATATCATCATTTGTCTGGCAATTATAACTCTGTCTCCATATGAATGTCATAGACAATCATTTGGTACAATCAGTAGAATCTGAAGACATACATAATATAACAGCAGATCTCTTCACAGAGTTATACATTCAGCAACACTTGCACAGACCGATAGCATCAGAAAAATAACAGAGCAATGAATTAGACAACCTCAAGGCATAGCACAATTTTTCTAAGGGATAAAGTAAGAACATGGACAGAGCAAAGATAATAGTTTATTTCCTTGTATTTAAATCTATTGCATATGTTTTATAAAAATGGGAAAAAACATTACATATGGAATTATGGATCACAATAAATAAAGGAAATATGCACTATATCAAGTATTTTCAGAATGTAAGATTTCAAAATAAAAGAACAAAAAAAAAGTATTATCAATCTCAAGGCTTTGGGCATACAATGCTCTAATAGCATAGTGTTACTATCATATATATCTGTAATTTCACTATGAACAATCCACTGCAAAAATTAGCATAATATTTTACGTATTTCCCAAAGAGTGAATTTATTAATCTTTTACTTTTAATCAACTCCTGTCAGTCTTGTGTTATGGCAACTTCTTTTTTTTTTTTTTTTAATTTTTGAAGAAACTTGAAAAGAATTATGTGAGACTGTTAATGATAAATCACATAGTATCAATAACATACTTCCCAAACAAAGTGCTAAATCAGTTGGAGAGTTGAAGTTAAACTACACTTACGATAAAGGATCTGATAGAACACTTCTTAATGATGGCTCCTTATTCACATTGTTTTGAGCAGCAGCCTGTGAATAAAAAGAGTATAAGTTTCCACATACATCAAAGAATATTTTCTTAAAGGGAAATCATAGAAGTCTTACAGAAGAGCCATTACTATTACAAGAGCTGTTATAAATGACAGGGAAACAAGAAAAAGACCATTATGATCTTCTGAATAGCTGGCCTCAATGGTTAACCAGACCCTCCAATGCCAACAAGCTTACAGACAAAAATACTGGAGGAGTAAACTTTTAATTATAAATAATTGAAACAAGAGAGTCATAATCAAATTAGTTTAAAAGATCAATTCAGTCAGTAACTTGGTATAGGACACTGGACAGATTAACAAGCTAAGCTCTAAGGATTAGTTTGTACATAGCATCACACCACAAGAGCTTAAATTCAGCTTTAGTTTCACAGCAGAATGCTAGCAAAGTAGCGATCAAACATGGTCATTATCAACAGGGCAAGAGGCTTATCACTAATCCTCGATATTTCACATTGTGTTTAGCAAATGAAAGTTTAAATGCAAAAAAATTTTATTAGTTTCATTATAATAATATCCATGTCTTTTCAGGGGCAATACCACAATAGGAGGTAAGAAACAATATTACAAAAGAAAATGAAGTGTAAACATTGTTGATGATCAATTTCTGTGAATTGTATTCTACTTTCCATTAGGATTTAGGATATTTTACATTAGAAAGAATCCTATTGAATGATTCAATCTAGTTGGAGAGGAACTCCTGTCGCTTTTGCAGCAGGAAAGTTACAGTTGGCGAGAATATGAATGCCGAGATTTAAGCAGTTTGTAGTTTTACAGATCTCTGAAGTATTTAGGTTGGGTAAAGAAGAATGTGGTGTTTTGAAAGGTGCCTCTTTACACTTCCATTTGTCACGGTTAGGATCTTCTTTTGTTTGTCTGCTCATGATCAGTGTAGAAGACTTCCATAATGTATATTTAAAAAAAAAAAAAATAGGAGAGATAACTTACATCAGCATTATCACATCTGCTGCCTATCAGTTCTTCGGCAGCAAGGTCATCCATAAATTGGCTTACAGATATTCGAACATAACTTTGAGGAATAACATGGCCAGCTGCTGCAATTGGGGAACAATCTAATATAGCATTGCTCTGTGGCATGAGTCTATATGCAAGAGAAGTCCTACAGTCACAAAGCTCAAGAAAGTACCCAAATAAGTTCCTTGGAAATCTTATCAGTCATCACAAATACAAGACTTTTTTTTTTTAAAATTATTTGGTACCTTCCTCCACCATTAGGACTCGGAAAATAATCAGGAGAAGCTCTATATGATGCAGCAGGACATAGGCCAGCAGTAGCATGGCTAAGTGCCCTGCCTGTTATAAGTAAAAGATCTCCAGGCGCAGACCCACTGTCTGCCAGATACCAGCGACCACTGGGGTCACATACCTAGAGAAGAAAATATATTATTCATAAAAGTTGGAAGATAAATCAACTAAAAATCACCAAGCTTTAACAGTCACTAAAGAAAACTACTCAACAGGACATTGTTAATTCTATGGGAGCTAAAGCTAATTGTTTTTTCTTCAGTGAACTAAGACACACTTAAACTCTACTTTTTCAATCCATATAAGTCAATTAAAAGACACCTGAAGACCAGGAGTGTCAGAAGATATCAACGTCAACAATCCCTTCTCAACTTCACCGTTCATGGGAGGCTTACCGCCTCCAATGGCACCTCTTCCATTTTGCAAAGAAGCATGTGAGTAGGTCACAACAAGAACTGATGAAGACACCTCATTAGCAGGCAATGGAGCATCATCAAGCAAATGGTTAAAAACACTGCACAAAGCAACTGTTTTCTATTGAGCACACATGATCATAAAACTAGAAAGAAAAGAACAATCAGACAACACACAGTAACAAGACAGTTAAACTAAAAAGAAAGGCTCTCCTTCACAATCCTTATTCCTTACTCGCTTCTAAGACGCAAATGCCTCGCAATGGCACTCAAGGCAGATCGAGACGCCTTTCCCATGCACCTAAAAATATCAGCCATGCAAGGGGGAGAAGAATCCCAATCCTCCAAAGCCCTGAAGCCATTAAACAGTAACAGATCAAGGTTAAGCCAAACACTATCCATCTCAAAACAGTAATTTTCCATCAAAATGCTAAGCTCTCCAAACTTATCAATAATAATAACTACTAGGACCTTGTATGGATAAACTTCTCCATAAACACTCGTAAAATGAGAAAAATAACAAGGTAAAGTGAATTAAGCTTGTAAAATGAATTAACTGCACTGGTAAAATGAATTGAGTTTCTCTAGTGTGCTAAAATCAACTTCTCCAAGAGCACCTAACTTTTACAGAAACTTCCTCATCTAATCTAACGTATCCAAACGCTAAAGTGCATAAGTTGATTTTAGCTTATGCAACAAGCTCAACTCATTTAATCTTTTTATATTCTTCTACTAAGTGTGTGAGGTTGAATGGTTTATACCTTCCTGCTCTGTACATGTAAACCCCACGGCTACCCTTGCCAGAACCAAGGTGGGCCCTACTTCTGAAAAACAACCTCGCACCTTCCAAGCCGCATCGCATCAGAGCAGTGTCGTCGTTCCCCAATTCGATCAACGCAGCACTGTGCCGCAACAGAGATTCACACAGTGCCTCCATTGCTCTGAGATAGGGCCCCGCCGGTGCCCCTTCATAGGGGGCAATGTCCGAGAGCCGGACTCTGACCAGCGGACATGTCGGCACCGCCGTCAGAGCGGGCTCCACCGTCGTAACCGGTACCGGATGCGAGGAGAGTGGGGGTTGCCGGAGGGGCGGGACGACGGAGAGCGGCGAGGAGAGCTGCGACTGGGAGGAGGGTGACCTAAGGGGAGTGGCGGCGGCGGTGGTTGTGGTGGAGGATTGGAAATTATTGAGCTGAAATGGCACCAGTGCAGAGGGGTTCTGCTGTTGCTGTTGCATGATCGCTACCATCAATCATTCTGAACAGTCGTGGGGAATTTGACTGATGGAGGACTCGGTTAGGGTTTCTAAGTTCGTTGGGTTCTTTGATTCATTTTGATGGTGGCGCGCCATTCGTCCATGTTTTGTTTTGTTTTTTGCCTTTACTTATTGGGTTTGGGGTTGGAGGGCTACTATCTCTACCAGGGGTTTTTTTTCAGCAGGCAGCCGCAGAAGGGAAGATCCAACTCCCCTCTCTATAAAATTTAAATTGATGGGATATTTTATTTTCATAAATAAAAACAAGTAAAATCCGAAATTTTATAGTATTTGTCTGACATAGTTAATCTGTTTTATAATGATAAATGATGTCATTTAGGTATATTTTTATTATTAATGATAAATAATAATAAATTATTAAAAAACTTATACTTTTTTCTGTTAATAAAACTTATACTTTTAAATAGATATTAAACACTATTGGAACAATCTGAAATATAAACTAAGCTTGTATTAATGATGGATTTGGATTTGTTGCATTCACACAATCACACCATTGCATATCTATATATTAAATGAAGATCGAATGATTTATATTTTAATTATTTATTTTAAGTTAGACCAAGTTAAGATATGATTTATTTAATTTTTATTAGATGATTATTATTAACCGAATGTATGAATACATTACAATTTTGACGGCAAAAAAAAACATGTCCATTAAAGATACATTTAGTGTAATTTCAATATTTGAATTCCTCTAAATAATCTAAAATTCAACTTGAGTTACCATGTTATGTTAAGATATCCTCGCCTAACTTATAAATCATCTAATGCAAAAGGTTTGGTAAAAAAAAAATTATAATCATTTTATGGTTTATACACTTTAAGTTTAGTCGTTTACCACCTTTTTTATTTTTTTATTGTAATTTCACATAAGAGTAATTTAGCATAAAAATATCATATTCATAATTTTTCGAAAATTCTTTAAAGTAAACTAAGGGGATTTGGTTTGGAAAAATCTTTAAAGTGGACTAAGGGGATGTGATTAAGGAACAAAATTTCTTGCTTGAATCAATCCCTTACTTCATTGAACAAAACAACCTCCCAATTGTGTTAGCCAACAAAATAATTGAGCATATTTCACCCAACAAACATAATTACTCAAATTATATTGCATGGTTAAATTTTCACTTCAATTTTAATTTTGAATTTAGTTTTCACATAAAAGTTTTATATTACTAACTACTAACTAATTAGAAATATGCCCATATGTTTTTTTTAGTATTTTCATTATATGAAAGTGAAGAACAAGAGGAGAAAGGACTACATGGGTCTCCAAAGCATGGTAAAGACCACAGAATCATTGACGAATCTATTCTTAAGTGAGGGTATGTACATGCACTCCTTTACTTTAAAAAATTACATATAATCATCTAATATTTTTATATTTTGTCTTCTTTATTTTTATATATTTGAACTCTCTATTCTCATGTTTTATATTTTCATATTTTATACTTTTTAATTTTATATATTTAAACTCATTATTCTTAATTGCTTATACTGATCTAAGGTCTTAAATCCGCCACAAGACAAAGTGGTATTTTCTTGAAATTGTTTTAAGAACAATGATAAAAAAAAAAATGGGTTTCTTTGATCATGAAGTATGTTTCCACTGTATTTTTTTCTGGTTTAGACAATGGAAGTCCTCGCACTCAGTCTAGGCCCCACATGCAAAAAAATTCTACATGCTGAAGTATCATCATCTATGCTCTTCAAATCAGTTGAACAAGGAGTGATTCATGGCATTAAAGTTCCCAATTTCATTCCAAAGATTTCACATTTTCTTTTTGTAGATGATAGTATTATTTTTTGCAAGAGTAACTGTTGAAGAAGCTTGTCATATTTGCAATATCTTTAAATTCTATGAGACGGCTTTTGGATAAAGGGTTAACCTCAACAAATCAAAACTTTATTTGATGAACTGACAAATTAATTGGATCTAAAAAGCGGTGGAGAGTCATAACAAATATTTTAACAACTTTAGTAGAAAGGTCAAAACTAATTAAAAATAATTTTTTATGTATCTTAATATATAACAACACACAAAACTAAATAATTATATTATTATGATATTTTAATCTTACGTGCTAAGATTGGCATAGTATTGGAGACTTTGAGTAATTTGTATAAGGTTTTAAGTTCAAATATTGTCGTCTATGGTTAAAAAATATATTCATTAATTTTTCAACATAATAAATTAAATAAATATTACCGTATCTTATATAAATTAAATAAGTATTACTTTACCTTAAGTTTACATATGATTAATCAAAAATCAATTTTACATAGTTTTCGTCATTCTAAATCAAAACGTGCTATCCGACCCGTATTGTTGTGGGAAAAAAAAATGGTGAGAGGAGAAAAAGAAGGTATTAAGGATTGGCATTGGAGGAGAGGAAGAAAAACAGTGCAGAGAGTGTAGAGGGAGTGAAAGGAGAAGCGATAAATCACAGATCTAACCAACAACACAACAACTGTAGTTTTTATACGATATCAACCTCCTCCGATTTTGGGTACGCACTCTCGTTTCATTTCTTTATCCTTTTATCTCTAATCTCTATTCGTTTCTCTGTTCTATTTGCCCTTAATTTCGTTTATTCAACCAAAACCTTCCAATTGTTTGTTTTTTCTTCTTCTTCCCTACATACACCCCTTTCTCTCCGACTGTTTTACCATCGAGCAGTTACTTGCTCAAACGGTGTCGTTCAAACTGCCACAATCGCGAAACGTGGTTTTTTTTTAACGGGGATAAGATTGCACCGTTCCTTTGTTTTTCAATTGATACACTGGCCTAAGATGTTATGAGTTTGTGCACTGTACGATTTTTCAACCGATGAAACTTTCTCGAACATGTTTTTTCCTTCCTAAGACGCTGTTCTATGCAGCTTATTATGCCTTTTCTCCTGTGGTTTCCCCTCTTTAAATAACTACGCAGTTTTTTTTTTTTTAGGGGAAAACTAATTTCATCAATGTCACATTTTACCCCTTAATAAGTAATTTGTGTCGTATCCGAATGTTTGTATTTGTTGTCAAACCTTGTAGAAGAATCTATGTTAGGGTTGTGATAGTTTTTTTTTTTCCTTAGAGGTTAATTAATTACTGGTCAGATTTCTGTCTTCACTTGGGTGTGTGCGCGTGCATTTGTGTACACCTGTCAATTAATTGTCTTGTTCCTTCAGAGCTCTGGTGGTTCTGGTTGCTTCTGTTTCATGAGATTAAGGCCCCATGGCAAGCCATCCTGGAAATCATGCTCCTTCAAATGGGTCTGTCTATGTATGCAACTTGCCCTATGGGACTGACGATAACATGCTGGCTGAATATTTCGGTACCATCGGATTAATAAAGGTATGGAGTCTGCATGATGCATGGCAACCATTCAAATTAATGTTATCTTATTGTCAAAATTTCTTTTCTAATCTAGGAAAGATCAGAAGTCTTATAAGGAACATAAGTATGGACGCAATTTTTACCTTGGTCAAATTGGAATCTCATATTTCTACGTGAAAGTGATTATTTGAATTAATTGTGGTTTTTTATCCTTGCAATATGAGATTTATTTGGGGTTGTTTATATGAACACTAAAACGAACAATAGGTTCAAATTTTCCATTAATGATTGACTTGTCATTTTTTGCATTTCTCTCTCCATTTAATATTATTTCTTGTCTTTTATTTGTCTCCTCTATGTTGCATTTTTTTCTAAACTGTTAGTCCTATTTCCTTTGTAATTCACACCTTGCAGAAAGATAAACGTACAGGGAGACCAAAAATATGGTTATATCGAGACAAAGAAACTAATGAACCAAAAGGAGATGCTACTGTAACATATGAGGATCCGCATGCTGCTGTAGCTGCTGTTGAATGGTTTAACAACAAAGATTTTCATGGCAATACAATTGGAGTTTTTATAGCAGAGTCAAAAAACAAGGATGACCAAGCATATAATGCAGCAGTTGAACCGGGAGTTGCTGATAATGTTGGTGGACTAGAGGAAACTACCAAGGATGTTAATGGTGGTAGTGGAAGAGGTAGAGGTCAAAATGATACTTCAGGCAAAGCATGGCAACAAGATGGCGATTGGTTGTGTCCGAATACAAGGTCTGTGATATGAAATTGGTGAGCAGCTCTTTCTTGCTCTTCTACTCACTTCAGTCATTTTAGATGATTTAGTGTAGAGAGAATAACATTTTTTTTCTCTCATAGCAGTTGCTCCAATGTGAACTTTGCTTTTCGTGGTGCTTGTAATCGCTGTGGAACTGCTCGTCCTGCTGGTGCTTCTGGAATTTCAGGGGCTGGTGGCCGTGGCAAGGGACATACTGCACAAGAATCAGGGGGTATTGGCCGGCCAGCTGGTGGAGGACTCTTTGGTCCCAATGATTGGCCTTGTCCAATGTATGATTTTGTTATATTGCCCTTGTGTTCTTTTCTCTCCTGAGTCTGATTTCTTAATAATTATTTTCTATTCCATCATCACTAATTGTTTTACTGTTGACTAAGTTTTTCATTTCTTGTGAGTCATGTTATAATTAACACTTGGCCTGAGGTAGTTATACTTGACATTCAATTTGCACATCATGTGTACACTTTTGTTGTTTATGCAGGATTTTTAAAATAAAAATTTAATGTATGAATTGGCTTTCTCATGTTTTTTTTTTTTTTTGCTTAGGTGTGGGAATATCAATTGGGCAAAGCGGACTAAATGCAATATCTGCAACACAAATAAGCCTGGGCATAATGAGGGTGGTGTAAGGTATTGGATTGGAGTTTTTTTTCGTACTTTCTAGTGTTAGTTAAGTACATAGTGGCACCCAGCCACCCCTGATGAAAGCCTTTTCATGATGACTATTCTCTTTGCATGCTGGGATGTGTGTGGGTGTGCTTGTGGTCTGTTTCCTGAAGTCTTTTTGTAAAAAGCATTCCATTATGTTGTATGGGAAATACCATGAGTATTTCATTTTGGGAGACTGGGAGATTTCAACTTATGAAGTCTTGTCAAAGTCAAACAAACTTCCATTTAGTTATAAAATTAAAATTAAGTCCACATATTTTGTTAACCCAGTTGGTACTTGGTTTACACATGGATTAACCATTATTTTTCATTTTGGTTTCAATTTTGAAAATGTTGGATTTCTTCAATCATAATTGTCTCCTTCATTTTTCATATGTTGAAGTCAAAATTTCAATTTAATTTCTGTTTTACTATTCACTTTTTTTTTCCTTTACCAATGAAATGTTACTGAGGTTACTTTGTTCTTACTTTCTAATTTCTAATTAAACAGAGGAGGACGAGGTGGAGGCTACAAAGAGCTTGATGAAGAGGAAATAGAAGAAACTAGACGTCGTAGGAGGGAAGCTGAAGTAAGATTGATTAAAATCAGATTGTGCATGCTATATATATATATATATATATATATATATATTACCTTTGTCTTATAATATCCTTTTTACTGTCAGGATGATGGGGAGTTGTATGATGAATTTGGAAATCTAAAGAAAAAATTCCGTGCCAAAACACAGCAAGCTGAAGCTGCACGTGGGCTTCCTGGTTCAGGGCGTGCTGGTTGGGAGGTGGAGGAACTAGGTATGGCTGCATATCTAGAATTGTTAATACTACATGATCACCTCCGCACTTTCCCCACATGTTCCATAACACTAGTACATTTTGGGATAGAGTTGCATGTTATTCTAGAATCATGATGATGGCATATCATTTCTTTTTTCTGTTTTCTTATTTCTTTTTCATTTTTCCTTTTCAGCATTCTTGATCTAGGCTTTATGCAACTAGTTGATTTTTTAGTTTCTAAAACCACATACTAGATCAACCTGGTTATTGTTTGGATAAACTTCTCCATTAGCACTTGTAGGAGAAGAAAAGAAGTAACAAAATAAAATAAGCTTTTTCCATAAGCTAAAAGTAGTTTATGTATAAGCTAATTTGTAGAAACTCTCTTATATTAACTTCTTCAAAAGAATACTTGAACTTGTGCATAAGTTAATTTTAGTTTATTATGAGAGAAACTTATTTTATTTTTCTTCCTATTTTTCTTCTATCAGTGTTTATGAAAAAGTTGATCTAAATAGTCCCTTAGTGCATTTATGTAGTGGTTGATTGTCCAACTAAAGTTTCAAGGTAAAATTATATTGAACTGGTTAGTGAGTGTATACTTATTGATATTATCATTTAACGTGTTTGTATGAAATTATGAATTATGAATTGATTTGATCTGCAGTAACCAAGATTTTCTGTGATAATACCTATGACAGGGATCGATAGGGATGCTAGAGAAAGTAGAGACAGAGGAAGGGAGCGCAATGATGGGGAGAGCAGGAACAGAGAGCGAAGCGAAAAAGAGAGGTCTAGCAGTTGGAATAGAGAGAGGGAGAGGGTAAGAGATCGAGACTGGGAATATGTTGATCGAGATAGAGATTATGGGAGAGATCGGGACCGAAGTAGACACCGTTACTAAAATTAGCAGCAAGAGTGCATTCTGATGTGTTGACTACCATGCTGTGTGGGCCTTTTGTGGGAGGATTTCAATTGCTTTGAATTCAATCCTTAATTTTGGGGGATCCACTTCCTGCAATCTGATCATGGACCTTTTGTACAACCTATGGTATTTACGTTTTTCCTATTCACAAAGACAAGTTTTTGTTTGAGAACGTCACAATAGTTTGAACTATTAGTTGTCGTCAGCTAATTTCTTGTGTTGCTGGAATGGAGTAATTACTAGAGCGCGAATGATAGTATTACAAGACGATGATGATCTTGAAGGCTGACAATTTTTCCTGTTGCAATTTGCTAATGAGTGTTTGTTGCTTGTTCGAGTTTTGATTGTCATTTGACTTGTTACTCGGTCATAGATTCTTTTGGCGAACTAGAATTACAAGAATACAGTGACATAACTAGTTGGAGGTAAAGACGCCAGAGAGCAATCAGTATGCAGAACATGAATTAACCTATTCGGGGTTGAAGTTATTCGAATATGTTCGACTTACATAGAGTCAGTTTTGTAAGTTTATTAAATGATAATTTGTCCTGTTTGAGACACTTTATTGTAAACTAATCTTAAAAAAAATCGTAAATATTATATTAGACCCTTAAAATAGTCTTATAACTTTGAAAAAATTAGACTTGAGTATTAGTTGTTTTATTTTTTGTAGTTTAATAATTTGATTTACTAAGGATTTATTGGCCTCTTAGCTAATTAGCTTATTCAGGGGTAGTTTAGGTCTACCAATTTTTTAAAATATGAAATAGACTTTTAAAAAGTTTAATAGACTTTCAAGAATGTCTAAAAACACATGACAAGTAACAAGCCAAATTGGAAATTATTTGATTTAAAATATTTCCATCCTAACGAAAAATGTAAAGATTGACAGAAAAAAGTGTGATATTTGAATAAATAGTAATAAAATAATTAAATTAAATTGAGTATAGGATGATTTCAGGCTAACTCATAAGGGTAATTTGGACCCTTTATTTAGGCCTTAGCCAGTAGGCACATACTACTAGCAATGTGGGGAAGAGAACTGTGGAACCCAGTCCCACCGCCACTCCATTCTGGCATTATCTCTTTCTTGCTGATGTTTCCAAATATGTGAGTTTTTCTGTGTGTTGTTTCTCCCTTAAATTAACCATTTTTCAAGTAAACAAGAACGTGTTCAGGAAAAAAAAAATGCACGTATTTAATTATGAGCGATATTTAATACCACATGTATGTAGTTAAAATTGTTTTTCTAATAATTTCATCTAATTAAATTTTATAATATAACATTCATATGATTTTTAATTTGCTCATTAGGAAAATATGACTTTATTCCATAATTTATTTGACAAGTTTATATTTCTAAGTAATACAATCCTATAAAAAATTATCGTTAAGTAATTCTAATATTTACAAATATGTAGTTTAATTATTTTCAATATTTACATTTTAATAATTTTTGTTATTTTAATAGATATGATTTTAGTATTATAAAATAATTCAACTTCAGTCAAATATTTAAAATTTTCAGTAAAAATTAATTCAATTGAAAGTAGTATTATATTTCTTATAAATTAAAAAAGTGTATTGCTAGCATTTTTCTTCTTATACTTAGAGTAAAAAACTTTCATTAGTTGATAATGTATAAATTTTAAGGAGAAAATTGTTTTAAGTTATCTACTCACAATTAGGGAACACAAAAATATCAGTACTCATAACATATGAAAGAAAAATATTTAAATAAATACCTTCAAATAATTTAAGAAGATATATTGGTTATTATTAATAAATAAAAGCAAAAATGAATGTAAAGGTGTCGTATCGTTAAATATCTGTTATAATAAAATTATTTTAGATGTCTTTGTTTAATTACTTTTATTTGTTTAGACTTGTAAGATTGAAGTATTGTATGCTATTAACTTTTGTTTGAATACATGAGATTGAATTATTTTATTTGGACTTATGAGATGGAAGCATTTTAAATATAATTTATAAAATAAATAATAATCTTGTATATTATAATTGTATAGAATATTTGAAAAATTAATTTTACATATAAGTACATGATAATCACATGATGAATATAATAAGTAATTATTAATTTATGTTTGTTTTATCACATTGTCATTTCTTGAAAAATATAGTTATAAAAATGATATTTTTTTTATAAAATATATAGACTTGGTCAACAATTAAAATATATTATTTTTTATAACAATAAGGTGTAGAATTTTTTAATATATATATTATATTCCTATTCTATCTATTAACTTACTCACCTTTTTATGTATGAATAAAATACGAGAATATGAAAATTATTCTTCTCCTAAAAAATTTAATGTTTAAGAATAAAAAATATAATCTGATAATAAACATGAAAATATTAATTCCTTATCTCATATTCTTAAAAAATATACACAATAAAAAAATCTTTAAAATATAGTACTATATATATTAAGATTAAGATACCTGGAAAGAATTGGATAATAATAATAATAATAATTAAAAAAAAAAGATAACTCGAAAGAAAGACGTCTGAAGGGTAAAAAATAATGAAAACTGAGTTAGCACGTGTGAAGTGACGTTTGGCAGGCGTTTGGTTGAATGGAAGCGCGTGGGAGGGTCTGATACCGGGTGGTTCATGCTTCCGTTCATAACAGTGTCAATGTCCTCCTCCCTTCTTTTCCCTTTTAAGTCATAGCTTTCCCCTTCCCTTCCATTTCTCCTCAAACCCTACCTCCCTTTCCCCCCTCTTCGCGTCGTTTCGCAACCGGTATGTCTCTTAGGGTTTCAATTTCTTTCTCAGATCGCTCACTACTGCTCCGTTTCTCTCTATCGCTATTCTTTTCTGTGTTTTCTTTTCCAGAAGGTTCGCCTCTGCTTCAATCGGTGTTGTTCTGTTCTGTTTCGGTTTTTCTTTTTTCTTTTTAGTTCGATCAATTTATTTATTTTTATATATATTCCGCTGATAAATTGATGATTATGTGTGATATGATATGATTGGGATCGGGTTACTTCATGAAGCTTTCTCGTGCACCAGAGTAAACACGCTTTAGGTTTTTTATGTAATCTAGCACTGTGCTGTTGTTGTAGGTACGTAGAAAGTTAGTCACGTGACTTGAGAATTAGTGATGGAAGATGGAAGTGATTCTTTAATTTTCTATTCAGTTGCAGGGAATCGCTGTATGCTTGCACAGATTGTAGTGCTGGCGTTGTGTGTGTGTTTAGGTTGTTTAAGTTTTTGAATTTTTCTGTTTTGTGATTATCTTCTAACCTCAAAAGTTTACCCACTTCACCTATTATTTTATGCCTAGACATTCTCTTAAGAACAACCTTTGTATGATATTGGATTTTTTCAGACTGCATCTTGGCTACGGGAATAGTGTGCCAATATGAGCTCTCGGGCAGGCAAGGGACCTGCTGTCAGAAGTTATCGGAGGAGAAAAACAGCTTTGGACCTTGACCTTAACCGTGTACCAGCTGGTGAGAATCGTGAGCAGGAGGGACCTTCGACTCAGTCGGTGCCTCAAGAAGTTCAAGTTGAACAGCAGCTGCAGGCTACTCAACCTCCGATGATTGACGTGGAAGCCATTGATGATGATGTTGTTGAATGTACCCCAAGGGCTTTTGCTGAGGTTTATCTTCCCTTGTACATGTTTTGTTTCTATTATTTTTTCACTTATTATATTTCATTGTTGGAAATCAATCTCATTTTTTCATTTGTGTGTTCCCTCTTAGGCTAAAAACAATTCAAGAAGAGTTCGTAGGAGGACTATAGTTGATGTTGATCTAGGTAATGTTATCCTCCCCTTTCACATGCCTTTTTCTCACCAGGTTGTGCTAATGTTGAACATTGTGTTTTTAGAAGACAACAGTTGTCAGATAAGATAGCCTCATAAGTCATGACCAGTACACTTGACTCAACTAAGGTAATTAAAGGCTATAATAGAACTCAAGTGGCAGATGATATGATGGAAGTTTGTTTATAGCCAAAGACTGGTAACCCTAGACTTATGTACTAGTGAGAATGTGTTATTACCAGTGACAATGAATTAGACCCATGTCTTCCCTTCAGTGCAAACATCCACATAATGTATTTCAGTAGTTCCTCATCTAACTTTCCCCAATGCTTTTCTATGCTGATTGTGTTACAGGGTCTTGTACTAATGCTACTGTATCCCAGTGATTAACTTATAAAAGCAGGGTTTAGAAGTTGCTAAAGCAAATAATAGTAAATTCAAACTTTGGATTCAATTTTAATAAGAAATTGTGATCATATATATGATGTTGTGCTGAATATCTTGTTTATTCTGCTTTTATGCTCTGTTCTGTGAGAGTTTACCTCCCCAAATATTCTATAGGTAGGGACTTTTTGTGCTCCTCACATGTTACCTAAAGTTGTCTTTTTGCAAAATGGTCTTTGTTCTCTGTGAGTAATGGTGGTTAACTTATCTGCCATTCATGATTGTTGCAGAAGATCAGACTAGGCGCAACAAACGCAGAAGAGAATTGCCAAATCTGATTATTAATTGTGATAAGTATATTAATTTGGAAGGCGGTAGCAGTTCCATGGTAAAAATTCCTTTCCAAGATGGCATACTGTTTTACGTTCTGTACTTCATCTTCTGTTAATCTGAAAGAAAGAAAAAAATTAACTGTCAAATATGTAATAATTGAATACCCAACTTGGAAACATAATTTGGTGTTACCTCTTTATTATTTGCTTCTGGCTATGATCTTTAGGCATTTATGTATTGTGTTTTTTATTTGTTTTGTTTTATTTTATATTTTTTGGCTTAGAGAAGCATTCAATTTTAGTCAAATAGTTGCTTAGAGTCAATCGTTCAGATTTCTGGTGCTTATTAAACAGCTATATGTAGTTGGTGAAGACTAATAGTCTTTGCTTATAGTTGTTTGGTACCTAAGGATTTAGTCAATACTGGGTGGGAAGAGTGCCAATCATTTTGGGAATAGGTTACCGCTGAAAAAAAAGCTGGAATGGCTTGCAAATTTGAATAATCAAAGGGATAAAAGATTTTAGGTGTTTTTTAAATGAAAACATTTTACTTGCATTTGATGGAATTGTTGCATACTTGGCATTTGGATATCACTGCTTGCTTTTACAGATCTTGTGTTGGTAGAGCAGTTTATTATTTCAAACTTAACTTGATTTCCTTTATCCTATTAACTTGTATAAAATTAATTATTCCCCTCAATAAAGAACATAATAGATGAGTGTAAAGGTTTACTGGAATTCTAATTTCTGACGTGGATTTTTCTTTTGTAGGGGGAAAGTTTTAAAAAGCCACCTGAACCTCCAAAGGAGCTTGTCTTCAACTGTCCAATATGTATGGGCCCTATGGTACATGAAATGTCGACAAGATGTGGTCATATTTTTTGCAAGGATTGCATCAAGGCTGCTATAAGTGCTCAGGGTAAATGCCCTACCTGTAGAAAAAAGGTTGTTGCGAAAGATCTTATAAGGGTGTATCTCCCATCGACTAGTTGAAGGTATGGTTAAAATTACTTGAGATTAATTATGTTGGTTGAAGTGCTTTCTTGTTACACAATATATGTAATAAGTGATAGGTCTAGAAAAGGCTGTCATTACTTCTATTGGTGGGTTTTTTTTTTTTTTTTTTTTTTAAATCTTGTGTGTTTTAAATAAGTATATGGGATTAATATTACAAAACGATGGGGAAATTAATAAAATTCCTCACAGTTTACAAACTGTGTGGAAGTAGTAGAAATGATCAGATGAGTATGTTAAGAAGAATGTGTTGCCATACAGAATGATTGTGTACAAAGAAATATAGGCGTGACACTTATAGAGGAAAAGACAACAAAAAATTGGTTAATGTAGTTTGGACATGTTTAAAGAAGGCAACAAAGGCACTGGTAAGGAGAGTAAATTTTATCCATGTGAAAAGGAATAGATAAATCAAGAAGAACATTAGAGGAAATTGTTAAGAGGGATCTCATGGCGAATGATAAACTAGTCCAACTAATGGCGTCATGTGATCCATGTAGACTACTTACGTAGTGGGACAAGGCTATTGTTGGTGGTGTTGGGTTTTAAATAAACTTGATTTAAAAACATGGACATAAATACCACTCCCCAAATTTAAGGAGTTGTGGAGAGAAAATGAGATATTTGAGACAGTAAGAAAAGGTGCTGGAGACATCAATGTGTGTAGGAAATACAAGTAGAGAAACGAAACAAAATATAATAAATGGAAATATCTGATTAAATTTATACATTTATAACCTGTTTTTTCCCCTTTGTTTTGGATAGAGAACTTTCGGGACAAGCTTTGAAACAAGATACTTTGCCCTTTAAATAGGATAGATGGCACACAAGATACTTTCATATGCTTTGTTAAATAGAACAATTTAGAAAGTGACAGGTGGTAAATTAAAATTGGACTTTTTAGACATCTGCAAAAGACTGACTAAGGCCTATGTTTATTGGAAAAGCTAAAACAGAGGGAAGGGGGGGATTTTGAATCCAACATTGTCTGCCCATCCAGTTTGTAGTTTTTATACTTGATCAGGAAGAGTTACCTTTCTCTTTGTTTCATTCTATTATTATATTGCATGTGCTTTTGTCAGGGTCAAGCAATAGCTTTCTAATCTCTTTTTACAAGAAATATTTATTAGTCTCTTGTTTATCTTCAATGCATTCTGTTGAATGCTTGCTCCTTTGCCATGCAACAGGCTTTCCATGGAAGCTGTAATGAGGAGAACGGGGATTGGAAGAAACTTCATTGTACTTTGGACAATACTGAATGGCTGTGTTGTTTCTAATATGTTCCCTCATAGCTGATGCTTAGTCTGTTGTTGAGTAGCTGTTTCTCTTAATTTATCATCTTAATACATGATATTTGGTATAGATATAATTCCTTGATCAGGTTTTTTTTTTAGCTTTCATGTTATGAAAACTTGGTCTTTTCTTTTTGGTGATAATATAGGGCAAGAGAGGCCAGTCATGACCCATTCTTGAGTGGGGATTTTTGTATGTAATCCCTCACAAGTTCACTGAGAGGATTTCTTTGCTTCGTTATTAGTGGCTTAGGGCAGCAGCCTGCCAGTATGAATAGCTCTCTGATTTGGCAACTGTTTTGCGGTACTGGTCCAGCGTGTTTAGTTTTGGTTTACATAATATTCGTTTGCTGGTTAAATACTGCTTTTTTATCAACCTCCTGCTAGTGCAAATACATGTTGCGGTTATCTTCTACTAGATAAAAAAAAAGTTCTACTATTTTGATAAAATTAATATTATGATGCAGTAAAAAATTGTGGCCATTTTTGTGAAGTTCAATTGAGCTCTAAGTCAGTGAATAATTTGTAATGAGGAAGATGCTATTGATGAGATTGTCCCACACAGATTATTGGTTGCAGTAGCACCTAGAATCAAGAAGTTCATATGGCAAAAACACAGGAGAAAGATATGGTGGTTGAATACCTCCAATGTTCAAATGGATTTGCAAGTTCATACCAGTTTCGTGCATGGAGAAACTTTGTCCAACTGGACAATCCCACTCTAACATTTCCCAATGAATATTATTGTGGAGGCACTAGTTGTAAGGGATTAGCCACACTGGTGAAGGACCCTTAGTAGAGAGTTTGATTGCTCTCTTATGGTTCTCAGAAAATCCTTAAAAGTGAAGCGTTTTCTGGGAAGGATTGGTTTTGATGAACCTTCCATTATTGAGCCCCAAGGTGAGGTAGGGGGCACGTGGTGCATTTAATTTTGAATGTAGAAAGTGAATTGCTTGAACCATTTTACTCAGTTGACGCATTTGAAAGTTAAGTACACGGGCAAAGAACCTTGGGTGATTACGGCAGTATCCAAAATCTCAAGTTCATGTCAGACAACCCTCTATGGAAGGAACTTCGATCATTAGTTTCTTCTACCAGGGACCCCTGGGAAGTCATGTATTGATGGGAGATTGAATTCTGAGAATTCCCCCCTTCACGTGGTAGAAAAACAATTGTTTGAAAGACTAGATTGAGTCCTTGTGAATAACATTGAAGGTTCAAATTTTAGTTAGCCAATGTCAACCCGTTGGCTTCGTTTAGTTCATTTATCACATGCCTTGACAGATCAAATTTTGAGCATCCCTAAAAACAAAGACAATCATAGAACGGCTTGTCGTTTCGAGGCTACTTGGTGAACCCAGCGTATTCCTACTATAAGTAGATGTGTCAAATTCTTTCCCTCAAGAGCTTCAAGGATAATCTGTCCGTGTGGAATAGAGATATATTTGCATAGACTTAATGACATTGCTTGATGTCTCAGGGAAAAAGAATCCTTGTCACTTACATTTACAAGGACAGTTGAGGGGAGAGCTAGAAAGAGTATTGGTTTAGGGGGATCTACATTGGTATTGAAGGTCTACTTGTAAATAGTGACATTTTTGGAGACAAAGATTCTATATATTTCCCCTACACTACGATTATTAGGAGAAAGAACGAAACAATAGAGTCTGGATCAATGATCAATGAAATCTTGAGTAGATGATCACAAGACTAATTCACGAACTTATTGGAGGATGGTGGCGAGGTGTCCATTTTCTATTTGAGATTTTTTTCATTTTTACAAGATAGTTAAAAACAAGTATTTTTACAACCTATCCAAGATAAAGAGATAAGAGCTATTCTCAAAGCACCACAAAATGATGATTTTTAATTAGTCTTATATTAGCTAATGGTTGATTGTTGGCCCATTTATATGCAAACTTCAACAAGTGCATTTTTATAATCCATAGGTGGATGCAGTGAATTCAACCCTTATTATGCTTATCCCTAAAGTGGGCATTTCCATAGAAGGTGCCTTTGCAATGTAACTTATGAGATAAATAGTCAACGGCACAACAATATTATAGTATAGCGTAAGAAGTGATACATTATGAAGCATAAAGGATGGCCTTGGAAAAGGCTTATGATGTTGAAATGGTTTTTCTAATAAAGGGTGCATTAGAGATGAATGATGTATTGTAGGAGTTTATCAATCTAGTTTGGCATTGTATATCAATGCCTTTCACGGATGTTTTTTTGTAAAAAGGGAAGCTCTACGAAGTTTCAGATGAATTCTAAGGTGAAGTACTCAATTTACAGCATCATATGTGAAACATAGAAAGGTACCATTGGATTTATTAATTAAAAGATGAATGACTGTGATGAATGACCGATTACTGGTTGACAAAGTATTTTTGGTGTTTTTTTTTCATTTTTTATTTTATTTTCACCAACCCCTACCACCAGTTCACCACCATTCTACGGTTGTTTTTTTCATTTTAATTTCTCAATTCATTCCAAATTTTAAACCAAAACCATTTCTCAACATGATGTTGAATTTAATCCAAACACATACTCATATTTTTTTTCATTTTTCTGCAAAAAAATGCAATGAACAGGAGGAGGAAAATGAAAGAAGTAGAAGAGGGGCAGCGGAGGTTGTTGGCGTGGTGGTGAAGGTGGGATTGGAGTTGTAGCCAGCAAGGAGACGAAGAAGCACAACCGTTGTCGCTGCTGGAGAAGAAGCCGTTGTCGATGACTCGTCGGACAATAGCATGCGTTTCGAGAAAGCCCACAAAAGCGAGGTTCTGGAGGTGGAGACATCATCGGAGGACACAGTAGCGAAGGTGGGAGAAGAAGCACAGAGGGAGTTGTGTATCCGCCGGATTTTGTGTATCCACAACCACGCCGTCGTCGCCTCGATTGTTCACCCACTGCAGCATCTCTGGCTCCCGAATAGTCCTTTTTAAGACGGAGATTCCGATTAAGTCAACGATGAAGGTGCAGTGGAGAAATCCCTTTGCTTGAATCAAATTTAATAATAAAGAAAACACCAAAAGAAAAATAAGAAAAAAATCACCCCTCATCTTCTGAAAGTGCGATGAAGGTGAAGGTGCGGTGGCCATGGTGAGGAGGTTTGGCGTGGTGGTGATGATTTGCCGGAGAAAGAATGAGAAAGAGAGAGGATGAAAACATAATATAATATTTTATTATAATTTCATTTTTAAATAAAAAAATGTTTTTTGATTTTTTTTCCAATGAAAAATCTATTATAGCATGTAAAAAAGACTTTCTCACCGGTGAGGAAGTGTCTTAGGACTTCATATTATAAGTGACCGAAGTTTCAAGCCAAGGGGCCGGGGCAGGGGCAGCTACCGATGGATTCTAATATAAGGTTTAAAGCTCTCTCCCTCACCGATGTATCCCAAAATTGACAGGTAATAACAAGTTAATAATCGGAAGAAAAATATAATAAATAAAATAAAATCATTTTAAAATTATTATTTTTATTTTCTGTTTTTTTTAATCTCCTTCCCTGGCGCTCTCTTTCGTTTTGACTTTGCCGGCAACTCCATCCACCACCACCCCTAACCTCCTTTCTCCGTCGTTAATGTCCGGCATAAGAAGCAACACCACCACCGTAGGTGAAGCAACACCATGAAGTTATCCTTTCTCTGTTGATCCTTTCTCCGTTCATTAATGTCCGGGAAGAGACGGTGTTGGAGAGAGTGGTAAAGGCGAAGCGGTGTTCGGGGTTGTCGACAATCCCACCACCACCACACCAACAACCTCCTTGCGTCGCTGCCACTCATCTCTCTCTTTTTCATAAAAACACCGATGACTCCATAAACATTTTCTCATCTTTCTGGAAACGCATGTAGTTCTCCGGCGGGTAGTCGACAAGGGCTTCTTCTTCAAAGAGGAGAGCGCCATGGACTCCGCACCATCCTCTCCCGTTCTCTGTCACTAATTTCTTCTCCCTGTTCATCGCATTTTTATGGATTTTTTATGTTTGAGATTTGGTTTTCTTTTGAATAGTGTGTAATTTGTTCAAAATTTGAGATTTGGAATGAATTAAGTTTTAGAATTTGGTTTGAAATTTTGGATGATGGTGATGAAATTTGAAAGAAGAAAATGAAGAAGCCGACGACGGCGATGGGAAACGTGGAAAAAGAGGAACCGGATCTATTAGTGGATTTTCACATGAATCTTATTTGTGGGCTCTGAATAGATATTGTTTTTGTAATTGTTACTTATTTGACAATTTCTGGAATTAAAACAACACTTGTAGTGTTCAAATTTTTGCTTTATATCTGGAAATTGAAGAGATACAGTGCAAGCTTGATGTTTTTATTTATGCATGATAAAGTTGTGTTGCCATTAATGGTAGTCTCCTTCTCCCTTGTTGTAATTGCTCAAACTATGGCCGTGGACCTCATGACGACCGGTTAAACCCGAAATGACAACATCAAAGCCGAGGAAAATGCCGTCCAAGAAGCCGCTTCTGGTTTGGAGAGCGTTGAGAAGCTCAAAACGGAGAAAGGAGACTACTTCCGGTAATCGATAAAAAAATCTCCTTGTCGTCGGTGTCTTTTCAAATCTGTGATTCCCATTTTTTTTCCCTACATCTACATTGACGCTCCTCCCCTCGTCGGTAACTCCTACCGCTGCACCGACACTCCTCCGTCGTGGCGATTTCTAATTGTGGCCCTTTCATGTTTCGTCTTTCGCACCGTCGCCGCCACCATCCCCTCTTTCCCCTTTCTTCGGCAACAACAGAAACACAAACACCACCAATAGACAATCCAAAACACAACACACGCACGCTGGAGTGTGATGATTTGTTGGTATTTTAATCCCTCTTTCACATTTTTTGTGCTTTCTTCATTCTTTTTTCTTTCCTTGCTATGTTTATTAAATGGTTTTTTGTACTAGTTAATTACATGTGAATGCGGGAGGGTTCTTTGCCTTTGGGCTTTTTCATTTTACAGGAATCTGGATTGGAAGGTTCTTAGTGTTGTTCTATTTGGTGGTTTTTTTTTTATAATAATTTCTTTTTATTTTGAGTACATGAATCGTGAGCATATGGAGCATGGAAGAAGGAGATGAAGGAGGGGTGGAGGAGCTGATGCCAGTGATGAAGAAGAGGTAGGGAAATAAATAAATAAACAAGAAAGGCAACGGAGAGAGGAACGCCACCTAGGGAAGAACTGAACTCGGGAAAATTAAAAGCTGAGAATGTTTCAAATGCTTGGCGACAATTGTTGTTATTTGAGATAATTTGTGAGTCTATATTATGGAGGCTAGGAATTGGTTCAATAATCTATTTTTGGACGAACAATTGAGTTCCCACGGTTGAACCTCTCATTTCAAAAGCCACTAATATTATTTATGATTTTGAGAGGTGTAATGAAGTTGCTGATGTTACCAGTAGGTATGGGACATGGGATGCTCATTATTTGGTCTTTACAGTGTGATATTAACATCTAATCCACATAATGCGTAACATAGGATACTATGTGTTACCGTACTCAACGTGTCTTTTGTTAATACATATTTGTTGTATAGATAATAAGTATTTTTTACTTGATAGTTTTATTTGAACGAAATAGGACTATTATACACACAAAGATTTTCTTCCCTGAGTATTTAATGCAATTGTGATGAGTTCTTACCTACACAACTTAAATAGGTCTTGTATCTTGCCCAAACTAATGTGGGTCGTTAGATTTGATGTTATTAGTTTGAGTGGTTAACTGTTTTTTTTTTAAGTGACTTGGATTGGAGGTGGTAAACAGTGAGTGACTGAGAATAAAACTCGTTCGTACCCTTTCCCCTTTCCAAGTATCGTAGTCGCAGTGCGTCACTAGTGATGTTTTTCGATTCCAATTCTTCCGATCAAACAAAAATCATGTGTCAATCATAACCCAATAATAAACAAGTAATTAAACCTCTATTCCCTGCACAACTACATCTACATGTGATACTCTATACCTTGACTTGCACCAAAATACTCATAGAAAGAGAAATGAAACATCTTCCCAAATCTTTTCCATCATACACCAGAACGTATAGCAACAAGGATGAGTTATAGGAACATATAAACATCTATCGTCCAAGGCTCCTTTGTGCGGCGAGCCTCTCAGGTTACAATGGAAGAATTAGAACCGGGAAGCACACCTTGGACGAATCGATACGATACTTGAAAGCGGAAAAAGGATAAGTTGCGGAAGTAAGCACTCCTCCTGCAACTGTATGTCCAATACTCAACTATATGTTTTTCTAGCATTTCTATCGATTCACCAATGAATTAACTTGGAGGATAATATGGACCTTTTGTATAATTTATGCTATTGCTAAGTATAAGGTGATATCTTTATACAGGAATGGAAAAACAAATAATGAAACATGTTCTTAAAACGTTAAAAAGATTGAAAATTTTCATGCTTTGGTGTGTTCATATCTACATTTTCTTCTCTCATTCTTCCTATTCAATACTTATTTGGAACATGTTTCTTTTACAATCATCGTACTGCCATTTTTACAAAACCATAACAGCTTTTGATCTGTTTTTCCTTGTTATTTAGGTAGCAGCAATTCACAATCACTTTGTCATTGGCCACAAGTTTGAGCAGCTCAAGAGAAGGTATATCTGGAATGCCTTCAACTGCATAAAATTTCAATCCTTTTCATTGTGTTTGTATCACAGTATCACTTATGTTTCTAATCTTTTATTTTCATTCTACTAACTTCACAGAAAGACAAAATCATATATATATTATTGTGGAGGCTTTTGTAGACAGATTTTAAATTTCCACTAGCACATTTCTTCCTTCATCTTTATTTATTTATTCATTCTTTGTCCTTTTTTTATCTCAAGTTTCTCATTTTTTTTTTCAACTTCTGCAGGAAATTTTGTCTCTGCCCCTCTTCTCTTTGCCAACATGTTGTGTCAGATGAAGAAACAGCCTAGAGTAATATTCAGATATCATGAAGAAAATAAAACTACTGCATTAAGAATAAATTTGAAGGAAAATAACATTTTTTGGTCACGAATCGCGGATAACTTCTTGGTTTTTTATTTGTAAATTCCAACTAGAATGGTAACATTTCTAGATTTTGGGTTGATCAAGGTTTTATCTCAGAAACAATCATTTTTAGAACGGTATACATTGCAATTTTAGAAAAATTGAAGTTCTTTTAAAAATTGAGTCTTAAATAATACTATATTCATCGACAGTTTGTGAATAGATTGTAAGTCATTATCTGCTTTATTTATTTGCAACAGCAATGGGACACACAAGATGCACCTCAAATTGCTGTTGAGGTTTGTGGCTTTTCACAATTTTATCCAGGACCTTTCTTCTTCACAAAACCAAAGATATGGGAAATACATTGTAGATACTCCTGTTTTTACAAGTACTCCAAAGCATGCTAATAGTCACTCAGGGACTTAATAGTCATGTTTTTTTTTTTAACTTTGGCCTGGACAACAATGGTATTTCAATTTTTTTCCATAGCTGTGTTGTGTTATGCATTATTATTTTTTATTCAAAATGATTTGAGTGTATGGTATGTTTTTTAAAATTAATAGCTGACTTGGCGAATCATTTTTCAATGCATAATTTCACCACATTGTATGTTTTTGCTTTACTATAGCTGTTTTTTTATTCAAAAATTAATAGCTGACTTGGTGCATGATTTGTCTGATTGTTATTCACTGGTGTATATGGTATGTTTTTTATTTGAGGATTCTCATGCATAATTCCGGAACAAGTATGGAAGAAACGTTTAGCAGAAGCAAGTGATGTGAAGTTATTGGTATGCTTATTGTAATGATTTCTACATATTATTATCATGGATTGATTCTTGAAGAGGGACACACGAAGAAATCTCATGGGATGGTTATAGCTGCTTTACAAGAAACCGATGAGTATTTCAAAGAAAGTAAGAAGTTGTGTCAAGCATTCAATGCAGTGCCTCCATTGTCAAGGTTAGTCATAATATTCACTTATACAAAGTCATTTGTTTTTTAGCTGTTATCTGTTCATCCTCAGAAAATGAGTCATGAGTCTTCCATATAATGATAGCATCATGTTATATATGTGTACTAAAATTTCTTAGTTGGTGATATAGGTATGCCTGTTTGAAACTTTGAGCATCTAACTGTGTGAAACTTTGAGCAGCTAACTATTCTATGATGTATTCTATGCTCTAAATAACATGAATCCAAGAATTTCTACAGTCAAAATTAGCTTATTTATCGTAACATTCGTTGTTTCAACTTAAGATGTTGCATAACTTATTCATATAAAGTAAATTTCATGGATCCTGAATTCCTGATGCATCATTGCTGCATTTTTCAATTAATGAAGTTTTATATCATGTTGTTACTAAGATATTGACTATGGATTAGCATTATGCAGTTTTTTACTGCTGGCAGGATCATGTGGGCCTTATTATATTCTGCCTCATTAATTTCATAAGTTTGATTCTTCTATAAGCTTCTCAATACTTATATTTTCTGCTTGCTGAATCATTGTTATCTAATATCAATAGGTGGAGGGAATTCAGGTTCATGCAAATGAGGGTGGGGTATCCCAGACTCTTGGTGGCATATACTGGGTGATCTTGCCTGCTGGATGTAATGCACTACTTTTTTCCCTTAGTTCACATGTTAATTTTGAGTTTCATGCTACATGATGTTCTTAATCATATGGTAAATTTGGTAAGCTAATGTATAATCAGGGGCTTATGGATAACAATCTTATAAACTAACATCACCACATGTGCCATGGTTTGAGGTGAAACGGTGACATGTTAAATGGCTGCAAATCATAAATAATTTTTTTTTTATAGTTATGATAGAGATAAAAATTATAATTAATTTATAAAAAAATTATTATAAACAATTTTTTATTTACTTATTCACTATATTATAATGTAAATTATTTTAATTTAATTTTTTATGATATAAACTACAATTATCATTTACGAATCATAATTATTTTTTAGGCCATCATGGATAAACCAGAAAATGTTTTTTTAGTTACATTTCAAACAATTAATAATATTTATTTTTATCAAATATCTTATTTGTTTTTAAATTTTCATGTATATAATATAATGAATAAATAATAGTAACATAAAGTAGTGACATTTAAAAAAAATTATTGTTTTATTATTTAAATTTAAGTCAATGAGTTGGAATTATTAAATTTTTTTTATTTAATTCAATTGTTACACTAATCAGCATAATAATCTTTAGTTAATATATTTATAAAAAAATTATAATTTGATTATTTTTATATGACAACCAAAGTTAATTACTTTAAACTACTTTTTCAATAATATCAAAAATAAAAAAAAATAATCATGATATGGATAAAAAAAATATAATTAATTCACAAAAAATTATAACAACAAAATTTTTTATTACTTATTCACTATATCATAAAGTAAATTAGTTTTAGTTTATTTTTTTAATAATAGAAACTATAATTATCATTTAGGAGATATAGTTGTCTTCTAAGCAATCATGGGTAAACAGTTGCGAGGAATATTTTTTTTTTTGTAAAAATAATATTTAACATAGTTACATATCAAACAATTAACAATATTTAACATAGTTACATATCAAACAATTAACAATATTTATTGTTTTATTATTTATATTTAATCAAGATTTTAAATTTTTTAACTTTTTATATTTAATTCAATTGTTACAATAACCATCATAAAAATATTTAGTTAATATATTTATTAAAAATAATAGTTTATGTACATATGCATGTTTTCTTACTCGTGAGTGATAATTTACTTATGTTCCAAGTTTGTACTTCTCAGTCAATTATTTTTCTAGAGATTTTCATGATTTGTTAATTTGTCTCACATATTTTGCGTCAAGTACAATAATTAAGTTTTTGGAACATGTGTGTTACTATTATGTTGCATTTTTTTTTATCTTACGCTTCCTTTGAATTTGTGGTCCACTCTAATAGTATTATTTGAAATATTTTATGATAAGTGTGCCCTTTTTACATTTTAGATTTTCATCTTAGTTGTAATGATTTCTCTATTTAGTATTCAACCAATTATTTTTTCTAAGAAATTTTTATTGTATCACATCATTTTAAATTGGCATGTTGCAAAACTAACCTTACAAACTGACTTTATATTCCATAAATAACAAGATCACCTCCCCACCCTCACGAAATAAAGTCAAACACAAAAGTAATAATAACAATATTGGTTATTCTATCTTTTCGACTCATCATGCTTGAGATATCTCTTCAAAATTGTTTATTTTCTTTTCATTGTTATACTCTTTTACTTTTTATCTTCAACTTTACTTATTCAATAATTCCTAATCAATTTGAGTTGTGATTATCAAGTTCCATAATCAAAACTTATATTTTAAACATCCATCTAAATATGAGATTTAAATATCATAAATACAAATATTTAATTATAATAGATATAAAAATTAAAATTAATTTATAACAACTAAGTGACCCGTGCGTATGCAGACACGGGGTAAAAAAAACTATTAAAAAGAAAAAGAATGTTAAGAACCGGGCGGAAGGCGTTGTTGCCAGGCCCAATACTCATATATAATCCACAACCCTAGTTAGGGTTTTTCTGAGTCAGATTCGCTCGCCTTGCTTCGCCACACAACAGCAACTGCAGCAATGGTGAGTTCTATTCACGACTTCAGATCATCTCTGCCCATGCTTACCTACATTTTCTTCGCTTCTCTTACATGTTAGATAGGTTTTTGCTCTTGCGTCGATTTTGATGTGAAAAATTATTTTCGTTTGCGTAATGTGCAATTGTTACTGTGTTTGATTTTGTAGGCTCCCAAACGAGGTGGAAAGACTCCGGCTCTTGCCGCTAAGAAGAAGCCTGTACGTAACTACTCGGAGTTCAATTCGATTCATGATTCGGTTGTTTTCTATCTGTTTTTTAATTTTTATTTTGAAAGTGATTTTTTCTGTTTTGAAATCTCAGGAGAAGGTTACGAATCCGTTGTTCGAGAAGCGTCCAAAGCAGTTCGGAATCGGAGGGGCGTTGCCTCCGAAGAGAGACTTGACTCGGTTCGTGAAGTGGCCAAAGAATGTTCAAATTCAGAGGAAGAAGAGGATTCTGAAGCAGAGGTTGAAGGTTCCTCCAGCTTTGAACCAGTTCACCAAAACCCTTGACAAAAACCTAGGTCAGAATAACTTCCATAATGTTTGGATCTCGTATATTTATGCGTCTTGTTCTGTGAGGTGTAATCATTATACATTTGTTATTTACCTAGGCACATCCGAATATGATGATTTATCTGCTATAGGATATTATTTTGGTGATTTGTAAGGGTAAATTAGGCTATCTTGTTATTAATTTTTTTAATCAATGCTCTTGAAATAAATGTTGAGGTAGTTACATATATTGTATGAAGGCTAATGATTGTGATGTTCTTGTTGGAGAATATGCCTTTGACTCATTCGATAGCAAGCTAGCTGCATTTTTGTTGTATGATAATGATAATATTCAATGTTTTCTGTTCCTAATTTTGATGTTTCTTATTAATCTAATCTGCAGCAACAAGTCTGTTCAAGTTACTTCTGAAGTACAGGCCAGAGGACAAAGCAGAAAAGAAGGAGAGGCTCTTGAAAAGGGCTCAGGCAGAGGCTGATGGCAAAACTGTTGAAGCTAAGAAGCCTATTGTTGTGAAGTATGGTCTCAACCATGTTACCTACCTCATTGAGCAGGTTGTCTAATGTTTTATTACCCCTTTGTGATTGTTGTTTTAACCCATTGTTTTAATTGATATTGATTTTATTTTTTCCTAGCAGAACAAGGCACAGCTTGTTGTGATTGCTCACGATGTGGACCCAATTGAATTGGTTGTCTGGCTTCCTGCATTGTGCAGGAAGATGGAAATTCCATACTGCATTGTGAAGGGAAAGGCCCGCTTGGGAACGGTAACGTTTCTTTGAATATTGCAATTTTAATACTGTATGACTGAATTGAATGACTGATTTAAATCCATATGCTTTTCAACAGGTGGTCCATAAGAAAACTGCATCCGTTTTGTGCTTGACAACTGTTAAGAATGAAGATAAATTGGAGTTCAGCAGAGTTTTGGAGGCTATCAAGGTGGCGTTGATTAAATTATTATGTTTCTTTTATGCTGTTAATGCTGTTGTAAAAAACTGATCGTATTGTGTTTTGGTTGGTTTCCTTTCAGGCTAACTTCAATGACAAATATGACGAGTACAGAAAGAAGTGGGGTGGTGGAATCATGGGATCCAAATCTCAAGCGAAAACCAGAGCAAAGGAGAAGCTTCTTGCCAAGGAAGCTGCTCAGAGGATGAATTAGGAGGGGTTTCTTATATTTTGTTGCTTTGCGAATGCTATTTAGTGTGTTTTAATGTTACTCTCTTTTAATTATTGTCTTCATAAAAACATTTGTTATTCACGTGAGCTTGAGTAATTCGCTAAAATCTCCTGCCGACTGTCCCTATTCCTGAACCCTCAGATTACTTTCATTTTGGTAGTTGCATCCAATTTTTGACATTTGATTCTCTATGGTTATAGTATAAAATAGTTTGTGATTGAGAGATCCTCTAAACAAAGTAACTGCATAGAATCATTCTGTTGCTGTTGGCCATTTTTTAGCTTTTGTCAAATTAAACATATTGTCGATTAAACTCACAAGCCTCAACCTGAGGTACATAAATAATGAACTAAATGCTATTTGCCATGAAGAGGTAAATGCCATTGCTCTTTGATTGATGCGAGTTAGCATTATGTATTTACTTGGGCTCTGGTTGGTTGAGCATTGCTGTAAAAAAATGGTTGATGGCTTTAATTTTTCAATATTTTGATATGTTTAAAATAAAGCGATTAAATGGTTGATGGCTGCAATAACCAATTTGTCAATCCACTCAGAATTTAGTTGCAAGAGTTCAAATTCTGGAAGGGTTCTTACTTGCAATCAATGCTATCATGAAGATCATTAAAATTAGAGTGAATTACTAATTTAGCTCTTCAAATTGTAAAAATTGTAATACTTAGCCAGTCAAATTTGTCCTTGAAATTTAAAAATAGAAAATGATTATATGCTCTTTGAGATTGTAAATCATCATATTAGTTGGTGTTAGATAACACCATTAAAAAATGTTGAATTGGCATGTTCATTGCTAAAGTGAGTCACTTAAGTACACACATGGTTGGCAGACGCAAGATGAAAATGACTAAATATTTGTGGAAATTTTTACCTTAAATTCCTCTGCCACCTATTAGTAATTTTCACCAATTAATATTTGTGGAATAATCCTTAAAATCAAGTTGTGTGAAACATGCATGATTAAGTAGAGGGTTTCAACTGGATTTTAGGAGTTATAATGGTGGCAATGACATTTTCTCAATGAGTAAATCCTAAGACTACTGTGAAACTAATGAATAGACAAAAGGAAGAATAAAGACCTGAAAGTCATTACTATTTCACGTTTGGGTTATGTGATGTGTGTCTAGATGTTAATTTAACATTTTTAATCGTGTTAGATGACACCAACTAATAATAAAGGATTGATTATTTATAATTTTAGGGATCATTGTACCATTTTTTTTTACTCCAACTAATGAGTACTTTGATGATACCAATTTCACCGAATATTATAATTTCAAGAGCTATTATGTTATTTTTTAAATTTCAAATTAAAATTTCAGAAACTAGGTTGATTACTCACTCTTCATATTACAAATGTAAAACATTTAGTATTTTTTTACGTTTCTAATGCATTATTAGTTTTTTAAAGAATGAACATGTGTCATCTAAATATTTTCTGATAAAAATCACTAACAACTAAATTAGTCTTAAAATGATTTAAATGTGGTTTTTGTTTCTAAAAAAATAGACGTCTTTGGCTATTATTTTGTTAAATATTTTATTCGGATTTTAGTTCAGATATTCAATAAAAACGATATGATTTTAATTTATAACCAATGGTTAAAATAAACAAATTTTCTCTATTTTTAATAAATATATAAACATTTTTTAAAGACCAATATTAATTATTTAATTTGTCAATAGAAAAAAAATCAAATTTATAATTTTTCCTTATCTTCTTTCTCTCTTAACCAGCAAATCAACCTTATCACTCTCAAATAATTATTTTTCTGAAAAGATTAAAAACGTTAGTTTATATAAACTAAAATGCATATAAATTATTTTAAAGACCTTAACTCAAAAGGATAAAAGATTTAAAATATCACATTATAATTTTATGAACTTGAACTTGAATGATTTATTTTTTATCACGTGCTTCGCCATATAAAAACCACTTCAGCTGAAAAGGGGGGGGGTAAGAAGAAAGGGCACAACACAATACATTCATTCTTGTGTTTCCGTTCCCGCCATTGCAAAGGGAAAGAAATGGCTTCTGCGCCATCGAGAACCCTAACGGACTTTTTCCAACCCGCTTCGAAGCGCTTGAAGCCCACACTCCCCGCATCATGCAAATCCGACGATGCCAATGCTTCCACGCTCTCCGTCGATCAGAAGTTGCGCATGGAATACAACAAGCTCCTCGCCAAGTCCAAGAGGAATCTCAAACTCTGCGTCGAGAGGGTCTCCAAAAGCAAAGGTAAACCCTCCCTCTGTCGTTTCGGACAATGTAGTGTCGTTTCTGATAGTTCAAAATGCAGAATCAGGTTTAGGTGGCGTGAAGCTGGAGGAGCTGCTGGTGGAGGAAACGTGGTTGGAAGCTCTACCTGATGAACTCCAAAAACCCTATGCCCTCACTCTCTCCAAATTCGTGGAAAGTGAGATTTCGGGCGGAGACGGCGTCGTTTTCCCTCCGACGCACTTGATTTTCAACGCTCTTAACTCTACGCCTTTTCATACAGTGAAAGCTGTTATCCTTGGCCAGGTTCGTGGATTTGCTGGATTTTGTGTCATTCTACTTTGGGTGTGTTTGACTTCTCTACAAGCATTTATCTGAGAAGACTATAAGTGAGAAAAGTAGAATAAATGGAACTATTATTCATAAGTTAAAATCAACTTATAACTTAACTTTAAGGTAAATGCTGGTAAAACGGGTTTTTATATGGATGCGTCAAAACGCGCTCCCTTATGATTTTTAAATGCGATCTCATATGATTTTCAATGAAAACTTTTAATGGAAGCTCCCTCGTAACATGGGGCCTTTTTGAACAAATTTTGCTATAAACATTTATCAGAGAAGAAAATAAGTGAGAAATGTAAAATAAATTGAACTATTTTTCATAAGTTAAAATCCACTTATAACTTAAGGTAAATGTTAACCAGTGTTACAAGTTAAGGACACTGGTTAAGAAAGTAAAAGGTAAAGTTTTTATTAGGATGCAGCAAAAGGTGCTCTCATATGATTTTTAAATGCGTTTTCATGTGATTTTCAATTAAAACATTCCTTTTTTATTTCCTTAACTGGCACCTAACTTTAATAGAAGCTCCCTTGTAAGGTTTTAAAAAATGGTCCAAAGAATTGGCCCGTAACTGTGATTTAGACTGCAACGTCAAGTTTTTTGGGTGTATGAGAGAGCAATGCAACCAAATTGTGACTGCATTTTTGTTCAATTTCTTGTAATATCAAGATATGTGATGGAAGTGCAACCACAATTTAAAATCTGTTCCCTAAAAGCTGAAGCACATACTCAAGTTTAGCTAATAAAAGAAGCTCAATTCATTTTATATATTTTTTTATAAGTATTTAAGAGAAGTTTATTGACCCTGATTTTACTCTCTTTTAGTGATTTGTGGGCCTTGTTTTATGTTTAGGACCCATATCATGGTCCTGGTCAAGCAATGGGGCTTTCATTCTCGGTTCCCGAGGGAATCAAAGTCCCTTCCAGTTTGGTAAATATATTTAAGGAACTTCACCAAGACCTTGGCTGCTCCATTCCAACTCATGGAAATCTTCAAAAATGGGCTGTGCAGGTACAATATCTGACATGTGCCTGACTTATGTGTAGGGATTTGTCTTTTTACAACGATTGCAATAAGGGGAATGTGAATCCTCAAGTAATAATCACAATTGGGACTAACAGTTTTCATACTCAATTTGATGTGAGAACCATTGACTGAATCCAATGAATTGATCTATTTCTAATTTGTCCACTTGTTTACAACTATACACTCTGCAATTAAAGCAAACAGGATACATGTACACACTCTATTTCTTGCTACTGTCTGCCTACACAGTACTCCCTGTAATGGCAAATTATTAATTTATGCGCCTTAGCTTTTTTAAAATCAATTTATGTGCCTTAGCTTTTATAGAATCTCTCTCATCAAACTTTTCCAAAAGCTAACGGGCATAACTTGATTTTAACTTACGGGAGAAGTTTGATTCATTTTATCTCTATTTCTTCTATAAAAGCTTATGAAAAAGTTTGTCATAATTAGGCCAATATATTTTATGGTCAAGGCCTCTTAAACGTTTTCTTCAAATGTTTAGTATGATTTGAACATAAAATCTATTTGTTGATAACTAAAATTCTCACCTTTATAAGGGTTCCAAAATTAAATATATTCAATAGAAAGATGCGTGACTTCAGCAGTATAAATATTTTTAGTCTTAACATAATGGGTGACTTCATTCAGTGAGCGGAATTTTTGAAATAATATTATCTAATCACAATTTAAACTTCATTTCAGGGTGTTCTCTTGCTCAATGCTGTTCTCACAGGTTATACTCTTTATTTTTGTGAAATTATAATGAAGTATATTGGTGACTTATAGGTATCATTTTGTTTATATTTCACTACCTGCTTGCTTATCTAGTATGAATCTGTCCTTCACTATGTTTGGTGTTTTATGCTTGTATTCTAGTGGTTTTCTTTTTTACTGGTATTATACTTTTGAGTTCAGTCAGGAAGCATCAAGCAAATTCTCATGCCAAAAAAGGCTGGGAACAATTTACTGATGCTGTTATCAAGACAATCTCACAGAAGAAGGAAGGAGTTGTGTTTCTGTTGTGGGGAAACTCTGCTCGGGAAAAATCTAGGTACTTCCATTGTGTGACAATATAGCAAGCCTTTGAAACCAAACATGAAATAGTGACCAGGGCTTGCAATAGTTTCCTTGATAATTTTCCAAAGCCGGCTTGAAAAAATAAAATATCGAGTAATTTTTTGTTTGAGATATGGATGACAAACAAGTTACTGCAAGTATACATCTATTAACTGCAGGCTGCTTTTTGGAAATTGTTTTCTAAAAACTAAATTGGATTCTTTTCTTTCCTTGCCTGAAAGATAAATTCTGTGAAACTTGTTGATGAACTCGATCAAGTGTCATATACACAGGTTAATTGATGCAAGAAAGCATCATGTTCTTACTGCTGCACATCCGTCTGGTTTGTCTGCAAATAGAGGCTTCTTTGGCTGCAGGTAAGGTGGTTTTGCATTAAATTTAATCTGTGTCAATATAGCAGTGCATGTTCAAACGTCTAACTGTTCTGCATTTATAATATACCAACCATGCATTCATGACCTTTTAGTTTATGTAAAGAATAAGGATGCGAGAATTGGCTAACTGCTAGTGAAGAACTGCTGAATTGAATAAATATATTCCACAGAGTGCGTTCTGTGAGCTTGTTAAAGTAGTTTGTTTGTATGATACATTGCATTTTATAGCTTGTGTGACATTTATTAGTTTTTTGTTTCAAAATACTTCCTTTTGGAGTCTGCAACGTTCAAAAATTGGAGGGCTGTAAATGTTGCAACATTTAGGGTGTACTTGTTTGAGTAAGTGGAAAGTGGGAAGCCGAAAAGTGAACATATATTTGAACACAATAAAAGCCTAGAATACATTGTCATTTTCTTTCATTTGCATTTTTATCTAGAATTGAACTTCTCACACACTCAACCAAGCTCACTATTAGCATTTGAAAATCAATGCCGGATTTAAACTCTATGTATTTATTTTTTCATTGTATTTAGTAGTCACTAGCCAATGAAAGAAATATTAGCATGCACTATTATGAACTATGAAGGCTCTCATTAGTCATTCACATAGTGGTTGATGTAATACAGCTGGTGCATTTTCTGTTCCACATCTGTGCCATATCTTGGTTAGCTTTGTTATAGACTCATGAAGTGAACTGAAACTCGGATCTTGATATCCAATTGATATTTGAAAACACCACCTGAACAATTTTCCCTTCATCCATATAAGCAATTTTTTGTTCTTACTTTTCATGTTTATTTAAATTTATCTGAGCAGGCACTTCTCTCGCACTAACCAACTTCTGGAGCAAATGGGGATTGATCCAATAGATTGGCAACTGTAATTATTTCCTATAGTTTCAAGTTTCTATTTTCCCTTTGATTAGGATTATCTTTGAAGCCTACTGCTGGAAGTTTTGGGCGCTTCTGAAGTCAATTTCCTTAATGTATAGATGATTCTGTCGATTTCAAATCTACCTAGAAAAGATGCTTTTTGTTGATAGTTTGCTCCTGCAGTGTTGCTACCTTGGAGATTCTGCTGTAATGCGTAATGACCATTACTATATAGGATTTTGGCTTAACTATATTCTCGGACACTAATTTCGTGTATTATCTATGTGTTGTCTTATTATTAACGAACAACACATGTTAAGATGGGAATTCTCAAAAGGACCGACTAGACTAATTTTCATCCTAGGTTGAGATCGTAGCAGCTAAACATGAGGAGAGATAACCTTTTTATTTCTTTCAAATAAAGAGCACTCAATATGATATATGTGTTTGTTTGTGGAGACAAGATTTGAATACAGTATTACTTTTTTCCTTTTCTAAAATGATTGTAATTTTAGTCTTCAAAAAATATTTTAAATTGATTGACTTTCTCATTTTTTTCACATAAGATATTCAAACATTTATTTTAAATTTATTTTCTAATAAATACTGTCTTAAAAAACTTAAGGCAAAATAACTATTTTTGTTTTTTATCTTGTTTATTTTACTCAATGATTTTTTAAAAAAGTTCACTTTGATTTTTTATTTTATCTAAAACATCCAAAATGTTTTTTTTATCTCATCTTCTTCAAAAGGATTCAAAATGGTTTTTCAATTACTAAAATTTATTCAGCTTTATCTTTTGAATAACACTTGGATACAATTCATTTTGAATATATTTATATAGTTAAAAATCATTTTAAATCTTTTAAATAAGATAAATGATTAAAATAACTTTTTTAGAAGATGAAGAATTAAATTGAGAAAAAAAGAATAACATAAAATACAAAACTGATTATTTAGTCAAAACTTATAATACCATTTATTGAAATTAAGAAAAAAAATAAAGATATTTTAGTAAAATTATCCTCTAATAAATGTATATTATTTTTTAAATTTTTTTTCATTTACAATAACTATCTAAATTAATTAAAAATTCGACGGGAAATAGAGATACAATTAATAATAGATTAATTAATATATTTTCAACTTTGAAAATGATAGATAAATAAATAAAATTCAAAATTTGGACACTTAAAAAGAAATGAGAGTAAATTACACATATTTGCAACAAGAATTTTTTTAAAAACATATAACTTACAGTAAATTTTATCAAAATAAATTAGGTGAATTAAAAATATTTAAAACGTTTTCTACCAAGCTTATTCAAATTTATGTCGGGCGTTAATGTGAATAACCCGTGACCAATTGCCTACTTTACGGAACGTTAACATCTCAGTCCATAATTAGGGATCCAGCCTGTATGTCTATATTTGATTTGATTTGATTTGATTTCATTCACACTGTCAAAATTCACGAGTGGAAATGGATTCCACACATTCCCACGTGAGTTGATGTGACCTAATAACTATGCCAGATATGCACAATAGCTTCGAATCTTTTACTATATAATATATATATATATATATATATATATATATATATATATATATATATAGCTTTGATTGTACAGGTAGATCTTAGATCAACCCACATTTTCAAATGATAAAAACTAAAAAGGTCATTTCTTTTTTTTTTGTTGCATTAAATAAATTTAATCAGAACAGACTTTTTACTACAGTATTATTTAATTATAAATTGATATGTATAATGGGATTGTTGTTTTTTATATAGTTAAAACAATTTTTAATTAGTCAACAGTGTAACATTTCATTAGCTATTTCTTAAAAATTATTCTTATTAAATTGAGAAATTTGAGCCAAACCTTTCATTATTTCATTTCACATATTTGGAATAATTTTTAATTATTCTTTATCATTATCATTATCATCATCATTTAATTA
>PYAF01003482.1:808473-850426 GCA_007407185.1 Glycine tomentella | reverse complement strand
AAGGTTACATTTATACTACTATACCTCAATTACTTCAATTTCCATTTCATGTTTTTAACCCACCATGCCCCTTATCGATGATTCTCCAACACGCTTCTCCCACCTCTCACTTCCACTTCTGTAACACTAACACCGCTTTTCCCTTCTCCAGAAGAAGGCGAAAGCGCTTCTTCGCCAATTCCGGCTCCCGCAAATTCCGAAGAAAATGCACCGTCCGCTTCTGCGCCGTTCCCTCCGACAACCCAAATTGGAACGCCGATTTCGCCAATTCCGCCCGCAGGACCGCCACAACCTTCGTCCTCAAACGAATTTCCAACCAACTCGAACCCCACACCACCACCAACAACAACAAAGATAACGATGTTAGTGATTCCGAATTACAAGCACCACCGCCGGTTCAATTAGGTTCAAACTTCACCGGTTTCAGCGAGGATCCTATTGTGGATAAGCTGAGGACGCAGCTAGGGGTGATACACCCGATTCCCTCCCCTCCGATTAACCGCAACGTCGTCGTCCTGTTCGTCTTCTTCTTCTTCGTCGGCGTCGTGTTCGACAAATTGTGGACTTCGCGGCGGCGGAACAAAAATAACAGTGAAGATAGGTTGCGTGGCGGCGTTTGGCCGCAGGTGCCGACGAGCTTCTCGCTGTTTCTGGAGAAGGATTTACAGAGGAAGGAGTCGGTGGAGTGGGTGAACATGGTGCTGGGGAAGCTGTGGAAGGTCTATCGAGGCGGAATTGAGAACTGGATCATAGGGCTGCTTCAGCCTGTCATTGATAACCTCAAGAAGCCTGATTACGTGCAGAGGGTTGAGATTAAGCAGTTCTCGTTGGGGGATGAACCTTTGTCTGTTAGGAACGTTGAGCGCAGGACTTCTCGCAGAGTCAATGATTTGCAGTAAGTTTAATTATTCTTATGCTCCTCCTGTTTAAATAAACTTCTCCATAAGTTTGATTTGATTCTCGTGTGTGCGTATTTGCTTGCCTTGCTTTATTGATTGGATAAATTTCTCCATAAGCAATTTTAGACCAGAGAATACCAAGGTAAAATGAATTAGGCTTCTTTTCTTATTTAAAAATCAACTTATACACCTCAACTTTTAGGAAAAGTTAGATGAAAGAGATTTTATAAAAGCTAAGCATACAGGTTGATTTTAACATATGGAAACTTTCTCATTTGTTTTTCTTCATATAAGTACTTTTGGTGAAGTTTATTCAAACAAGACCTATGTTATGTTGGCTTCATAAGGTGGTATGCTTGGGTGGGTTACTGCTCAAATTCCTATGTTGAAGTATCTCAACGTACTTTTGGAAAAGGAATTCTTTTGTATCTTTCACTCTTAACGTACTTTTGGAAGAGTTCTAACGGTATCCCAAACATGCACATACTGTTCATTTGGAAGGGAGTAGCTAAGTTTTCAATCTTAACACTTATCATTTGGTCTTGGGAAGCGGAAAGCCAATAATTTGTGGCTCGGATCCTCCCCAGCCAACATCCTATGGCACTTCAGTAGTTGATCAGTTATTGTGCAGCGTTTGAGGAAGAAAGAGAACATGATAGATGGTCAGGATTTTTGCCTTCTATAGATGTAGGAGAGGATCTAGGTTCATTAATATCTCTTAAGCATAAGTTAGAATTTGTTGATCGGTGGCCTAAAGCAAGTGAAAAATAATAACTATTCACAATGTTGTATGCTAGACATATATGTTGGTCATTATGCGTAGGGTAAATCAATAGTAATGTAATGTTGAACCTTGGTATTTCGGAAGTAATAGCTCAGTTAAATGTTTTGCTGGCTTTCAAATATTTAAATTGCTTATTTTGCTTCAATTGAATTTGAATTGCTGTTTGGGTAATGTTTCTGGTCATATCTTGTGTAGCATGGAGCAGTTTGGTCTTTGGAGCATTTTTATTATTTAGTTTACTTCTTGATTTTTCTTCCTGAGTTCCAAAGCTGTGAACTTGATTTGGTTTTGTTATCACATTATCTATATAATCAATTAATTTCCCTCTGTTTATGTAGGTACCAGATAGGCCTTAGGTATACAGGTGGTGCTCGCATGCTGTTAATGCTTTCTCTGAAATTTGGCATCATTCCAATTGTTGTACCCGTTGGTGTTCGAGATTTTGACATTGATGGTGAACTTTGGGTAAAATTAAGACTAATACCAACAGAACCTTGGGTGGGAGCTGTTTCATGGGCTTTTGTTTCCCTCCCAAAGGTCAAGTTTGAACTGTCTCCATTCCGCCTATTCAATTTAATGGGTATGTCATACTTTTATAGATATAAAAAATTATGCTTTTTTATTTACTTGGATCTGAAGGATTTGGTAAGCAATTCAAGTAAAAATACCGATGTCTCCTGAAATCCTAAGCTAATAGGTGAATGATTTAATATCTAATGGTGTCTTTTTTTCTACCTGTCATTTTAATTTGAATAATAGATAAAGTTCTATTCATTATTTTTGGTAGGTCAAAGGTAACATTGCATGTCAAATATATACATACATTTTTAAAATGTCTGACATATCATTGCTGACATCTATGTTATTTTTTCTCTTGTGCAACGTTGGGCATGGTCAGCAATTCCAGTTCTCTCGATGTAAGTTCCATTTATCTTCTTAATGTTATTAGTTCATGGCATTTGATGCTTGTGAAGCTGTATGTGTGTGCACTTGCTTGAATGCATTTTGAAAGTGATACTATTTATAGAATATTAGACATGTATCTGATGATGTTACTAATTGTGAAAGGTATAGCACTTTGGAAGCTTTAACTACTCCAGATTAAATATTTATTTTATTTAATAGTAAATAATTACATCTTTTTATGTTGTGTTTTCTTTTGTTTCTCTTCAATAATAGTTGTTCTCTTAAATATTTATGTCAATGACAATAATTCTTTAAAACATTCTATGTCTTCTGAATTTAATCCATTCCAAGCTCTCTTCATCTTCATGGATTTGTTATCCTGAGATTGTGATTTTTTTTTTTTTTTGGTGTTTTCCTGTCACTAATTGTAAGGTGATTTCTTGCTTTTCTCTTGTAGGTTTCTGACTAAACTTCTCACTGAAGATTTACCTAAACTATTTGTACGCCCAAAGAAAATAGTTTTAGATTTCCAAAAGGGAAAAGCTGTTGGTCCAGTTGCTGGTGGTGTTAAATCTGGAGAAATGCAAGAAGGAAACAAGGATTCTGTGGGTGAACTATCTGTTACTCTGGTGGATGCTCGGAAGCTTTCTTATATTTTTTATGGTAAAGCTCTATTGTGTTGTATTTTCTTTTAAGTGTTTTTTAATTATTATTATTCTAACTTGATTGGTAGGTTCTTTGATCTTTAATAGATTTTTATTTAGCGTCTATTCTCTAACTTATGTTTGTACAGTGGACATATTTTTTGTTTTGTCTCATGCAAAGCTTTTTTGTTTGTTATATTATGATATACCAGTGTCAATAAACATGCTACTGTCCTATGTTGTCCACATAACCCTTGGATGTATTAATCCTGAATTTAATTCGGATGAAAGATTAAATATGACGAATATTCTCTATGGATGAGGTGAAAGAAAGGGAAAAAGAGAAAGTCTAACTAAGCTTTCTGATATAGTTGCCTGCAAAAACTAATGTTGAAGTAGTTTGTATTTGTCCTAAAAATTAATACTAAGTAAAAAAATATTGTTGAAGTAAATGAAGTGGGATGTTAATTTGGTATTCTAATGCATTTATAAATCAAACTAAACAAAATTTAGGTTTTATTACCTTGGCTAACAAGGAAACGTAATTGATGAACATTGTATTATTTTCCATTTACAATGAAGTTTTTAACATAACTGCAATATTGCAGAGTTTTGGATTCTCATTTTATTCATATATAGTATTTTATGGTAATTGTATTACTAGTCTATATAAGTGTATAGGCTTTAGCTCATATATTGAGCCATTCTGATTTGTGAATATTTAGTGAAATATTGTGTTCTCTCTATATTTCTTCTCTCCTTTGTTCACTCCCTTTGTCTTATTTGTAAAACTAATTTGTTTTCAAACCTATTGTATACTGATAATGATTATAGTTAGTTGACCTTATTGTAGAATTTTGCTATATGTAGTTCATTTTACCCTATCTGTGTTTTCTTACCAGTTTTAATTTCAACAGAAAATTTAGTTGTGAATGGTGTGCAATATATATGCTGTATTACCTACCATACTTATTTTTTATTCTACTGTTTTCCAGGCAAGACAGATCCTTATGTTATTCTTAGCCTTGGAAATCAAGTTATAAGCAGCAAAAAGAACAGTCAAACTACTGTAATTGGACCCCCTGGAATGCCAATTTGGAATCAGGTGTCATTTTTTTATTTACCAATTCATCTTTATTATGCCATTTCTATGTTCTTTTTTATCGTACTAATGTGTTCTTGCTCTACAGGATTTTCACATGCTTGTTTCCAACCCTAGAAAACAGAAGTTATTCATCCAAGTAAAGGACGCTCTAGGATTTGCAGATTTGACTATTGGTACAGGAGAGGTATGTATTATGCACAACATCATTTGTATTTTAGTGATCATCTTGTTAGGTATAGATCATAAACTATTTAATATTATTGAAAGAATGTTAGTACTTGGTAGATTCCCTATATTTTATGCCACTTGGACTGACTTCTGCAATGGTAGGTACACTGAATAGTTTGGTGTATGAAAAACGGATGTGTATTTGGAACGATTTTCATATAATCATATGCTATGCTTTGTAACAGAAAGAACTGAAACCTATATATTAAGAAGCCTAATGGACGGACGGATGTAGGTAATTGAATTGAAGGAAAGACATTAACATTTGTCTGCCATTCCCTCTTCACTGTTGTGGGCTTTGTGGTCACCTTTTTTCTCTATTGGCTGTTGTCAGGCAGCAATGAGAACTATTGTTGTTTAGTTTCCTTCTGGTGGCCCCTATTCACAAGTCACAACACAGAAAAATATAGTATTCTTATATTTTATTGAATGGTTTGTGCGTGCGTGTATTTATATATTATAGGGAAGTTATTGCAAAAATAAATTTTATCTTCCCAATCCCTTGCATTACAGTTGGATGTGTGCTGTACAATTTAATTTAGTGTTTTAAAGGTAGTCTTTTTTTAATTTTTTTTTCAGTCTTGTTATTTACGATTGTACAAAATTTTCATCCATCATATTGGGTCTGTGTTGAAAGTTACATAAAAAAGAAGAAGAAATACATGGGATTTCCAAGTTAAATTTGTATTTTGCCATATGTTTATGCTTAATTGAAAATGTTTTCAGGTTGATTTAGGATCTCTTAAAGACACTGTTCCAACAGACAGAATTGTGGTTTTACAAGGAGGTTGGGGATTCTTAGGAAAGCGCTCTTCTGGGGAGATATTACTTCGGCTAACATATAAAGCGTATGTGGAGGATGAGGAAGATGATAAAACTGAGGTGGATGCCATTTATACTGACATTTCTGATGACGAGTTGTCTGATTCAGAAGCAAATGGTACTAATGGGAAGGATGAAAGAGATTCTGTGTATGAAACAGATAAGGAGTCATTTATGGATGTTTTGGCAGCATTAATTGTTAGCGAAGAATTTCAGGGGATAGTAGCATCTGAAACAGGGTTTAGCAAAGTTTTGGATAATGGCTCAAATGTTGGATCTAGAGTGTCAAAATCTCAAGTTCCCAATGTTGAACCAATTCCCTCTAGTTCTGATAATTCCGAAGGCTCTGGAGGTATCATTATCTTGTGATCTTTAATTGAATATTCTATAATATTTATTATGTATTATCTGAAGGTTTATAAGATTTAAAAAGCATTTTGTGTTTCATGATGACAAAAACTTCCAATTGCAGGGTCAGCTTTACTTTGTCTTGCTGTGATTACTAGCATATCACTACTAATTGCTCTCAATGTTGGGGGATCCAGTCTCTTCAATCCTTAAGGTGGTGTTCTGCTGCTTGGTATTGATCCTTTTTCAGCTTAAGTAATTCTTAAATAGCTTTTCATTGCTTACCAACTTCATCTTTAGTTTTTACCAAAGATGCCATTTTTTATCATTTATATTAATGATAGCTTTTTATTTCTTGTCTTATGTCAAGTTTCCAACTATATTATCTGTCATGCATTCTAACGCATAGCACCTTGGAGTACTTATTAAAGTCAAAATTTTCCTCTAGAGGAAGAATATTTTTTTATATATGGTTTTTTAATTGGCTACGTCTATGGATGGTTTTTCTTTTTGGCGAAATAAAACAATTTGCTGTAAAAAGCTTCTACTTTGCTGCAAATACTGGCAAATATTTTTCATGTACCGGGGACAATTGGGGTAGTATTGTAGATGGTTGCTTGGAAATAATGTCAGTTCGTGTTGCAATGTTGAACACATCTGAGTGTAAATGTCAGATTCCTTACATGTTATGTTCATATTTCTCGTTGTGTTGGTTTGCCCTTGAGAGATGCTAATTCCATTTAGTTTATGTCTTTTTCTGGCAGGTTGGGCAGTAGATATCATTAGATCATTTTTCTTTCATACACTATTATAGTGTTTGTATATTCGTGAGTGCTTCTGATGGAGAAAAGCATCTATCGGCGGCGCATATTTTTGGCTTAATTTTGAGAGAGCCACAAATTTTATTTCAGCTTAAATCTGTATTACTTGTCTATATGCAAGCATTTTCTTTATACCCGGTTATAATAAAATAGAATAACAGGTTTCTTACTTTACTGGCCTGAGATTTTCTCTTTTTTTAGATAAACCTTGTCATACCAAATATTTACAATAAATGGTGAAGAATGACGAAAGTTTCTTATTTTATTAAATATTTTGCCTTTTGGTGTTTGAGGGTTAGAATCGCCTGATAAAATCATAACAGTTCTTATATGTACATCACGCTAACCAATAATGGTAATATCAAGATCCCTTTAAGCGTTGACAAAGTTCGATTCTTAGTAAAAAAAAAAAAGAATTTCGGTAATCCCTCTACCACAGAAAGGATTAATCTTTTGTTATACGCTAAAGAATACAATTTATGCAGACAAAAAAAAAATTAGAATACTCCAGTGAGCCGATAAGTTAAAAATATTTTATCGAGTTTTTGTAAATACAATACTATAACTTTTCATTTTTCTTGAAAGTCTGTATTCTATGTGAAGAAAATAGCAATGTTTGCCTAGAAACTAACAAACAATCTACTTATAATAATATATAAATCTAGGAAACAAACAAAGAAAAAAAATATTAATTTTAAAATTTAAATGGATTTTAAAAAATATTCATAAGCTTATTTGAGTTTATTTTAATTTTAAGGACTAAAAAATATAAAGTGATGCAAATTCAGAATTAATCATTTACTTCTTTGAGTCCATTGTTAGTTTATATAATCATTTTCTATTCAAATTGAATGGATAAACTTGTTTGTTGATAAAAGGAATCATCTTCATTTACAAAATAGATTGAGAATATGTTGGGTTTAACTTTGTTAGGCCTCAACCTGACTTTAGTTAAAATACATAATATGAATGTGACATGTTAAATACTTTTTTGAAAGGCTTAACTCAACTTACATATATTTTTTTTTTTATATAAAAACTCGCAACAAGAGTAGAGTTTAGATTATATTAACAAAAAGCTTAAAACAAGAAGAGACTGGGGGACTAAACTAGACATATAGATATACATAAAAAAGAAAACATGCAATTTTTGTATTTTTTATAAAAAAAGTAATCCTAATCTATTCCCATTGAAGTCCTCCAAAAGAAAAATGGGACATTGTCAAACAAACAAACAAAAGGTCTTAACAAATTTGTTAAAGAATTATTTTGGGAAAAATTTAACACCAATACAAATGTAAAAATATGTATGTTAGATTATATAAGAATCAAACTTAACGTTAATATTTTTACCATTTTTACTATTTTTTATTTTTCTCATACTCAGCCTCCATATTTGTAAAATATTGTATTTTTTCTAGCCTATACCTTTGTAATTACACATTTTGTCAAAATTTTCACAATATCAAACATTTTAGTCCCTAATTACATATTATATGTTAGTGTCATATAATTTATTTATGTTAGTATCACATGTATTATCACGTGAATAAGTGCCACATCAACAATCAACTAACATAATTAACATCAACTGATGGAAGATTAAAATTTGTAATATTTTTTTTTGAAAAAGTGAGGAAAATATGATAAAAAAAAAAATTAAAGACAAAAATCGTGTGAAAAAAAAAATGATAAAGTGCCATTAAGCTAAACTAAATTCGTAGATGAGGACTGACTAACCCAAGCCCGCGGTGCTGCACTCGAGTGGTCGAATCGCAAATGGTCCGAGCAAGCTAAGTCAGCCCTAACCTAACTCCAAACATACATGGCATAACCAACCTATTGCCTCTTCTTCCTTTCAACCAAGTTCCAACTCAAAACAGTCACTCCTCTTCCTTTTCCACACTCTCACTCTGGTTCGTTATCATCCTCTCTCTCTCTCTCTCTCTCTGCTTTGTTCAATTCATTCTTTATTTGCTTTACATCGAATTTCGGATACCTATGTCTGTCGCCTTAGACATTACGATTCGCCTTTGCGAAAATTCTCGTTCGTTGCCGTGTTTCCGCCGTCTAATACCTTGCCGGATGTTCTGAACGCAGATCGGTTTCAATGGCTTCACCGGCGTGGTTGCCGCAGGAGGCGCAGCCACCTGTGTCCGGAGAAACGCCTCTTCCCATGGCTTCTTCCACCCCTAATTCCGCTCCTGCAACTCCTTCTACTGGTAAACCTACTGCACTTTTATGTTTTCTTTATGGTTTTAATTCACCGAATGTTAGTTCTGCTGAATCAATTCGAGCAACAGCTCATGCAATATTATTTAACGCAACTGCGTTTGTAGCTCCGGCACCGGCGAGTCCATTCGCTTATGGCATGCTTCAGAATGTTAACACTTCAGGGAGTTCCCAGCTGTCATCGACGCATCCTGTTAGTACAGTACCGAGTTATTAGTTTCTAGTGTTAGTTTTGTGGTGATGTGATGTTGTATTTTAATCACAGATGTGTGTTCTTACACTCTACTATGTTGGTTATATTTGCTATTTTTAATGCAGGTGATGAAATCCAATTCTGCAGTGAATCCCATGGTTGTTCAACCTCCAGGTGTCTCTTCACATGCCGCTCCTTCATTTTCATATAATATTCCCCAAAGTGGTGCCATTTTTTCTAGCAACCAGCAGCACGCACAATCTAGCACTGTAAGCTCGGTACTCTTACATTAAATTGAAGAGAGTGCAATTGGTGAGATTGATTAGAGAGAAGGGAATAAGTTTTAGTGATTCCATATTTTAGGAAAGTTTTCAAAAGTCTAAGATATTATTGTTTTTAAGTAGGTGGAAAATTTGGTATGAAGATTACTTGACAATTGATCAGTTTGACAACAATATATGAAGATTACTAAACTCTAAACCCTAAACCCTAAAGTGGTGGAGTCAGGAGTGCAACTCCTTTATTCTCCACCCTATAAAATATGGTCACCCCTCTACTATGAAACAATTGAAAATGAGATTTTCCTCCTGCTACCAATCAACAATTAGTTATGAGTGAACACCAAAACCTTTCAATTCCTTGCTTCATTTGTACCGCCCCTCATTTTGATGACCATTTCACTTTCAAGTTTCATCCTACTCTAACAAGAATGATAATGACTTTTAAATGCTCACAGTGAACTAAGTGTCCATTAACCAAAGTTGGGCCTAGTATGTACAGCATATGTGCTTAAACCTTAAGTGAAATGAAATGTGCTTGAACTATAGGATGCAGGCAACTTTAATATACACAAGACATCGATGATATGATAATGAAAAGGTTTGGTTGGTTACATACTACTTCGTAATGTATGTATAATGTTGATAACAGAACGGGGTCTATACGTGTTACTTATATTAGGTTTTCATGCAATAGTGTATAACGAAAATGATGTTGTATTCAGATGTGTGATATAGGTACACTCTGACAGTCTAAAATGAAAATGGATATCATGTAGTGTTCTAGTGATGAGCATTGGCATTGTAATTGGTGCAGCAATAGTTTTAACATGAAAAATCTCAACAATGATTATTTCCTCCTACTTTTACTTTCTTATTTCGAACATGTTGGATTCTGTTGCACAGGATGTTAGTAAATTGTCATCTGTGTCAAGCATCCCACATTCTGTCCCTGCTCATACTTCTACATCCCTAATGCCTCCACCCTCTGACCCTAATTATCGCCCAGTTACTTCATGGATGCCAACTGCCCTGTCTTTTCCTGTGCATCCAGTAATTCCTACTCAAGGGAATCCTGGCCCTCCTGGATTAGCATCATCTATGATAATATCATCCAATCCTGCTGCTCCATCCACAGGCACAGATTCTTCTCCAGCTGCATTTCTGAGACCAAACATGCCAACTCCAGCCATTGCATCAGATCCTACCGCCCCTCAGAAAGGCTTACCCTATCCATCCATGCCTGCCATGGCTGCTCCCCCTCAGGGACTTTGGTTACAGCCCCCACAGATGAGTGGTGTACTTAGGCCACCATATCTTCAATACCCTCCTCCTTTTCCTGGTCCCTTTCCATTTCCAGCACGTGGTGGTGCTCTCCCTGCTGTTCCAATACCTGATTCTCAACCTCCTGGTGTTACCCCTGTGGGTGCTGCCGGTGGCACTTCTACACCTTCTGCTTCCAGTTATCAGCTGAGGGGAACAACTGCTTTGCAAACTGAAGTTATTTCAGGGTCTGCTGGTATGCACAAAACAATGTTACTGCTCCTCTGAATTGTTTTTTCTCATTGACATACAATAGAAATCTCATTCCTAACATTTGTTCTTGTGGTTGTAGATGATAAGAAGAAATTAAATTCTGTTGACACTTTGAATGAGGATGCTGCTAATAATGATCAACTGGATGCCTGGACAGCCCACAAGACTGAAGCAGGAATTATATACTATTATAATGCTGTGACAGGAGAATCAACATATGATAAACCTGCTGGCTTTAAAGGGGAGGTACTGATACTTAGAACCTGTATTCTTGGCAGATCTTATACCTTATTGTGTCCTGCATGACTAAATAAATTTTTTTATTAAATTAATTATAATTTCAATTATCACAAAAATTCTTCAGTATACTTTATATTATCAGTATATAATATTTAATTATTGTATAAAGGATATTGGATACCCTAACCAATGGTAAAAACCTCGGATAATAGATATTTGTAGACTGAAAAGGTTACATGTAACTGTAGAATCTTAGAATGTAGGTTTAGACCTAACTCAACCCCAAAAGCTAGCTCATAGAGTGAGGGTTGTTCGCTACTTATATACTCTATCTTGACACTAGTCGATGTGGGACTTGGATTTTCCCCAATACACCTCCTCACGTCCAACACTTTTGGGCTTGGTGTGTGGATAATATGGTGGGTGACTCGTTAATGGATCTAGGATACGTTCTGATACAATCTTAGAATGTGAGTTTGAACCTAACTCAACTCTAAAAGCTAGCTCATAGGGTGAGGGTTGTCCCTCAATTATATACTCTATTTTGATTTTATCTTAACTGATGTGGGACATGGGTTTTCCCCAATCCCACCCTATGAGCTAGCTTTTGGGGTTGAGTTAGGTCCAAACCCACATTCTAAGATGGTATCAGAGCGTATCCTAGATCCATTAACGGGCCACCTACCATATTATCCATGCACCAAGCCCAAAAGTGCTGGGCGTGAGGGGGTGTATTGGGGAAAACCTAAGTCCCACATTGGCTGGTGATAGTGCCAAGATAGAGTATATAAGTGGGGGACAACCCTCACCCTATGAGTTAGCTTTTGGGGTTGAGTTAGGTCCAAACCCACATTCTAAGATAGAAAATCATTTTAAATGCCTTTCCTACTATCCAAAGCTGCCTACTATCATATGTAGTAATGTTTGTGATTCCTATATATATATATATATATTTTTTTTAATTCATTTTATTGATATTTTGGATTGCAGTCTCACCAAGTTTCTGCTCAGCCCACTCCAGTTTCAATGTATGTCATTGCTTATATTCTGGTGGCAATAACTATCTTTTTGTACAAGTTATGTTGTTTTTCATCTTGCACTAACTTCTAATATATAATGGGTTGTTTTTCTATTTTTCCTATTGACATTGAAAAAGTGTCTTTCAATTTTATATTTAGAATTTAGTTCTATTACTTGTGTAGTAAGGAAAGGGGATGGTGGTAAGCCGGTATTATCCCCCTGGCCCCATCTCCAAATGCTTAAAATGAACGAAGGGAGTGAGGGTTGAATGATAACAATTTTTACGTACTATCTTTTGTTAATATGTGGGTACTAAACTTTAACTCTTTGTTTGGACTTTGGTTGTTTGGATGAAAGGAAAGAAAATAAAAGAGAGAAGATTTGAAATTCAACATTTTGAATTGGAGACAAAACATGGAGAGAAAAATTGAAAATTTATAACTTTTATCTTCAATCTAATAAGATAAATTTTCAAATTTCAATTTTTTCTCTCCCCCCAAACATAGGGTAAATGTGGCTTTACAATTATATTTCAACATTTCTTAAGAAAGTTTAATGCCTTACGTATAGAGATATGGATTGATTGGTGTGGAAGGGTCTGATGTTCCTATCAACAAATCAATAAGGTTTGAAGGAGTTTTTCGTATCAATACTGTTGGATTGCTAGAATTTTAACTACATGTAGTGTCTTGCTACAGTGCCGGGTATTATGAGATTCTTTGCTCATGGGTTAGGTGACCTTTATGTATTTTCACTTACATTTATAATTTCTTCTGTCTTGGTAAAACAATGTTATTTGTATGTTGTTGGGTCTTAAAAGTGTGCGTTATTTACAACCAAAGATTTACAATCTTACCTTCTCAACTTTTGTCATTTTTAATTTTAATAGGATTGATTTGCCTGGTACTGATTGGCGGTTGGTCTCCACTAGTGATGGAAAAAAGTATTACTACAACAATCTAACCAAGGTATGGTTCCTATATTCATGAGTCAATCAACTATATTATTTCAGTTATTTGTCTTATTCTCCTGCCACTCTGCCAGTCTCCTTGAGTTCTTGTCTTTCTGGGATTTTTTTTTTATCAGCAAAAATAATTATATATATATATATATATATATATATATATATATATATATAGGATATAAAGAGTACAAGCAGTACTGATATATATACAACCTAAGTACAGCACAAAACTATGGCATCCTAATACATGAAAACCAACATGAATTAGGGTGCCAAAGAGCTGACTGATAATTAGGCTCACACACAAAACAGCAGGAGAAAAAATCTATTCTAGTCCCTCCCCTGAATACAGAAACCATCCCTAATATTACTAGACCAATAGTGAAAAGGGATGTCAAATCCAGTCTCCATATTTTTAAGTCATGTCCAGCAGAACAAAAGTGCATCCTCCATCAATATTTGACCATTGAAACTGTCATTATGGAAGACAATTCTATTTCTATAATGCCATATGCACCAGGTCATAGCTATTCACCAGGTCTGCCATCTCTGAATTCTGAGTCCATTGATGTGGCAGTAGGAATGTTGACAAAAGTGATCTTTAGGAGTTATTGAATACACCCCCACAATGTTTATCCATGACATCGATTCCCACCATAATGGCATAATCCTACAGCTGAAGAATAAATGAGACGCATCCTCAACATGACTCCTACAAAAAGGGCAACTGATATCATTTATTTCAATATTTCTTTTCCTAAGATTCTTCATGGTGGGCAGTCGGTCCCTAATCAGTCTCCAAGCAAAGCATGAAGCTTTGCTAGGGATCTTAAAATGTAATTTTTGCTAAAGTGTATTTAATGTACATGCACAGCTAATGTATATATATAGTTATAGTTGTAGTTATTTAGTTATATAGTTATATACTATTTATCCGTTATTCACTTTGTTTATTCTTTTGTTCTATGTATGTTAGACTAGCTGCTGGCAAATCCCAAATGAGGTGGCTGAATTGAAAAAGAAGCAGGATGGTGATGTTACAAAAGATCATTTAATGTCAGTTCCAAATACTAATGTATTGTCTGATAGAGGGTCTGGAATGGTTACTCTGAATGCTCCTGCTATTAATACTGGTGGTCGTGATGCTGCAGCTCTTAAACCCTCTACTCTACAGAACTCATCATCGGCATTGGATTTGATCAAGAAGAAATTGCAGGACTCAGGAACTCCTATTGCTTCCTCTTCTATTCCTGCGCCATCAGTACAAACAGGACCTGAATCAAATGGTTCAAAAACAGTTGATTCTACAGCTAAGGGCCTGCAAGTAGATAATAACAAAGATAAACAAAAAGATACTAATGGTGATGCTGATGTCTCTGATACATCCTCAGATTCTGAAGATGAAGATAACGGGCCTTCAAAGGAGGAGTGCATCATTCAATTTAAGGTATATTAGTTTCTTTCTTTGAGCTGATGTAGTTCTTTCCCGTGTTGTCTTTGTTTCTGTAATGAGGATTCCTGATCCTCCTGCACTGATTTCATTATAGATTGTTAACTACATTAAAATTATCATATGAAACGTACCTCCCCCGAACCCCGTTTGCTTTTCTTCCACCCTATGTTTTTATTATTTGATGGTACTTTTGTCTGGATGTTATTTGCTGTTTTTTTTTTTTGTGATTATATTGTTTTTTAATTTTTAATCATCAATTAGTTTATGGAAGATTGTTAAATTGCTGCATAATTAAATTATCTATTGCACCATTTCACATACTTGTATTCATCTTGTTTGGTGTTCTCCTACTTTGGGTCCTGGCTTGAACCCTTGTTTTGTCTTGAATAAAATCAATCTTTCCTCTCGTTTGTTTTACCAGTGTAACAACTGCCATGTAAAATATCACTTATAAAATGAAGTCCTTGATAATATGACATTGAATCCTTTCTTACTGCATTTTACATAACTATAAAATCTGCTAAAATTTATATCTTTTAAGATTTACTGAATAAAATTGTGTTCATGTCTTATTTAAACCTGTTCTGTGTAAGCAATACACCATGAACCGTGATGCACTCTCAAATATGCCTTAGTTTGTATCTAATGTTGTGTATATTTGTGCCTGTGAATTTTGTAGGAGATGCTTAAGGAGCGAGGAGTGGCACCATTCTCAAAGTGGGAGAAAGAATTGCCAAAGATAGTATTTGATCCACGCTTTAAGGTTTTATGAAATTTAATGTTTTTTTAATATATTTTGATTTGGGAAACAGTGGCCTTTCCTTCAACTGGAACTCTTATAATAATATGCATGAGTTGTGCACTTGTAGTCTTGTTCAATGCTGCTGGGATTTCTGTTAACTTTGTCCTAATTCTGTCATGCTGCATGATGTCTGGAATGGTGTCCATTTGGTAGTTATGCCTTTTGTTAGATTACATTATATTCTCTTATTTATCATTAGATAGCAATTAGGGCTTTATTCCTTATTACTCATTATTAGCTTGATCCCATGAATCAATACTGATCCTATTTGCTCATTATAAATAAAGGCTTTGTGTGGTCATCCAAGACACACACAGTTTCTATACAAATTCTATACCTTTCATGTGTTAGTAGTCTCACTTGATTACGTTGTCAAAAAGTGAAAATGTGAATACAAAAAAAATTGTGTGGAATTAAGTCTAATTTTTTGTACATCACCTGATTGAGTAATGGATTTAAGAGCAAGTTCTAAATTCTCCATGTATATAAATGTTTCAGCATAGGAGCCATATTAATATTATATTTATATCTACTTTCAATTTTTTAAGCATTTGCTACTTTCAATATTTTAAGAATTTGCTACTTCTAACTGTGTTTTTTTGGGGTGGGGTGGGTGGGAAGGTAAAACTTGGTGTGTCTCATTGGAATCTTGCGGGATTTTTTTCCCCTTTTGCAGAATTTTTGGAATAGGATTATCTTCAATAGGTTCCTTGTGGTTTTCTGTCCATGGTTTCTTTGGGGGAATTTCTCTGATGGATATGCATAGCTAGAATTTTTTGAGAGAATGTACCTAGGTTTAAAATGGTCTATTCCTTTTAGATATCTTAGACCCAACATTGTATTTTCTTCTATCGTAATGTTTTTTCTTTTCAAATTTTGTCTTGTTTTATGTTGTCATCTACATTTTTTTTTTTTTTTTAATTTTAATCTGTGTTATTACAGGCCATCCCAAGTTATTCTGCTAGGAGATCCTTGTTTGAGCATTATGTTAAAACTCGTGCAGAAGAAGAACGCAAAGAAAAACGTGCTGCACAGAAGGCTGCAATTGAAGGATTTAAGCGGTTACTGGATGAAGCCTCAGAGGTTAATATCACCTCATTTCGATGCTCATTCATACTTATTATTATTCCGTTGTAAAATCTATCTACCTTTTTTTCAGGATATTAATTACAATACTGATTATCAAACTTTCCGGAAGAAATGGGGAAGTGATCCACGGTTTGAGGCATTGGACCGCAAGGAACAAGAGCATCTATTGAATGAAAGGTGCCACTTTGCATTTTGATAGGATATTCCTTTTAGCTTTCTGTCAATTTTTTTGCATGTGATGTTTTCACATAAGCAGCATCCTGTCCATCATATTTACTTATTGATTTATTAATTTTCACACTGATCATGCTTTTGGACCTCCTAGCCTGGAAGCTGAGTTGGCCTTTCACATCCAACAATTATACATGTCATATGATGCTTTTGTGGAGGTTTTATGACTGGAAGTCTGTATTTTGTATCTGTGTCATTCTTAAGCATCTTAACATGGAAATTTAATAGTTCATTTGGTTTTTCTGATCATTCATCATGTATGAGGGCATACAAAATAGAGAAGACCGATATTTGGTTAATTTCTCTTAATAGGCATGTTTCTGCCATATAAAAGGTTCTAGGTTACAGAGGTGGCAGATTTGGTGGGTTGCTTTGACCTGGTGCATTTGGTACCATAGGAATAGGATTATCTACCATAATGAAGTTTTTAATGCTCAGAAGTTGATGGAGGATTGTATTTTTTTTTTTGTTGGTCGTGGCTCAAAAATATGGAGCTAGGTTTTGACTTCCCTTATCACTACTGGTCTAGTAATATGAGGGATAGTTTTGATGCTCAGGGGAGGATTTAACCTGTACAATTCTTATATTCTGGGGTGGTTTAGGACATAGCAGAATATCAGAACTCTGGTGTCTTTTTCTTCTATGCATTAAGCCACCTTTGTTCTGTTTGGTTCTTGCTAGGATGTAATCTTAGTAGTACTACTTGTACTGCTGCTACTATATTTTTATTAATATAATTATTTTTGCTGATAAAAAAAAGGCATGTTTCTGAATTGAATTATGGTTGTAATGCATCCTTCAGTGGCAAACATGAGATTGAATTATCCACAAATTAGCCAATACAGTATAAATATCATGTTGTGGATTTGCAATAATGTTGGCAAATGCAAATCTGTTGACTTAGAAATATGGAAGATAATGCTGGAAGTCATTAGTCTGAATATGGGGTAGGGTTGGTTAACAACCTCAAAAGTGTGATGATTGATGACAATATTCAAAGTTGTGCTTTATGTAACACTAATTACTTAAAATCCAAGATTCTTTTATCAGTTGAAATTTCAATATTTTGTCAAATGAATTCGATGAACCTATACATGTTATGATGTTAATGTCTTGATTTGTATTTAGTACGTATCTAGGAACTAGGATACTATCTATTGATCTGCTGCGAAACTCACAGGATCCTACTACTGCTTAGAATGAGTTTTGATGGTTGCTATTCTTCACGTTGATAGTGTTAAAAGGAGAAAAATGTTAAGGTTGTTAAGCTTAAATTGGCACGGACGGAAATATATTGGTTTAGAATTTGGGATGCAAATAATCAATCATATACTTGCTTGGTAGTTGGTAGAGCTTTATATATATATATATATATTCAAATGAGATGCAATCCCCCCCCCCAAAACACAAAAAAACCCTCTTAGCTCTACAGAATCTACCAGTTAACTGGGAGTGCAGATGCAATATTTTCTTTGTTAACCTTCTTTACACTCTACCTTCTCTTCGAAGGATGCCCTAGAGAGAGGGGAATTATATTAATGTAGCTCATTTTCTTCATAACAAATAGGCATAAAGATGAAGGAATTAAGTCATGTTTGTTGCATGCCGGTGTCTATTTTTTTTTCTACACCAGCATCAGCACAATTGTTGTATGCAACAATTTGTTTGAAATCAATGACATCTTTCCAGCCAATCCTTTTGATTTTGTTATTTGAAATTTGGTACATCCGACTGGGCTTAGTTCTTTCCTTTGTTTGTATATGTACTGCTTTGGTTTCGTTCCTCATTTGCATTAATATTGAACTTTTTCCTAGACAGAAATGATATCTATTGATAATCCTTGAAAGCAACATGAGTCAGCAGGTAGTAGGTTAATGACAGACTCTCGGATTTGCTGTGGGTGTGTCCTTATGCCCTCTGAACTCTTTGAATTTGCATGGTAGATGGTTTTTTTATTATCGAATGGGACTTTTACAGAATGCTGGTTAATGGGGTTCCTATTTGTGTTTCAGAGTGCTTCCTTTGAAGAAAGCTGCTGAAGAAAAGGCTCAAGCAATGCGTGCAGCTGCTGCTGCCAGTTTTAAGTCAATGCTTAAAGAGCGAGGAGATATATCTTTTAACTCCCGTTGGGCCAGGGTATGGGTGCACTTTGAATTAGTTGTGACATTCATTTTTGTTCTTTAGATGCAGGATTTTGAAACACGTTTTGTCTTAAAGTGCTAAGTCCATTCTGCTAGATGGAAAAAACACTGAAGCACATTCAGAAAATTTAGCTCTCATTTTCTCACAGCAAGCTTAAACTTTGGATTTGTTAATCAAGGATATAGCTCGTTATTTAACTCCTTTTAGAAACAAGTGGGAGTATACATGTACATGTGTGTGTGTAACTTTTGAATGTGGCGTGTCTTACCTTTTCTTTGACATGTACCTTCTAATTTATAGTGTTCTGTTCTGTTGATGCAGGTTAAAGAAAGTTTAAGGGATGACCCAAGATATAAATCTGTTAGGCATGAGGATAGGGAAGTTTTGTTCAATGATTATATATCTGAACTGAAAGCTGCTGAACATGCAGCAGAAAGAGAGACCAAAGCTAAAAGGGAAGAGCAGGTATTAACTGGTTAATGTGTGCTGAATGCCTTTTTTTAATCAACATAAGTTGCTAAATAGAAATGAGAATAACTGTCATCTACTTTTTTTTTTTTCTATTATTATTGTTATTGGTTCCTTAACATACTGCTGCTCTATGTTCCTAGTGGGTACTGGATGTTGTAAGTTTGTTGTAGTGACTTTTATTATGGGAATATGGGTATTTGAGTTTTCTTATTGATTTATTTGTGTATAGATGTTCTCCCAACAACTAATTTTCATTCACTTTTTTGTGATGTATCTGTATTGGTTATTAAGCAAAATACTTGAAGTTGAAACTTGTTTACAGGACAAGCTCAGGGAAAGAGAACGGGAGCTGCGCAAAAGAAAGGAAAGAGAAGAACAGGAAATGGAAAGGGTGCGACTAAAAATTCGAAGAAAGGAGGCAGTTACTTCTTTTCAAGCTTTACTTGTGGAGATAATCAAAGACCCTCTGGTATAGATTTTTTTTTTTTTTTGGTATGGTTACATTTATTATTTTCATCTTTAATAATCAACTTAAGTCCGCACATACACAAAAAGAATAATCTCACAAGGATTAGAATGTTTGTAGCCCCTTTGGATTAATTTCATTTTTATTGAGTATTGGTATCTTTTCAGCTTTATTCTACCGGTTTCTGATTAGATGCAATACAGTACCATCATGAATAGGACTAAACCGAATTCAGTAGATTAGGAGGGATAAATTGAAAAAATAGATAAGAATTAGTTTAAATGCGAATGAATGGTTGTAACACTTGGAAGGTTTGAATTGCATTAAGATTCCTTGCTTGTAATTTGCTTTATGTTAGTAGGAAGTTGCTGTTAATGGTGATAAATTCGTTATCCTATTTTCTTTCATTAATTATAAGTTAATGACATTTGTGTGCTCCTGTTCTTAGGCATCATGGACGGAATCTAAGCCTAAATTAGAAAAGGATCCTCAAAGACGTGCAACTAATCCTGATCTTGATCCATCGGACACAGAAAAGCTCTTTCGGGAACATGTCAAGATGCTTCAGGAAGTAAGTGACAATATATAATGCTAGTGGTTTTCTATGTCATCCTCTTTTGCTATATTATTGTCGGTGTTTTATGGTTTACATATATAGACACACACATATACATATACATATATATACATGTGTGCTTTTCAGTGATAATTGCGACACAGTGGCACTTGTATGACCCATTCTTAACACTCGTGACCATTGTGATTTGACCAGCGTTGTGCACACGAGTTTAGAGTTCTCTTGGCTGAAGTATTGACTTCTGATGCTGCATCTCAAGAAACCGACGATGGAAAAACAGTGCTTAATTCTTGGTCTACAGCTAAACGTCTTCTAAAATCTGATCCAAGATATAACAAAGTTCCAAGAAAAGAAAGAGAAGCATTGTGGCGCCGCTATGCAGAGGATATGCTGCGGCGGCAAAAGGCATCTCATGATTCCAGGGAAGAGAAACATACAGATGCTAAAGGTAGAAATTATCTAGAATCTTCCAAACATCCATTGGAATCTGGGAGATTGCAGGAGCGAAGATAATTCTTTTTGTAATTCTTGTCATAACAATTATCTCGTCTCTCCTTTGCCAGAGATTAGGTTTCTTTAGTTTGAAGCCCTGACATTAGAACAGAATTATGTTACCTTTTAAGTTCTTAATACTGTGTTTAGTACATTACTCTTATTCCTCAGACCGCATTTGTATACTAATAATATTCTTGAGAGCAGAAGTATCATTGAGGGCAGTGCCCCATATCCTTTTTCAATTCTCAAATCAATTTGTTCCGTCTTTGAAATGAGTGATATCCTCTCCATGTTGATGTTGATGTCCTCTCCATGTGGTTTATAAATGAAAAAGAATATAGATGAAAAAGTATAAAACTAAACTTCTAATTTATTTTTATCATCACTGTATCTATTCAATTGATTTGAATTATCATACCATATATTAGGGTTAATAATTAATTTAAATTAGAATATATTGTGTTATTAATTTAAGATTAAAATATGTTTGTGATTCTTGATATATATTCAACTTTTGTTTTTAATTCTTAATTTTTTTTTGTTTTTTTTTATATTTGAAAAGTTTTATTTTTATTCCTGTTAGGATTTTTATGATAAATTACAATTTTTGGCAATTTTAAAAAGGACTAAAATTATAAAGATAAGATGCTTACATAGTAATTTTGTTGAATAATTCATAATTTTTTCTCTAATGATATTGGTTGACTTATTTATTTCCAATTATATTATATTGCAAATTTTTTATTTTTATCCATAAAAATTAATGATATTCTTTAAGCATATTTCTTAGTTATTTCTTGTTTTACTTTTACATATTTAAATAACTATATTAGGTCTGTAACAAGAAAGAAATAATAAAAAAGAAAAACACCATTGAACGAATATAATGGATTTGGGTCTCATGTATGCAAGTTTAATGAAAAAAAAGGAAAGAAAAGACATTGACTTATTTATAATTTTATTTATTTAATTTTGTCATCAATGCCTAACTTTTAGAATAAATCTTAATTGTCTTTTTAGAGGGGTCTTGATCAAACCCCAGTTTGAGAACAGTGCAGTGAACTTCACCCCCTTTGGAAAAAAATAGTAAACTCATCGCATTTGCCAAATTCTTAGGCACACTTGTGTGCTTAGGAGCATGCCTTGAGCACAAAGCTGTAGGTGAAATGGTCAGAGACAACATTGGTAGTGCGCATGTGGTTGTAAGTGTATAGAGCTTGAAAAGGGTAGGAAGAGTTGGCAAAGGCTCGAATCATAGTTTTGCAAATGAAGGAGTTGTGCATGGAAGTTTGTTGGAAAAGGGAATGAGCATAGGATAGATTTCCCATTGGAGAAAGTGCATAAAAGAAGATTAACTTGGCAGTGAAGGGAAGGTGAGAGTGAAGGCCAGCTTTGGTGATAACGACTTGGAGTTGTTTCGGTTCCAGCATGGAACAAAGGTGCTGAATCATGCAGCTTATGCGTGAATATGTTCCTGTCATTGGTTTCGTGGTGTCTCGTTGTCACTACTAGTATTCATTATGATCAACATATTATTAAGAAGAGGTGATGTTGGTGTTTAGTGTGGTATGCAATGATATGGAGGTCTCTTAATGCTTTGATATTCTCAGAATCAAAAAGAAGTATGGACGAGATGCTGGAGAAAATAAAAGTCTCGACATAGGAATGGAACAAGGCTGCTTATGTCTAATTGAATTTTAAATCCAAAAGAATGCACTGGCTATGGTCATTTAGGGATGTGAGGAGGTTTGGAAAAAGCTTCAGTTTTCGTTAGGGGCAGAGGATCAAACACTTGGTGAGCATTTGTAAATGGAAATGTCACGAGTAAAATTCAGAAAAAGGAATCTCGAAAATTTTGAATAGACAATCAAAAAAGAAATAAAACAAGACCAATGAAATCAGAATCTCATTCTACATGACTTTTCAGATTATTATATTAATCCAGATAATGGATCTTAAATCCATTTTAACCCATCCCTTTCCATTTGTTTATTTTCATGAATTTAAACATAGCCTTAAACTTAACTAATGGCGTTAAAGAGATTTATTACACAAATCAAACCATCTTACCCGGCATTTGTTTTTTTGTAATTAATCATCTTATCCTGCATATTAATTAATTTATAATTAAATAACAATATAAAAATCTATATATTATTAGTATATTTTAATTAAGTTATGTATTAAAAAGTATAATAAAAACATATTAATAATATATTTTTTATGCTCAATTGCATCACCAAGATTTGAGCTGACTTTGTGCAGATAGATCTTAAATTATCGTTAAGCTGACTCTAATAAGTTTTAATCATAAATATTATACTTATCATAATAGTTTTTTCCGTAGAAAAACTGGGAATTTTCATCTTTACATTTTTGTTTGGATTATAAAGAAATATGAAAGATAAAAACGAAAAAGGATATATTAAATAGATAGAGAGAAAAAAGTAAGAAAGAAACACTTCGTCACTTTTTATCCCATTTCAGAAAGAAAGAAAGAAAATAAAAATAGATAGGTTAAGTAAAAAGCAAACCCTGGTTGGATTACACCTAACTAAGAGGTCACGTGATTAGCATGTGTGGTTGATTTCCTTTCCCTGTTTAAAAACCAAAAACTGCACCGTCTCTGTTTCATAAATTTCTGCAGTCGGCAACTTGAAGCTTCGATTCTGTGCTGTTTGCTTTTACTTCCCATCAGAATCAGAATGGTTCGTTCCCTCTTTTTCTTCCTTTTTTTTCTCCTTTCTTTCCTCTTATAATATTTTGCGCTGCAACACGATTTTAGTTTTCTTTGCTTTCTTTGATTCCTAGGTCTATCTCCTTCCCCCCAACGCCCTAATTCCCTTATATGTTTTAATGGTTATGCTCTGTCCTTGAACGAGGAATGCTATTGGCTGAAAAAATGTTGCTATTACTGTAGAATTGTTGATTTATGCTGATTCATGTGGTAGATGGTTTTTCTGTTAAATGTTAATTTAATTGAGTATTCGTTGCGTTTTCTGGACTGACTAGCTTAATGATACTGGACTGTGGAATCAAATTTTAGTATTACTTGGTTATGGAGAGGGATAAAGTTAAATTTTTTAGGACTATAAAATAAAATTTGGATTCTGGTTTGTAACATTTTTAAATGCAATTTTTTGAATATTGCAGGATGGTGCAAAGACACATGGTACTGTGTTGGCATGTACAGATGGAGCAGTTCTTCCCGTCAGTCAAGTGTTTGATGCAATTAGAGAGCTTGGGAATGAAGGAGTTGAGCAATGGGATCCTCTAGTTCTTACTTCTGCCTCACTCTTAAGTATTTCTCCCGTTCCTTTGATTGCATTTCTGCGTGCGCTTTAATAATCGATCATTCTATGCTCTGGTTGTTCGTGTAGAATATGCATCACTCTTAAGTAATTCATATTTTGCTAAATACCAATTTTCTATTTATGTTTTATTTTTCTTTATTTACTGTAGAAAATAAGGGAATCTAGGTAAGAAAGGGTACAACATACTTGCTGTTATGCATTGTTTTTACTTGTTAGATGTTGTATATTTGTGTAAGTTCATCTTTCTTGGTTCAGCATGAATTTATTTTGTATAACTTATAGCCCAATTACTTTTGAGTAAGGATGTGATGTTGTTTGAGTTTTCTTTTCTTCTTCTTTGTCACTTTCCCAGCTTTTTTCTTTGTTTGCTTAGTTTATCTGCAACAATAAAAGGGGACAAATTTCAATGTTTTGCCTTAGCTACTTCAATTTTGGATCTTTTAAAGATCACTGGTTCAACCTTTAGTTTGGAAATGAAATGCCTGAACTGTGAGAAACCTGGAAATAGCCATTAGCCAGTCTTTCCTGTATTTTGTCCAATTCCTTTAAACAAATGCCAACCCCATAGTTATTGTTTCTTGGAAGAAGTTGGATGGAAGTTTCTATTTCCCTTACAAATGCTCGATTTTCCATTTTGTGCACATATCATATTTTATTGTATTATAGCTGAAGAGACCATTTTTTATCACCTATTTTTGCAAATTTCAGGCAAGTTGCCAGTGGATTCTTCCTCTGTGGATTTTGTGATTTTAATCTGGCTGTCAATTGATTGTCCTGTGGACCAACTGATTCAAGAAATTCTTAGAGTGTTAAAAGTAGATGGTACAATTCTTATTCGCAAGTCATCTCAGTCTGCTGTGGGTTCATTTGATAAGGTAATAACAGCTTACAATATGCCTGAATGGTATTGTTCTACTGCATGATCTGATTATTTCCCCCAATGTCCTTGCAGATAATATCTGCTCTTGAGAACAAGTTATTGTTGGCAGGGTTTACAGAAACACAAGTTTTACAATTATCTGGGGTAAGTTTTATTAACTGGTATCTGCCTCTGTCATCTCTATTCATCATTTTCATATTGTTTTGTTGTGTTTGGTCTGTTGTACAACAGAATACAATAGAAATTTGTCAGACAAGTTGAATAATAGGCTGACATGTGTCTTGAAACCCACTTTACTGGTATTTTCAAGTTAATGATTTTTCATTTTTAGCATGATCAATAATTTCAGCTAGATTTTTTCTTTATTTTAAATCATGATTTCCCCCTGTTCCTTCTGGCATATTTGTCTTCCCATTGCCTGTTGAGTGGAATATGGGCCTTGAATCATCAAAAGTCATTTTTTTTTTTTTTTTGCCTAATTAACTGCCATGACCATCTTACAAATTCTAACTATCAATATGCTTTGTATTGCACAATAGATCAAAGCTAAAAAGCCTTCATGGAAAATTGGTTCGTCTTTTGCGCTAAAGAAGGTGATGAAGAGTTCACCTAAAATGCAAATTGATTTTGATTCAGATCTGATTGATGAAGATAGTCTTTTGACTGAAGAAGATTTAAAGAAACCCCAGCTGCCACCTGGTAAGGAACAGTTTTTAAGTTTCTGTTCCTTAACTAGTATTCTGTGTGATATTGGGCTCTTAGCTGACATGTTTATGCTATAGGTGACTGTGAAATTGGGAGCACAAGAAAAGCCTGCAAAAATTGCACCTGTGGGAGGGCTGAAGAAGAGGAAAAAGTATTGAAGTTAGGATTGACAACAGAACAGTTTAATAATCCTCAATCAGCTTGTGGCAATGTATGTGTTCTTTTTTTTCTTTTGCATTATGCAGTTTGCTTATGCTTTCTAAGGCTGTGTTCAATAAGAATTCATTTTTTCTTTCTGCACATTTTAGGTAAAAAAGTTCTAAGCCTTCTTCTAAGGCTGTGTTCAATAAGACTGTCTAAAATTGATTAGAATTATGGTCATTGTGACCAGTATCATAAGAGCTACAATTCTCTTGCAGATTTTGTGATATGCTCCTTGTGAATAGTTACCGTCTATTTTGGCAATCTATCCTCTAATACTATTTCAGATTTTTTCTCCCATAATTGGCATTGCTCTCAAAATTGTCTTTGGTCTGCAGTGTGGGCTAGGGGATGCTTTCAGGTGCAGTACCTGCCCTTACAAGGGACTGCCTGCCTTCAAATTGGGCGAGAAGGTACTTTTTTTTTTCTCTCTCTCTCTCTCTCTCTCTCTCATCAACTATTTGGTGTCATTTCTTTGGTATGGGCGTCATAAGTCATTCGTTATTTTCACGCAGGTAGCACTGTCCGGTAACTTCCTTGCTGCTGACATATAAATGGATAAAGTTGCAGTACGCTTTGTCATGGGAATGATATTATGATAGAATTTAATTATATAGTATGGAATTGTTATCAGTAATGTTAATGCTAGCAGAACCATTCATCCGAGTTGTTTTGATACAATTTTACGTATGACCATACGAGAGATTCAAGTTTTCCAGCTATTATAGAGCTGTAATGTCATTGTCTCTTCCTCTCTTCTATTTCCTTGTTTAAATCACATGAACTAGTATAAATTATAGGAGCGTGAATAGTGGTAAATATATATTAAAAACATGTAACTGTGTCTCAATTGTAGGGCAGGAGGTTTTTGCAGTGTGGACTTTACTAATTGTGAGCGACGTATATGGAAAGGGTTAGTGGGAAAAGTTAAAGGGTTGTGCTAATTTATTTTTGACAATATACCATAGATTTGCTGGAGCCATCGCTTAATTAGGGGCAATGTACGTATAAATGAGCACTATTATATGCATAAAGTATCATTTTTGCCAATAAATACATGGAAGCTAGAAACGAAGTTATACAATTGAAGAAACAAAGAGTAACTATGTTAGAAGCAAGTTAATATACTCGAGCAATACTTTGGGACTAAATCAAGTACGCCTCGATCACTTCATAAATGGAGTTCAAAAGGGCATGCTCATAGAGATGTGTCCCATCATGAGTAAAAAGTAATTTCCTTCAAGAATGTTATCTCATTCATTACATTTTCTAAAATGAATTTTACGGTAACAATTTAATAAATTTACTATATATATAATATTGTGATTAGTTGATAATAAAATATATTTAAGTAATAAGATTAGATCTAACAAAAGAGACTAGTCTCTCACAATGATCATGCTTGGATGATTTTATTTTGTTACTGAAAGTGTGAGGTGTTATTAATTTAGCCATTGAAAAATAATAAAATGATTAAAAAAGGCACCAGAAGTTCCTACGTTGTCAACTTGAACCTGAAATCTAACTTGTCATTTTAGTCTAGAAAAATATATAAACTTGTCACTTAAATTATACGATTTTTTAAATGATTTGGACTAAAATGAGTGATAATTACACTTTCAAAGATCTTTTTGTCATTACTTTCAGAATTAAATGGACATCGTCTCATTTTTAGAAATCAAATTGATCATTTACCAATAAAAGATGAAACATTTAGATTGTTTGTCGATATCAATTACTACCTTTATCTTTGTAAAAGTGTGAACTAATTAAAAATTAGGTGATAAATAAAGATATAATTGGCAAAAATGTATTTTAAACTTTAAAAATTACAAATAAAAAATTATAAAATCGATAATTAAAAAGAAATAAAGAGAGTAAGTTGAAAATAAAATTATGTGAGCTGTGTTGAATAAAAAATTATATTAATTTTCACTTCAAAGTTATTTTTAACATAAAAAATAATTTTCTGTTAAGAAATAATATAAATTATTTTACTTAAAGTTTAATTTTAATAAAGAATCAGTTTTACAAAATTCCCATCATTCAATATGAACATGTGTCTCTTAAAAAAAAAAACCATCAAGATGTGGTATTGTACTGTTATTAAATAAAAATAAAACGAAGGAAAAAGAGTAATTATTAATTTCAACCTAACGAAAAAAGAGAAAGTGTTGGAGAAGGGAAGAGGAAGAGAGCAGAAAGTGGAGAAGAGAAGCCATAAATCACAGATCTAACCGAACTCCGATTCCGAGTACGTACTTGTATTTACTTATTTATTTTCTTTTCTCAAACAGTTTCGTTCAAAGTGCCGCAACCGCGCCTCCGTTGTGATACTGTTACCACTCCACGAACGTAGCTTTTGATAAGTGGGAATAGTAATACTCCCTTTTTGTTTGTTTCGTCTTCAATTGTGAATCACAAACATGGGAATATTGTATTTGTAGCAGAATGGGTTAATTTCGTCTTCAATTAAACTGAACGCGAGGGTGGATTGTTTCTGTGCTCTTGGAACTTTGTATTGATTTTGTGCTCCTATACTTAATATTGTATAGTTTATTTGATGGTTCGATTGATTTTTTGCTTCTGGACTTTGTGTTGTGTTATTAGGATATACTTCGAGCTCCAGTCATTGTTTTTTGGATTATTTGGAAGCTTTCAAAATGCTAGAGATGTTTATTTTGATAAAGACTGCTTTAAAGTTTTATCACTGCTTAGTTGCTTTCTGGTTTTTCATTACTAAATCTCAATCAAAAACTTTGTCTGGATAAATACTTATAGAAGAAGATAATAGAAGCAAAACGAATCAAACTTATGAGAGTAGTTTAGTTCATTTTACCCTATTTTCTTCTCCTATTAGTACTTAATAAGAAATTAATCCAAACAAAATCTTACTATGTTTTGAGAAGTTCAAGATAACATTAATTTAAAATATACTCCTGACAATGGTATTCTATTGGATTCTCCATTGATTTCAAGTCCAAACAAGAGAATTTGTGATATATGGTTTAAGTATTGTAATTATATTTAGTATGACCATTTGCTTGTTTCTGATGTTTATCTGTTGTATGCAGACAATCTATCACTCTTAGTGATTTGAGCTCAAGCAACATCCAAAAAATGCTTCTGGACAAGAATGATATTCAGGTAACCCATTATGAGGTTCTCCATGTCAAGGAAGATGCAAATTATGAAGAAATTCGTGCTAGTTATCGAAGTGCTGTACTCAGCTTACATCCTGATAAGCTATTGAAGACGTCCGAGACATCCAGCAGTAATCAAACAGCTGGAGAGAGATTTCTCAAAGTACAGAAGGCTTGGGAGATTCTTAGTAATTCAAGCTCCCGCTCATTTTATGATAATGAGCTGCGAAGTTCAAGGCAGGATGTCTTGGCTGCTGACGTTGCCGAAGATTTGAGCTTACAGGATATGATGATTGAAGATGATGGAGAAGCATTGGAACTGTTTTATCAATGCAGATGCGGTGATTACTTCTCTGTAGACTTGTTGGAATTGAAGACAATGGGATATTCCTTATTGAGGGAGGGAAGTGGGATATTTGTACTCAATGTTGATACCTTACCTGGATCAGTGATTCTTCCATGTGGATCTTGTTCGTTAAAAGCTCGTCTGCTAATCAATATGGATTCCAATTGAAATTAAATTATCACCAATTTTTGGTATGAATAATGACGACCGATATTTCTAACATTTTTTTGTATGAAGATAGCATTTACAGCTGCCTGTCATTGGGAAAATTCCTGGGGCAGAAATCTGGAGTGTCATTTTGAATTTTGGAAAATGGAATGCGGTGATATTAGTTTCAGCTATGTGCCAACTCACTTGTTCAAATAAATCCATGGTGCTAATTGTATAGTAAAAAAAAAAAAAAAAAGAAGTTAATGCCTGTGCATTCTAAATCGACTTCGGATGAGACTTAAAAAATTCATGGCTAAAACTACAAGAATCTCGCTTGTACTTTAAGGTCTAAAAAGCTTATCTGTTCCGTAAAATATATCATCCAATGTCTGCAAAAGTATACACATGCAGAAATAAGTAAAACAGATTATCCAAGCATTCATTAGTAATGGTATACCTCTCAGAAAGGAGGATATTATTCATCAATACATTATACATAAATACAATCTATTTGCAAACTGACGATTATTCTATACATAAAACTTCTTCTTACTTTGTACTATAAATCATAAATTTTCTTTCTTTAGTTCCAATAGTCTAGACCACCTTTTATCAACAGAAGCTAGGCCTTGTCCAGTTATATCTGAAAAATAAAACGATCTTTTGTAAGCTTATCTTCTTTTCAAGGTTACTTCGTATTGTTGGTGTTCCTTGAATTACGAAACAGAAGAAAAGTAATAAAAAATGACCTTATTGATTGCCTTTAGCTTTTCAAATTAAAAAAAATAAAAATTGCTTACATCGTATTGTACCCTCAGATTTTTCGCACAATTCTGAGCAAGTGTCCTGCAAAATTAAATATAAATATAAAACTGGAGGATTCCAAAATAAATCATTTTCAAACCCAACTTGTAAAATCATGATTTGCAATTCTGCTAAATATACTTTTACTGCAGAGTTTAATCGGATGGCATCTTGTACAAGAGAATCAAGATCAACTTCGTATCCCGGTCTAACATAAATCACCTGTAATGTATGAGTAGCTATGTTAGACTACCCTTTATTATTTTGGCAACAATATTGAATATAATATGCTTTGAGATCATCCCATGACTAAAAATTTGGTATAGGTGTTGTCATTCCTTCTTAAAATATGGAAGTAAAAAGCTATATAAGTTGAAAACATTGCTTTAGGCCAGTTCTACTTCTCCATCACTATTTACAATATAGAAAATATCTGGTAATGGCGCAACTTTAGCGCTAACACATTTTGAGCCTCAAATTTCTAACATTTCTAACTAAATAATATTTTTCTTACTAAAGGTAAGACTGCATACATCTATCCTCTCCAGCCCTCAATGAGTGGTCTCCCTTTTATAGCTAATAATAGTACTCAAATATAGATTTAGTTCATCTAAAGTGAGAAATTATTTAGTTCATCTAAAATAAGAGTATATTCACCCTTAATTCATATTAAAATACCTCATAGACTTAACTCACAAGAACAGACACAAAAGAATGAAATTATTTGGGTTTAAGAGACTTACATTAGGGTCACCTCCAATATCAGGTAGCGGTATCTTGCGGTCATCTCTACGTGCTATAAGAACCCATACATTAAATTTTGCATCAATCTGTAGCCATTATTAGCAAAGACAGGGAGTCATCCATAGAATATATTTAACAGCATACTTCAAAACATAATCAGCATTTGACAATGTATATAACATGAAGAAAGTATTCTTTATGTGTGTGTGTGTGTGTGCTGAGAACATACATGTATAATATTTAAATAGAAAGCAGAACAAATTGCAACAACATTATGCAGGCAAATAACACATTTTCATTCATTAGGTGTATAATGTATTTATGCACCTAATTGTCCGCAAACTCAGACGCATCGGTAAAGAAGCCCGAGTTTTTTTGGTAGAAAAAAGTAAACAGGGAAGCGAAACTAAGCATATTTTGGTGGTCAAGAGGGGCTGGAAACCCCTAATGAAACCCTTTAATTAGAAACCACGAAGGAAACAAAATAGATGCAGCATCAGCTGTCACAGCATTACAAAGAAAAGCAGGAATAAACTCAAAAACATGAACATCAGTATCACTTGATAGACCAAATTTGGACAAAATATCTGCTACTTGATTTGCCTTCTGGTATGTGTGAGGGCACGAGAAAAAACTGTTGGATTTTCCGTTTCCCTATATATCGGAACAGAGGTTTAGATATGCTCTGTTTTGGAAAGCTAAAACTCTAAAGGTTTTTGAAGGTCGTTGGCAATGGCTGGAGGTAGGTATCTCAGAAAATTATTTTTCTTTTCTGTTCCGCTGGTTGATCTGAATGTGTTGTTTATGTTTGTTAACATGTTCAGACTATATTATGTTTTAACAAATACCACCAATATCCTCATAAGCTCAAAATGAGATGCTTGGCAACAATTCTGTATCAGAGCTAGAGCAGCCTTCGAATCCGATTCCACCATGAAATCCTTGTATCCGCGTTACCACACGATTTGAATGCAATGGCCCAAAGCTCAGCTTGCATAATGGAATAAACACCCAACTTGAAAGCAAAGGAAACAATAACTGAACTATTATTGTCTCGGATAACTCCACCAGATGCTGCTCAACCATCCTCCCCTACAGCTGCATCACAGTTCAATTTGAAACTCCCCGGAGGAGGAGGAACCCAGCAATATACTGACATTGAGGGAAACTTGCATTTGGTCGCTGAATCTTTTACTCCACTTGAAAGCTTTGGATAGTGTTCGAGGCCATCCGAGATATATTATCAACATGAGTTTTTATTTAGTTATATACTTATATTACTCTTACCAAAATTCTCTTACACTTCAACCACTAAAATATTCACTTAAGAGGAGATATTTATGTATAAACTTTGCAAATTATATAAGAGGTCTTACAAATTTGAAAACAAGAAGAATCAAACTCATAATGTTCAAAAGATTACAATTAGAGATCACAATAGATATCAGTACATGGTATTGTAATAAAAAAATTGAACATCTACATTGTCAAAGGAATGTAACAAATCCCAAACCAAGAAATTAATTGGTACATTTTGCATGGTGAAAGAAAATACCTGTCGGCAATACGGAGAACAACAGGTGCTACATTTTCTAGTGAAGGATGTGGTGACTCTTCCATCCACTGATAAACCAAAGCTAGCATGCTGGCATTACCATGTTCAAGTGTTGACAAGGGACTAAATTAAACAATTGACTTAGAAATCTGGGTGTATTAATTCTAGTCATCAATATTGAAGATACAAAATAAATTCAAAATCCTATCATTAACATTGAACTATAGAAAGGGAAAAACATATTAAAACATAAAATTGAAAATGCATGAACACATATATGTTGGTATATTAGTTCCAATCACAATTTAATCTAAATTTTTCATTATGTAAGCACCTTTTGGACGGAGAGGTTGATAAAAACTTGGGCATCCTTATGCGAGTTATAATCATCTTCAATCAAATCCTGTAACTCTAGGTCGTGCAAAGAAACGAGATAGTCACTAGTCCAATCCCCATGATATCTGCCATCACCTGGTGATATTGTGATCAGACGGCGAGGACCCCTGCTCGTGTTCTTCCCAATCTACATTTCATCACATCAAGTAAATAGCATTAGATATATCATATGGTTAAGGAATAAATCTTGGTCCTAAGACACTGTCATTATTACAAGATTTACTGCAGTGTATTAGTGCATCTCGGATTCTTTGTATTTTTGTTCTAATCTGGTACAGCTTCTACCAGTTTAGTTTTGATCTCAATAAAATTCCTTTTGCTTGTTCAAAAAAAATTATTACAAGATTTAATATATATGTATATGTGTTATACACCTTAACCCCACTTATTAGTATTTAATTTATTAAACTTCGGTTGGATATAATTGAACTTACAGATGACATTTTACATATTCAATTCAGGAGTTTGCCACCACTGGCGCAAAAATGAAAATATGAAAAGTTTGTAAAGAATCATGGATATAAGAAAAGTTAATAAAAATTCGTTTTGGAGAGCGGAGAAGATATATATAGAGTTACCAATGGGGAGTGCAAGTCATCCTTTCTTTTGGAAGAAGCAGTGACAGTGGCATTATTATTGTAAGAGTGAATCCGAGTAAGCAACCTCAAGGTTTTGAGATTAGTTGCAGAGTGGTATGGATTGAATATTGGATTGAAGCTCCTTGGTGTTGGTGATATCAAATTTCCTGCATTTGCCATAACTCTCAGTGGAGTATAATCTAAGACAAGGAATATTTCACACTTACACAACCTTATCTTGACGTGTGACTGGCGTTTATGCATCGTATGAATCTTTTTTCTAGGGGACACGTAGAGTTGTCTCACAATTCTTTTTTCTTTTTTCTTTCTCACTTTCAGTCTTTGATTTTTCACCTATTGCTTTATCATTTTCGGAATCATACAAATATAGAATTCATTTAATTTGATTTAGAAATTAATTTGAAAATCAAATTCATGCGTAAAACATTATAAATTGAATAAGTGGGTTTTTACTGCCTTTATAATTAAGAATGAGTAAAATGAATAAACTTATAAAAACAAAATTGTCACCTCCAATAATCAAAAGTCAAAACTAATTAAATCCCAAATTCAATTAGAATTTTAAATATACTTTGAATAAAAAATAAAACAATTCTGTTCCTGTTGTATAATATCCCAAACAAATAATTTTAGTTATAATCATCAAACACACTAAAAATCCGACAAACAAGACATTGACAAGAAAATTTTATAGGATTATATGACACGTAGTTAATCTATTGCTCCATATGTCGTCAGAAAATAAGCAATTGTTATTTTGGAACCTTTAATATAAACCTCAAGACCGCATAGCAGAAAGTTGAAGTTCAGCCGTTCAGGTTAGCTCTGATTTAGTATTTTTAGCGTAAAAAAGCACTAAACATGCAAGGTGTGGTTTAAATAACCATTTCTAAACAACATTATTGGATTAATGCCTTACCCAAACACACAAATTCCTAATTTCTGCGTTCCCAAGCCTTTTAATGAATCACGGATGTTAGAAATTACTTTCTATTATATGCTTTGTAAATTAATTCTATCATTTAGAAGGATATCAGAAATGTTATTAGTACAGTAAACATGGTCAATAAATGGCAATCATGGCCAATTTAGATGTCTCGTTGCATCCTCACTCAAGTTCCAAGCTCCTTCCGCCATCTCATCGTATAACTGGTTCCATCCCCAACTTGAATACCCCAAGAAAAACCAGTAATCCCCAACTGGTTGATTTGCTGACTTCAGCTCCTCAATTTTGCGAATTGTTGTTACTTGATCAAGGAAGTAAATTCCAGGCAGGATTTCAGGTAAATTATTTCTGGAAACTGTTCTAGTTAAGGATAAAAGAGGCATTCCAGTTTTCATTACTGGACCCCCCAGGGACAGAGGAGCCTCTTTCAAATTTTCCAAGCCTTCTTCCAATTTAGGCAGAAAATTCCATTGTATATGTTTGTTGAGAATAAGACCTTGAAATCCAGTTACTTGATTGGCTGCAACAATGAGAATCTTTGATCCATCAAATGGATGAACCCCCAAAAGCTTTTCTGTGGCAATTAGCACTGAACCAATCACCACGTGAGGCAATGCTTCATGCAGTTCATTTGATACAGGTGAATTCATCAGGTTAGGTCTGACTGCCTGGTCTGGCATTCTGTCTTGGCCTGGGGATCCATGATATTTATGACGCGAATGAAGTGATTCCGGGTGAATATCAGTTTGCAAAGTATCATGTAAGTTCTGATTCCTGACTGCTCTTTCAGATAGCCACAGAACTGCCACTGGAACCGTGAAACAAAGTCAAGAATAAATTTAGACTGCCACATTAAATGTTTAAGTTTGAAGAAACAGAAGACAAGGAATTAAAAGACAATGTGCTGTCAGAAGCAGAAGGTAATGGAAGATTCACTAGCTACAAGTCTATGACACCACTAATCAAGTTCATCTGAGTCTGAATGGAACCTGATAAATCTAAATAGATACCAGTAATCAAAATGGATAGGAAATGAGGAGTTGGGGTGGAATCAATGATCATGAGTATGCAATCAAGTTTGACACCAACAGTAACTGAGTCAAATGTTATTTGATAAATTATATATATATATATATATATATATATATAGTAATCACATAAAAATTTACCTTTGTCTCTGATAAGATGATGGAAGTTGCTTCCGTGCTCAGCCACAAACTTCATAACATCAATTACAGCCATATCTCCTTCATAAAGAAGAGGCTGCTTCTTTTCTGCTGGAAATAAAATCAGAGCAGGATAAACTTCCCTCTGCATATTAAAAGTACATTAAGCAACATTAATTAGAGACTAACACAACTGGCTATTATGTACAAAACTTTCAAGTGCATAAAATTTCAAATAGGCAGGCCAGACAATTAACTATTTAAATTCAATGTTATTTCAAATAAATTATAGACGAGATTCATCATATTTCTTCATGGCATCCATAGTTAACAAAAAAAAAAATCAAACAAAGGAACGTCTCTCTAGTCTTTGCAATGCAAATTAAATTATTCCATCCCAAATTTTATTAAAAAGAAAAAACTACGTATCCCATTACCCAGAGACTCCATCTCAAATTTTATTATTCCAATTTATAAATGTTTCTCACTCAATAAGCAACAGTTGCACATGAAAACTACTGCTACAAGATTTGTTAACTAAGCTTTTAAAAGGCATTGATGTCCTTTCATGCTTGTAGATGTCGCAGGCAGAAAGGATTATTTTCATTGGTATTCCAAATACTCCACTGAATGAACATTAGCCTGCTGACACTGCTTACAGTGTTAATAATGGAGGATGGCGGAACATGGCAGAAGGCTAAAATTCCGCCATATAAGCATGCCATTGCACCTTATGGCGCTGCCATGGCAGGCCTCCCTTCACAAATTGCCTGGGGCAGTTGGCAAAAAATCTGTCATGCCATTCCGCCATGGCTGCTATTCAACAACATTACTGCTTACTAGACTTCATTTTTGGTATTTTGAACTGTACGCGATCAGTTGGACTTGTCCATTTCTAGACTTCAGATTCAAGTTGAAAAACAACTTTTTGCCCAATTCAAGCTTCACCAAAGTTTTTATTTTGGTGGGGGGAGGGGGGTGCTAAAACCAGAGAGCATGTTTTAGCCAAATATTCTAAAAGTTCTTCATAAAAGTATCAATCAACAATCCATCATTTTCATTTGACCCAACAATAATGAAAGAGATGAGATGGGTAGTATATTGCCAAACAAATACAACCAACTACTGAACTCAAAATACTCAGGAAAGTACGACAATAATACATAATAAATATAAAAAAGAGATGATGGACCAAAAACAAGTACCTGATCTACAGATTTCAGTATCAAATCACAGTCATTCAATGTACAATCCAACAAGTAGATTGCCGGAAGCTTCACCAAGACATGATTCAAATTTTCTGCCATGTAATGATCAATTGTTAAACTTTTAGAGATTATATCTACCATTTGATCAGGAAATTCTTCCAAAAATCAATTCAAATAACATCATCCAACATCAATCAAGTCCATCAAACAGTACAAAAACCATTGGGATTCATGTTAAGATCAGAGGTGAGAGTCAAAATCATTTACAAATTACACATTAAAATTGACATTCTATAATCAAATAACATTCAATTTGACAGTGTCAAGCAGTTGGCAGGAATAACATGCATAACAGAAACAAGAACACCCAATTGCTAACATAGAAGCTACTGAGCAGTTTACTTAAAGCAAAACCACAAGCTTCTCGCATTTTAGCAAAAAACCAAGACACAGCAAAACTTGCTGAAACCAATTACCCTAAACAAGCATCTTTAACTGAGTGAAATTGTGGCGGTAGCGGTAGAGTGTAGAGACAGACAGAAACACACACACACACACACAAGCTTACCATGACCAGAAATACCTTTCACATTCTGAGATCCCGTGTTTAACATATCCACATAACCCTTGATGGCCCGATATACTTCGCGAACAACCATTTCTATTCTCTGGCAGAATGAACACCAGCTATTGCTAAACAAGACCAGGACATCTTTATTCCATGCATTAGAGATATTTTCTTTGTTAGAAAGGTTAAAACCAATAACAAGTTCAGAGAAAGTATGAGCTGTGATTTGAGGTATGGAATCCACCTCATGAAAATCCAAATTAACAAATGGAGGATGGGTGGCCTCCCTTTGGCCTCGAAGAACATGTTCTGACTGTTGGTATGGAAGTAAGGTTCCATTAAGAAACTCAGAAAGAAAATCATACAGTGAAGAAAAGTTGAAACCTTTCTCATTAGGGTAAACATAATGTTGCTGCTGAAAGGGATCAACTATAACCAAAGATGGAATTCCACAACCACCAGTAAGTCTTTCAAGTAATTGATAATTACCATCAGAATAGAAAAAAGAACCATTAAAACTAAGAAAATGAACCTGCTCACCCCCATCCTTGTTTCCACCTGAAGAATCATCAGTTTCTGGTATCATATATTTGGTGGTAGAAAGTTCATGATCTGCAATGGATTCTTCAGTTTCCACAGATTTTATATCTTCATGTGTGACAAAAGAAGGTCTCTTCAATTCATCTTGCTGAGAAGATAACTCGGTCGATTTGGGATTTTCCTCAAGCTCTCCAGCAGATCTATATGGATCTCCATCCAGCATCACAGTATCTGTATGGACTTGTTGAGAAGTTTCTGTTGGAAATTCATTTGACTGGACTTCTGAATGTGATTGCTGTGTATTAGCTAACCTGATATCAATATCATCAGATAAAAGTTGGAAGCCTAAATCCTTTGCTAGGGAGCTTAGTTTTCCATCCTTTTTTTGCTGGAGAAGATAAGCCAATATCTCATTCAAAGAACTCCCTTGAAGATCAGAAGGTACGTTGTCCAAACTAACTTGCTTACCCTCATTTATAATCATAATGGAAGAAATCTTCTCCTTTAGTTTAATCTTCTGATCTGGCTTAGACAACTTTAACCTAGGATGTTCAGATGTACTCTTGAAGCCACGATAATCTCGGATAGAAAATTTCTCATGACTGTCATTATTCTTCTTACCTGTTTGATTCACATGATGATAGTGTTGTGCCAATACTCTAAAAGCTTTAAGAGCCTCCTTACTTTTTCCCCTAGTTTCTGAGGAGTCAGATGATCTATCAACAAATAGAAGCACAGATGGCTTATTTGCCGGTAGAATGGGCTCTGGATCATGTCCATTACCTTCCAGCTAAATACAAACAAAACAGGGTAAGTTCCAAAAATGGAATAATTAAATTAAAAAAGGACAGATGTTTGCGTATTGGTGGTGTATCTTTACCAGTTAAATAAACCAGTCCACAACAATAATCAGAGATGAGCTTAGAGACAGGATACAGGAGTGACAACATATAACATTATGACATACACAGCGGAATATGGAACAGAAATTAGAAAGGTTTTATTCACCTCTTTGACAAAATAATTATTCATCTGCAAAACATATTTCAAGTCATCCTCTTCTTTAAGAATATTTGAACAACTTGAACATCCAGCTAGGTAGTGAACTGCAAACCATGGGCCATAATCACCAACACCTAGGGATGAAAGCATCGACCTATTTGAAACCAAGCCAAATCTATTTCGCTCCGGAGGCAAAAAGTATTCTCTCACAACAGTCATGAATTTCAAGTAAAAAGAATGAAACCGCTCAAATTCTTCAGACGAACAAGAATGTAGAACATGATGAATCCTATCCTTGGAGCCCTCCAAAGGACCATAATTTAATGAGGTAAACTCCCCCAGCCAAGGAGCTTCACAAAACCCTATATCAACGCCGAGTTCAGCCTTGCACATGTCCTCCTCTGATGATTTGAAAAGAAAAAAAAAAAAAAAACAGAAAAAAATGAAATGATGAATTTACTACTTAACAACAAAAAATTTACGTTGTCATGCACTTAGATAATACCAGCCACCTTCTTGTTAGTCTTCCCCCTTGACACATGCATTCTAGTATTCCCTCTGCTAAAACCCATTCCATAGTGATTCCCTGCAAGGAAAACGCCCACACAAGGACAGTGACTCACCTTCTGACGAGTGCCTCAACCATTATGACATTCAAAGTAACATAGATACACATGACTTTACTGAAAGAGAAATAAATATTACATATTACATACTAATAGAAATCCAGATTCCCTGTGGTCAGGGAACCCACACATTCAGACAATTAAAACCGTTGGATGAAAATCATACTACTCATATAAAATATCGATAAAATACGAGTCATCTGATTTAAGTCGTTCGGCTTAAAATATGCATTGAAAATATATACCGTACGAGCTTCATCTAAAAGTGCTTGTTGAAGAATGCGTAAATGCAGTCCATGGACAAAACTCATTATATGTTGTTCTTCAGGTACTATTAGTAGTGTTCTCCCATCAGAATTGGAGTTTAACCTCAGCAATCTACATAATCTTTTAATGCAAACCTTTATTAATTTCGTGAATTACCGAAGTGAAACTCTAATTCTAATTGGGGAACAGCACCTACAGAAATGTGCATAAGTTTTTCCTACAATTACTAATGCCATAGGCATTATTATTTCTGAAATAACCAAAATGTTAAATAAGGCAAGCAACAAAATCCATTGATTGACACTCACCAAGCACGGAGAAGCCTTTTTGCGTTCCGTTAGATCTGGCGAGCAACTTAGGCGTCCATCCACAAAAGTCAACGAGAACAAGAGCTCTGTCGGTGGACTCAACGAATAATCTGAAATCCAGAGGAGTGTTGAGCGGTGAGAGAGGAAGCTCCTCGGGCGCAAGGGATATATAAGGATGCAACGAGGAGAGAATATTGTGAGCTCTGAGTATTCCACGGTACTTGTAAGAAACAGAATAATGAAAATAGAAGAGTGTGGTTTCATCGGTGGTAGCACCTATGGAATCCGCTAGAAGCTTATCGGTGTTTCTATGCAAAAACATGAGTTTGAGAGACGCAAAGTGTTGCTGCTGCGGCTTGGCGGAAAGTGCGAGTGAAACATGGTTGATGAGGGATCGAGACTCGCCGGACCAGGGGAGGGTGACGAGAAGGAGGATGTGAGGATGGAGACGGATCTGAGAAGAGAAATTGTGTTTTGTGAGCATCTGCCATTGGGATTGGGATTGGAACGATGATGAACAGGGAATGATAAGAGATAACGATGCTATTGCTACAACAAACACCTTCAATAGGGACAGCTTCATCGTTATCTCGCTCACTGCACCCACCACTCTCTCACACTTCACTTTACACAACGCAGTACTATTTTTCGTGGACCGGATCGGCTTAATACGGGTCGGGTTCAAATTCATACAAGAAAATCAATATTAACCGTTGTTTTCAAATCTAACAAATCTGCTCAATATAGCCTGTTTGGATGTTAATTTCTCTAAAAGTCTTTTTAGAAGAAAAAATAAAAAAATAAAAAAAAAATTATAAGTAAAAATAAGCTCTTCATTAACTAATTTGTAGATATCATCTCATCTTTTAGAGAAGTTACATTGGTGAACTTCTACAAATTAGAGAGCTTATTTTTACTTATGGAGAAACTCATCTCATCTTTTTACTTTTATTTTCTTCTTTTAAAAGTGCTTTTAGAGAAGCCTACCTAAATTCATAATAAATTTTTTAAGGCATGTCTCCCACTCTCTAGTATATGCATCTTTCATGTTTACAATTTATAGAGATAGTATTTGGTGGTAACTTATTTCTTTATCATATTTTTTGATTTGTGATTTTTTAACATTTTGCATAATTATTATAACAAACTCTGTTAAAACTTAAAAGTTAGTATTTGGTATTGTTAAATTCATTATTAACTAATTTCGTTCCTCTATATAACAATATACATTGTTTTATTCAATGTGATTGGAGTTTTTTTTTTTCCTACCATTGAGAAAAAAATGTGATTGGAGTTATTAATGATGTGAATCCAATTAACGAAAAAGACAATTGCTCAAGGTAAAGGTAAAGTTGGTATATTCACACTTCAACTCAAATACGTAAGATTCAACAAATTTTCTAATGTATGAAATTTATTAAAAATAGTTGTTATCCAACGCAATTAAACATTCCATGTATATATTCGTTGGAACTAACATTTAAATATTTTGGCAGGAAAAATACAATTTGAGTCACAATATGAGATTATACATGTTAAAGTATTTGAGCAAACATAGAAAGATAATATTTTAATGCTACCAATCAAATATTGTGATATTTTAATCAAAAGGTTGATTAACTATTTAAGGTAAGGCAATTGTTTTAAAAAAAACTATTCAAGGCAAATACAATATTTTTAACGGTTATAAATAAATATATTTTTTTGTCATTTTATCATATGTGATAATGTACAAGTTT
>PYAF01003482.1:715061-808373 GCA_007407185.1 Glycine tomentella | reverse complement strand
ATCTCACATGTTTTTATTAGCCACAAAAAAATAGTTTTTAATTAAGTTTTTACATTGAATTCTATAAGAAAAATGAAAAAAAAATATATATATTAATAATCTTATTTTGTTATTCAATCACAATATATGATAAGCTTGCTAATGTTTACTATAAATATTTTAAAAAGTCACACTAATGTTATAAATCTAAATAATTTATTTAATTACGCTTTGGACTCCCCAAATATTATAATTACTTCTCAAATTTTACTTGTGACAATTGAATCTTCAAGTACTATAAATATTTGATTTTAGTCTCTTGCACAAATTATGTCTCCTAGGTATCAAATTATGTGATTTTAGTTATGTTGTCAAATCAATCATCATTATTTTTTGTTAATATATAAAATAATATATATTGTGGAGATTAAAATCGCACAATTTAATACGGAAGAAACCTAATAGTGCAAATAAAAACATGTGAGATTAAAATCACATAAATACATGGAATATATATATATATATATATATATATATATATATATATATGTGCACACTTGAGGGACTAAAATCACACATTTATGGTACTCAAATATCTAATTGATATAATTGAAACTTAGGTGACTAAAATTGCTCAATTACCATAAACAAAAAACAAATACAATCAAACCTAAGATTTTGTATACTATTATCTATTTCATCTGTCACAAAATAAATAGTCATCTTAGATTGTTTATATAAATTAAGAATAAGAATAAGTATATAAATAGATGCAAAAAAAAAAAAAGACACGCTTACAAAATTAACATTACATTATCATTAATTCTTTTTTAGATTTTATAATTCATCATTAATATATAAAAAATGTAAGTAAAAAAAATAATTAAAGTTAAATTGAAAAGTTAAAATCAAAATTATATTAAGACAAAGAAAAAATTCTTACAACAACAATGATAATGAAATGGGATGAGTAATTAAAAACCACGATTAATAGGATTGATTTGCAATGTAAATTTCTTGCAATCACAATTAAACTCCAAATCTTTTCTGGTCGGAGAATACGAAAATTTGCACAATAGCATCTCCAAAAAGTTAGGCAGGGCAGCAAAAATCTATTTGTAATTCAAAGGAGTTGACCAACCAAAAAAAAAAAGAGCCCAATAAATCCACAAATTTCATAAAAAAAAAATGCATATATTTGGATTTGGAAACTGGGTAGAGAAGTGGACTTACTCGTCCGTTTCATATATTATCGTTAGCGTTATTAAAAACTACAGACATGAGTGAATGAAAAGAGAATTCGGTGTTAGAGTTCTCCTCATTACCTTTCGAAACTGTAACCCTCTCTCGCCGCTGCCACTGCTCTCACTCGTTGCCCCCTTTCGCGCCGTCAGATCTCTTAATTTTCCGCCGTCTTCCTCCGCCGCAGCCATGCCCGGAGCTGACACTCACGATGTGGAGTGGCCGGCGAAGCGCGTGAGGGACACTTTCATCAGCTTCTTCCAGGACAAAAATCACGTCAACTGGAAGTCTAGCCCTGTCGTTCCCTTCAATGACCCCACTCTTCTCTTCGTCAACGCTGGTACGTTTCACGATGAGTGTTTCTATGTGCGTTTTATTTCCTTCCAAATTCTGCTTCACAAGTTTCTGTATACCATGCTATTTTTGAAATTGAAATCTGTCATTGTAGTGGTAAGGGTTTTAACTTGAAGTTCTAAGTGATTCCAAATGCCCCAAACTTAACGTTTTGTGTTAATTGGTTCAGAAATGATTCATGGACACCTCCTATCCATTTGATATGATGTAATAAGAAGAGAGAAATGATAAGTGTTAAAATGAGGTGTATGTAGTGGAGAGTTATTCATATATTATAGCTCTAATTTTTTAATGGTTCAAAAAGAACCTGTGTCTGCCATGGATACAAAAGATTGTAGAGAAAGCTTGCAGAGAAAGCTAAAGGAAAATGAGTAAAAGGAAGTGTAGATTATCATTGAATGAATTAGCTTACAATAGTTAGTTATTATAGTTGATTATATAGTTAGTTACAAGAGTCACCAACTTTCAACTAACTAACTCCAACTCTGGTTACATGATGATTAGGCTAAACTAATCAAGCTAACTCTTACTCTAGTTACATGATAATAAAGTCTCGTTATATGTTTTTTTGGGAGGAAGTATATGTCACTCATTGTTACGGTTTATTTGTGATGTGACAGGTATGAACCAGTTCAAGCCAATATTTTTGGGAACTGCGGATCCTAACACTGGCTTGAGCAAGCTATCTTGTGCTTACAACACACAGAAGTGCATTCGAGCTGGTGGTAAACACAATGATCTTGATGATGTGGGGAAGGATACTTACCATCACACCTTCTTTGAGATGTTGGGTAATTGGTCATTTGGGGATTACTTTAAAGTAGAAGCCATCAGCTGGGCATGGGAGCTTCTAACCAAAGTATGTTTTTTTGGTTGGAGTTTCTTATTTTGATTCTTGAATTATGAGCCCCCTTTGTTGTAAACAATGGTATTGCTATGTTCAATGACTATGCAAAATGCTTTATGCTTGAGAATGATATGTAAGCAGTAAGCATTAGTGGGTAGCTAATAATTAACTGGAGCTACCCCTCCTGTGCCATATAGGTTGGTTTTTCTGTTGCTGGTTTTCTGTGGTCTTAAATTGTGCGTTGCATATGTTGACAAGTTGGTCTTCTGGTGTTCAATTACGCTTTTTCAATTAGACCGTCGCCGTCACCAGTACATCCACTCCATCAATTGCACCATGCATGCCGCTGATGCATTGAGTTTTGTTTGAGAAAGAATGATGTTTTGTTGCTTAAATATTATGTGGGAGTTTGTTAGTGTTCCATTGTCAATTGCAATCTTGACATGGGCTATCCCATTGAATGGCCTATACTACTTGCTAATTATTGATAAATTAATGATCTCATGACATCCAATTAAAAAAAAAAAAAATTTATAACGTTTAACTTGTCTGTATGGTATTGTGCAACATTTCTAAATTGAGAAGTTGATGGTCATTTGATTCCTCAATTTATGTAATGCATGATTATTACTCTTGTAAGTTTAAATCATTCACTTCTTTATCCTGCTGCAGGTTTATAAATTACCATCAGATCGCATTTATGCTACATATTTTGGTGGTGATGATAAGTCTGGTCTTGCCCCTGATCTTGAAGCTAGGGATATATGGCTTAAGTTTTTACCTCCGGGACGTGTACTTCCTTTTGGCTGTAAAGTATGCTTTCACCATGTCTTCTATAATTTCTATGTTCAGCAAGATTGTTGTGACTTATAACTTTGATCTATGGATACTTTCCGAGTCTTAATTTTGATGGTATCTGTGTTAGGCCTCTTTTATTGGATCATAATCAGAAACCTCTCATTGAGGTGTGTGTAACTGAGCAGTTATGCCTTTTGACAGTTATAGGAGTAACGTTTGACAGCGGCAGTTATTGTGTAGTATTTTTGTGATTTGGACAGAGTTTCTCTGTAAGAACTAGGACAGCAAGACCCTTGCGGTATTTCTGTGTGAATCAATAAAATTTCTACCAACTTATTGTTGACGTTCTATCAAATTTGTACTAGAAAGTTGAAACAGTTGCATTTTATACTGATAGACCAAAAATACATGGATGAATGTTATTTCAGACAGCTTGTTGCTCTATTCTGAATTCTGATTATGTGATGATAAGTTACTTTTCATACTTGATGGGTAACAATGTGATTGCTGGTAGTTGTCAGCGAGTAATAATTTAAATTATGGTCTCAATTAAAAGGTTATATTTAGCTGCTCATTTGAGTGCTGGGGTCATTTCACCTCTCCTTTAAGAAAAAACCTAAAAATGCAAATGTTTTTTTTTATTTTTTTAATTTTTTTTTTTACAAGTATCATAAGGCATGCAAAATCTATTTGTTATTATATTGTAAATTGTTCTGAACTGAGTCTTCATATCTTACTAGATTTGTATCTTTGGATAGGACAATTTCTGGGAGATGGGGGATACTGGCCCTTGCGGACCTTGCACTGAAATACATTTTGACAGAATTGGTAACCGTGATGCTGCATCATTGGTTAATAACGATGATCATACCTGCATTGAGATATGGAACCTTGTCTTTATTCAGGTATTATAATGATTAGTTGGTACTAGAATCCATCTTAGCATGCAATCCTGTTCTATCACCATGAAATCTGTATGTATGTGACTAATTTGTTTTGCCTGGTAACAGTTTAATAGGGAGGCTGATGGCTCTCTTAAACCTCTTCCAGCAAAGCATGTTGATATGGGCTTGGGTTTTGAACGTTTGACCTCTATACTTCAGGACAAACTGAGCAATTATGATACGGATGTCTTCTTGCCAATCTTTGACGTTATTCAGCGGGTATGTTGGTGAAGGCATTAGAGTTTATTATATTTCCCGTGTGTTTATGGAACAATAATAGTATTTAGTCCTGAATTTTGCTATATTTGAATTTGTAATTCTGGTAACATAGTGTCACTTATCACACTTTTTGTCTCTTTTATAGCGGAATGTATATATGCATTGTATGGAGAGGAGAGAGGATTGCCTAACCTATCGGTACCTGCACTTATACATTTGCATAAAGAAGTTCTAGTGAAATGTTTAAATATATAATTTTTGCAAGTCTATAACAATTAACAGGGAATTAAATGTTGACTTGGATTAGGGTTGAGTGTGGGGTTGATACTCATTGGTCATAGTGATTATGTTAACTTGGATTAGGGTTGAGTGTGGGGTTGATACTCATTGGTCATAGTGATTTTTGTTACTGTTTTGATGCCTTTGTCTATGAATGTAAACATATAATTCACTGTAAGTCGAACCACATTAAATTCTGTGTTTATTTCTTGTTTTCTGTTTGCGCACCTTGTGTCAGCACTATCTATGATATTTAGATAAACCAACTTTTATATTCCTGCCTCTTCATCTTAATAATGTTGGACAACTCCTTAAATATCAAGTATCTATTTCAATAAGTATCTCTTCCATAATGAATCATTCAATGGTCAGAAATTCTTGGAGGATGCTATAATTTTTTGCTGGTCCTGGCTTAGGAATCTGGAGTCAGGATTTGATATCCCTTTCCATCACTGGTCCAGCAACTTGAGAGATAGTTTTGTGTCTTTGGGGAGGGTTTAGCTTGTTTTCTTCTTTGTTCTAGTGATCAGGTAGAACTTCTTTGGCTTCTTGTAAAGCCATATCAGTTCTGCTTTGATTCTGTTAGCTCGTAATTCCAGCAGTACTTCTTGTACTGTTTTCTTTACATCTTTATATAATATTTATTATCTTTGCCGATAAAAAAAAAAAGAATAAGATAATCTACATTTGCAAATTGTGAATTCTACTTGCTATTGTTAAATACTTATAGTTTACATATAAGATTTCCTGCTGTCACGGCATGCATTTCCATGTGCTTTTCTGAAATCCTGTGAATATTGTATGAGCTTACATATAAGATTTTGCATGTGCTTTTTTAATTTCCATTTGAATGATTCCACTTGTTAAAGTCTTATTGTTTTCTCTTAGCACTTTGATTTAATGTTTGTGACTACAAACTGCTTGATATATAATTTTGCTTTCCTATAACCTGTTTGCAGGCAACTGGTGCCAGACCATATTCTGGGAAAGTTGGACAAGATGACGTAGATAAAGTTGACATGGCATACAGGGTTGTTGCAGATCACATCAGAACTCTTTCATTTGCCATTGCTGATGGGTCTCGTCCTTGTATGATATTGTAGACCCAGTATCTTTATTGACATTTCCCCCCTTAATGAGTCACAAATTGCAACTCCAAGTGTCATCAAGTTTGTTGTCTTTTCCCTCTCATATCTTGAGGATGGCCTGTTCTCCATAGACTTGGTTGTACTCTGTTGGGGGCTGCATTGAGAAAATAAATTCCCTTGACACATTTATTTAGGCTTTTTGGCTTTTAGATTTTTATTTATCTGTAATACAAGCTATAAAACATTTTGTCTGTGTGGACATCATGTAACTTCCTCTCCTTTAAAAATAAGGAATTCCACCTTTTTGATCGGGTTGTATTTTCTCTTTTTGAAGGTAACGAGGGTCGTGAGTATGTTCTGAGACGTATACTCCGTCGTGCTGTTCGTTATGGACGTGAAGTGCTAAAAGCTAAAGAGGGTTTTTTCAATGGGTATGTATAATGGTTTGCAACTTTAATCTGTTGCTTGAATCCTGATCTAAAGTGTTGTTGCCAGATTCCGCATCCTGGTAACATACTATCAAGTTAGGTTAGCTTTTAGTTCAACTATACTGCATATTTAACGTTCAATGACATCCTGACGGGCTGTCATAACAACTACCTGTTGGTTTTTTCTGTTTTACAGTTGTCAGATTCTGTTAGATTCTTAGGGAAGGTACAATTAACTATATATGTGTAAACTCTTTAGGTGTAATTAATTCATTTTTGTAATCAATTTAGTTTAGACTTAACTTATATATTGTCTATTTGCTTTCTGTTCTCTACCGTATTTTTGTTTCACTTTCTACAACTTTCTTACTTCAATGAATTCTTTCAACTGGTTTTTTCAAATTTGGTGTACTTTTTTTTTTTTTAAAATTGACGAGTCATTTCACATGTGATTCCAGGTATTTATGAATGTGTGAACATATATTCTGTTTGTAATGTGTTTTTCTGTCCTCATTTTTCCTGAATCCAGGCTTGTAAGTATTGTGGTGAATGTGATGGGTGATGTTTTCCCTGAGCTAAAACAACAGGAAACACACATACGGAATGTAATTGAAGAGGAGGAGGAAAGTTTTGGAAGAACCTTAATTAAGGTGATGATAGTCATATACTCACATGCAGCTTTATGGGTTATCACCTATCAATCTTAATGACATAATGACAGCCATCCCTCAAAATAGTTTTGTTTCTTGTGAACTTGATTCATTGCTCTGTGGATGGTTTTTGTCATTTTTCTTTTTCTTATCATTTGTATAAAGAGTAAAAGATAGCCTGATTATTTTTACATCTCCAGGGGATTGAGAAATTTGAGACAGCTGTTCGACATGTTCAGGGAAAGATACTGAGTGGGGAGGCAAGTAGAATCTGTTATTTTCAGAGTTACTTAATTACTTGTTTTTATTACTGTTTTTACTATTCCCAGCTACTCCCTCCCTCCCCCCCCCCCCCCCCCCCCCCCCCCCCCCCCCCCCCCCTCTCTCTCCTCTCTCCTTTAGGTTCTTGCAAGTATATGCAGACAATATTTAATATTTGAACAAACAAACAAGTTTCTGAAATTTTGCTTGGCTCTGGTACTTCTGATCGTGTTATTTGTTTTTAACTGTCTCTGGAAGTCATTTAAATGAGATTCTCATCATTTCATGATATTAAAATACTGAGTTTAAACTTCTGATGTTTTATCCAGCACCATTAATTAAATATTTTTCTCATAATAGTCAGTTGTTCACAAAGTTGCAGTTAAATCAGATTCATAGTACTGCATGATCACCAGTGTGGAACTGTTGATTCCCTCATGTAATAATAATATAATTCAATATATTATTCCCAAGTTGTTTTTCGATAGGCCTATGGGCTATTTCTCATGCAGTTGTCTCTTGATTATAGGAAGCATTTGTCTTGTGGGATACATATGGGTTTCCATTAGATCTCACTCAGGTAGGTGGATTGCTTCACTACATTGCAGTATGGATCTTTTAGTCCATATTATGCCTTGTGTTTTTTATTTCTTAATATTTTCTACTTATCAGCTGATGGCTGAAGAAAAGGGCTTAGTTGTTGATGTCAAAGGTTTCGATAGTGCTATGGAAGCTGCAAGAGAGAGATCCAGAAGTGCTCAAACAAAGGTATCTTATTTGCTTGAATGTCTCTTTTCTGTGCCTAAAGTTTCTTATTGTTTTTAAGACATCCTTTCTTTTTCTTTGCTTCTTTCTCAATTTTCTTTTGTTGTTGTCAGCAAGCTGGTGGTGCCATTGTCATGGATGCCGATGCTACCTCAGCATTGCACAAAAAGGGCATTGTCCCAACAGATGATAGCTTCAAATATGCTTGGTTCAAGGTAATTTTTTTTGATATTTTTTCATGAAGACATTTAATTGTGAAGGCACCAAGGGAATAAGATCAGTTTTTTTAATATAAAAATGAAATTTCATTTGAGGATTAGCGACATCCTATATTATCAAAAGGTTGCTCAAGTTTGTCTCATTTCGAGCCAAATTTAAAGCTTGAGCTTGACATGGTTAACTATTAAGACGCTTGAATCTAACTCGTTGACTCTTTTTTTTTTTCTTAATCTAATTTCTCTTTGAATAAAATTCTGTTTATTAATTTAAGTACTTAAGAACTATCTTCATGCTGAAAAGTAAGTAAGATGGTAACAAAATATAATTTTATATTCATAAAGATGACTTGAGACTGGAGATGAAATCTTTGATGATGAATTTTTTGAATAAAATTTATGATTACCCATTTAAGAGATGATGCTTGAAAATTGAAATGACAATCATATAAAGTTAGGGATTGACTCAATTAAATAAATCAAGCCTAACTTTTTGGCTTGAACTAGTTTGTTTAGATAAACAAACGAACCTAAATAAGCATTTAATGAGTTGAGATTTGATAATTTATGAATAACTTTATTTATACTCCTACTACTGTGTTGAGGAGTCTCTACTATTGTTTCTCTTCCCCCCTACCCTTCTCCTTCTTTGCTCTGGATATTTTGATGGTTTGCATCTTTTCAACTAACAATAGAAGTAGACATAATGAAAGAGACACTAATTTTAGTTGAGCATTTGTATTAGCCTTCCATGTATTTCTATTCTTCACCATTTCTTATCATAGGACCATGAGAGTGTGGTAAAAGCAATATATACTGGTTCTGAGTTTGTTGATACTGTTAATACCAGTGATGACATTGGTGTAGTTCTGGAATCTACAAGCTTCTATGCTGAGCAAGGTGGTCAGGTACCAAGCCTTGTACAAAACTTGTATATGTTATTTTATAGTTTTTTTTTTTTTTTTTTTTTTGCGTCAAAAAGAGGTAACAATTACTATTCATTTATTTAAGTAGAAATTCACTTTTGGCCATTAAATACTATCAAGTTGCTGGAATATTTTTCTTTATTTTTTTTAAGTATCAGTTTCTTCTGCAATATTTTGTTTAAATATTTGTACTAGCAATTCAGCTTGCTTTCTATGCTCCCTCCTGCTCATAATGTTCATCAACAGTTTTTACTAACAGATGCATAGTCTATATCTTACATAAAATGCAGTAAAACAAGAAACACATTGAATGCATGTAAAATTCTTTGAATGGTATAGGTGTGGGTGTCAGGCATTTTAATTTCCTCATCTATTTTAAGAGTGGTCAAGAGAATGCATTGTACTTTCTTATATTAAGAAATAGTAGTAATTGTATGAATGCACATCCATCCAAAAGGATGCTTGCTATTTATATCTATTACCTCACTTGTATGAGGTGAAAAAACTAGTATTCAAAAGTCAACTTTAATCCTGGAGGAAAATTAGTAATATATCATGTATGATATTGTTTAGAATACTTGGTGTAAAAATTCTTTACAAATGTCTTTCAAACGAAAAGATTATGTCAATGAGTTTCATGTAACAACTATTACATGAAAACAGGGACCCTAAATAAAATATTCTACCCATTGAATTTGTTAAGTGTTATGTATGTGATGCATTTTTTTTACATATGTAGATTTTTGATACTGGATCACTTGATGGCCCACATGCTTCATTTCAAGTGCGTAATGTTCAAGTTTATGGAGGCTTTGTTCTTCACATTGGTTATGGGACTGGTGTCTCTGTTGGCGACAAAGTAGTATCCAAGGTAAATTTTTTACTTTAATTGATTTCTTCACGAGTCCAATGTCTCCTTGATTATTTGTTCAATCTTCCCTGTTTTACTTCAAATACCTCCTTGTTTTTTGCTTCTCTTTCAGTACCTTTTTGTGCTTTGTATTCCTCATTTATTTTCTATATTTCATTACTTTTGTAGGTTGATTATGGAAGACGCGCCCTTATAGCCCCTAACCATACCTGCACGCACATGTTAAATTTTGCCCTTAGGGTATGTTGAAAAGGCTACTGAATGAATAGAAGCCTCACTCTATCATTTCCCTTACTGATCTGTGTGTTTGTTGAAATTTCCTATGATGAATGCAGGAAGTACTTGGTGATCATGTTGACCAGAAAGGATCTATTGTTCTTCCTGAAAAGTTGAGATTTGACTTTTCTCATGGTAAGATTTGTTCAATTTGCTGTTAGAATAATGTGTGTGTAAAGACTAATTGTTCACTATGCTGCAATGAATAGGCAAGCCTGTTGATGCTGACAATTTAAGGAGAATTGAATCAATTGTTAATGAGCAAATCAAAGCTGAGTTGGATGTAAGTGCAAAAGAGGCAACTCTTTCTGAAGCCAAGGGTATCACAATGGTTTGCGAGCTGTTTTTGGGGAAGTAAGTAATGTAATTTCAAGATTCTTTCTTATCTCATCCTGGATCATGTTCCCCAATATTCAATGCTTTGATGTAGGTCTATCCTGATCCTGTTAGAGTTGTGTCAATTGGACAAAAAGTTGAGGATCTCCTTGCTGACCCCAGGAATGAAAAATGGTTATCTTTTTCGTCAGAGTTATGTGGAGGTGAATATCATAGCTAATGTTTCCTTTGAAGCTTTCTTTCTGTATTTCTATTCGAGGTTCTTCATTTTTAGTTGATGATCTAGGTACCCATATTTCAAACACACGAGAGGCAAAAGCTTTTGCACTTTTATCTGAGGAGGGAATCGCAAAAGGAATACGCAGAATAACAGCTGTTACAACTGATCGTGCTTATGATGCAATGAAAGTGGCAGATGAATTTGAGCAGCAAGTAGACGATGCGGCTAAGTTAGAAGGAAGTTTGCTAGAAGAGGTTGGTCTGTGTTTGTATTCATCTAAACTTTTATAGCATTAGGCTTGTGCTTTTTTCCTTTCTATTCTAGTTAGTTGGTCTGTCCAACAGGTTGAAATGTCTGCCTCTGTTAACAGCTAAGGACTGAAGATGGATAAAACAAAAGTAATATACAACTGGCTGAACCAGCTGCTGCCATGTTGGGCCTTAGAATCTCTTATTATTAAGGATAGCTATCAAACTAACTGTTGAGCTTATAAAATTCCCTGTTTTGAACCTAATATGAAGGCCTAATGGAGCCTATTCAATATATTGGGAAGTATGGAAATACTTGTGAAAATATGAAATACTTGGGATCATGAGCATGAAATCTTAATTGAATTACTAAACTAATGGAACTGTCGCTAAATACATTTGTTATTCATTGAAAGTTCCTTTTGTCATGTGGAAGATGGAAACTTGTGCTGCTAGAACGGATACTAGACTGGGTTTTCATGTATTCTAATAAGTTTTCTTTATTTTTTCTTTTGTCTCCTTTTATGCAGCTAGAATATGTATTTGTGTATTTGGGCTGGTCCTCCTTGTTCAGCACTAACACTTGTACTTCGTATTCTCTGAATGTATAAATACAATAGCTAGGAGCCTAACACCTGAAGTTAATGCATGCCCTTTCTCACAGGATTCTCTCTTGATCTCCTTTTCTCTTTCTTTCTTATCAACACTGATTTTTCCCAGCAGATAGAATATAGATATGAAGCATATCTTTCTATTCCAAAATTGTAATCAGTTGATTTTTTGTTTCCTTTAACAGAAAGTTTCATCATTGAAAAGCAATGTTGAAATTTTATCTATTCCTGCTGCCAAGAAAGCTGACATCAAGACCAAGATAGCCCGACTTCAGGTATATATTTGCAGGCTTTTTGCTTTGTCTCCCGTTCCACTATTGTGTTTCTTTTTGTCCTTCAATTTGCTCGTGCATTTAGTCCTATATTGTAATAATATCATACTACTTGTAGGATCAAGTAAGAAAAGCACAAAAGCTGGTTGCTGAGGAAAACAAGCGTAAAGCTGTAATGATTACAGCAGAGAAGGCGGAACTTGCTGCTTCAAATGGGAAACCTTTTTGCATATCTCACGTTGATGTTGGTCTGGATGTAGCTGCAGTTCGTGAGGCTGTTACAAAAGTCATGGACCAGAAGGTAATTGCTGATTCTTAATTTATTACGAATTTTTCTGGGCCTCTAGCCTCCCATATTGTATTTAATGGCCTCATTCTGTGTTGAATGTATAATGCAATTTATGCTTTGGGAGCTTCAATTTAGTAGCTGTCATCATGTGGATGAATATGCTTTGTGAGATTGTATGTCCTTGGCATTTACATTTTCTGTTAACTCAAACATTAACTTTTACCGATGCTGGCTGATAAACAGGGCTTATCTGTGATGGTTTTTAGCACGGATGAATCTACAAACAAGGCTGTAGTTTGTGCTGGGGTGCCAGACAAAGGAGGCCAAGGTAAGCTGGATGTGCAGATTGGCTGAGTAATGCTTTGGGGCCTCTAAAAGGGAGATGTGGTAAAGGAAAAGGTGGTCTTGCTACGGGTCAGGTTAGTATTGACTAACTGCTTTAATTTCTGCACAGAAGTAGCTTTAATTTTTATAAATATTAAAAGAATAGTATGGGATTTTTTAATTCTGTATATTTCATATATCCTTTGTGCAATATTTAATGCCACTTAAAGCGTGAGAGTTAGTGGTTTGAGGATTTTGCTCGTGGGTCACATGTAGTGGAGCTTGAAAAAAAGAGGGGAAGGTGGAGTAATTTTAGTTTTTTTTAAATGAATTCTTTAACTAGGCTCCTGAGAAACCTTTCATTTTTTTTAATATTTAATCTCGGGGGTCTAGGGGAATCCTCCAGATGTCATGGATTTTACTCTTTTTTCGTTTAATTATGAACAATGGTTATAAAATTGTTATTATTTCTATGTTAAACTTGTTGTCAACAATCCTACGAGCTATTGAAATTTGTTAGTTTACAAAGTAGGTTCAGAAATGTTAAATTGAAACTTTGTTCTTCTACTCTACGTAAATTTGAATTGGTTTGATATTATTCTTATTTGGTCCAAATCAGTTATAATTTTTTTATGCCTGGAGCCTGGTTACTCTTCTCTAAAACTACTTATTCAGAAAAGAGGGAAGGGAAAAAGAAATAATGGAACTTTAATTTTGAATTAATCTGACAATTCAAGTGACAGTCTATGAACGCCATTTTAAAACTGAGCTATTATTACGGAGCTACTTGGTTTATGGCGATATGTAGACATGTCATTTTCTTTTATCTAGTTTGAAATGCTTTTGCCCAAATAGACTTTGGTCATTTTGATTTATTTATGACATCGACCCAACTGTGTATGTATGCATTCTGCGTTTTATGTGATCGTACTGATTTGTGTTTCAGGGTACACAGGCATCACACGTAAACGAAGCTATGTATCTTGCAGAAAAATTTGCGTCGATGAAATTGAGTTAAATGGAGTTTTGCAGTATATCATTCCTGGGGTGTAAGCAATGATATGGATCTTTCGTTTGGTATAATCATACAGAAGGGAAGGGCACTTGAAATAATTATTAGATCCGGATGAGTTGAACAAATTTCTAATTTAATGCCTGAATATTCTTTTGATACAGAAATAATTATTAGATCCGGATGAGTTGAACAAATTTCTAATTTAATGCCTGAATATTCTTTTGATACAAACGTGTTAGTTTTTGGTTTATATAGATCACAAATTGTTCCACAATACAGTAGCAATTGCTCTGATAGATTATGAAGATATTTTGAAATTTTAAACTGTCACCATTTTTTAAAGCATTTTTTTAGTTGTTTATGTAGCTTTGAATTTTGACGATTTCAGCATTTCATTTCTCGCACAAACGGTCTATAATACATATCAATGGTGGGTTTTTAGCTTCATTTTTTAAACGAATAAAAAGTAAATAGTTATTTTTCAAGAAAGAAGTGGCATATGAAAGCTTCCACAAAGAAAATAAGTGAAATAACCAGAGATTTTGTTTCGTGAAAATATTTGATCATCGATGTTTGTAAAGTTAGATGTATATGATATATGTTGTACACAAAGAAGTTTTGTGGTTAAGGCGTTTTTCGTTTCCTTCATAAAATGCTCAAGCTAGGACAGAAGGACGTCATAAAATTCTTTATGTATAAATCTGGAAAATTATTATTAAATGAGATAGACTTTAGGACAAACATTTATTCCTACCAAGATATCAATACACTCATATCAAAGTTTAATATTCTAAAAAATAGAAGATTTAAGTATCTTAATTTTAAAATAGAAAACAAAATTATGAATTTAAAATTATAAAAAAATTCAAAATATAATTTAGTGTATTTTTTAAAAGTGATTGAGAGTATTTATAAGATTATTATCACTCATATATTAAGTATTAATTTATTTATTACTTTTTATTCTTCTCAAATGTACTTCATAATTATAATATTTCAAATGGCGTGCATTAGGGATTAAATTGTGTATTAGAGATCATAATTTCAATAGTTTACATCGAATATAATTAATTTTATATTTAATTTTTTTCAAAATATTGTTTATAAAGTATAATATTAAAGAATGAATAGTTTTTTATTTACAAATATAATTGTCAAATAATTATTTTATCATTTCACAATTTAAAATTTTAAAATTATTTAAGTTTAATAAAATTTAAATATTTGCAACTGTAAAAAATGTATATATTTTAATATACTTTTATACATAATAAAGTTCTTATACAATTTTATAAATGTTTTAAATAAAATAAAAAATACAGGATATACTATAACAAAATATATGTTCTATGCTGTAATACGTTCTCTTAAAATTTTCTACGTTTTTGGAGAACTCAATTAACTATTTATGTTTGTCCTGAAAAAAGAAAATATTTAATTTTATGAATAAATGTATTTTGAGCATGCGTAAAAGCATGAATAACTTGTACAAATTCATTAGTATCTTACTAGTTAACTACTTATCGGGGTCAAAGGTGAGACAAAAACCAATGATAGGAATATTACTAATGATTTATAAACGAGTCTTTTGGTAGACTGGGATGACAGGGGATCAACCATAAAAATAAAATTCATCTCACATTATATAACATCATTTTTTATACTAAATATTTGATGTTTTAATATGTTAATTACATTAATAATTTATCAAAACATCCAAAGTTTTTCTTATATGCCACAGAAATAATCAATAACTAAGTTTATCAATATTTTTTAATAAATTTTTTAATGTATATTACTACTAAAATAACATTTTTTCATCAATCCAATAACATATATATTTATATAAGATTTGAAAAATAAAAATTCCTTCAATTACAAGAAAAATAGATTTTGACAATTAAATATTAATAAAGTTCTCCCCCCCCCCCCCCCAAAAGAACTGATTATACAGTCTGTAACTAGAATCGGAAGAAAAAGAAAAAAATTCTATTGATATTATAATTAAAAAAAGTTAAGAGGAGATCAAATTTCTTAAAGAAATTAAGATCACTATAGATTTTAAAATTTAGAAAAAATTTAAGAGATAAAGACTAATTGTATAATAATTAAAATTTAATAAATATAATATTAAGTTTTTTAATAAATAAACATATTCCTTTAAAATAAATAATAATGTATTAATTTCGAAACTCCCCTCGGTATAACGTCAGTCCGGCCCTGGAGAGCGGTGTATTGAGCTAAATTTGGTTTCAATATTGAATTTTTAAGAATCAAACTCATATCTAATTCATATCTATTTAAATAAATTATATCTTAAATTTATATTTATATTTTTCTAAAAATAATTTTAAAATATAAGAAATTTACAGCTCTGCAGGTAAACGCTCTCTTCTCTCTCTCCTTTTTTTTTTTCTTCTTCTTATTATCGCTGAATTGGCTTCGGCACTCTTTTCCTCTTTCAAAATTCTATTGCACACCGATGCTTTTATTTATATAGGAAAACAATGCCTGTTTTGTTCTTAGATAGTGAGGGTTTATCTTAGGAAGAAGGAGAAAGAGATCAGAGTAATTTATATAAATAAAAGAAAAAAGGGGAGGTGTAAATAGCCGTAGTCAAATTCAGGCAAGCTATAAATAACGCGGAAACTTTTGGCTTTCTTCCTAGATAGATAAACCAGCGCAAAGAGGAAGAGTTGAAGAGCTTGAAAGCAGCGATTGAATCCGATGGCGAATGAGGGAAGCGACATTGACCAAGTGAACTATGCGTTGGATGGCGTGGGAGAAGAAGAAGAAGAGGACGAAAATGCAGCACAGGAGGAGGATGACAATGACATGGAAGAAGAAGAAGAGGAATATACTTTCAGGTTCAAAACCGGGATGAATCCTTTGGACTTCGTTGATGATAATGATGATTCTGGCATTCAACCCTACCAGCGGTTCGTGCGTCTTGAACGGGAAGCCCTTGCTGATAAAAAGCGAAAAGCAACTGAACAATGCCATAGGTTGATTAGTTTCTTCAGCCCTAGTTAATTCCAATGTATTATTTATTTCTATCTAATTGCTCCATTGTTGTTTTAGCTGCATTTATAATTGGACTTTTGAATTTCGTATGTGCTCTGCTGTCTGTCACTGTTTACTTAGTTATACTTGTGCTCTTGAAGTGGGTGCAACTATGTATTAATTTATGGGAGATATAAGGTTGGTTGGGTGGTAAAAGGAAAAGAAGGGAAGGAGGGAGAGATCATGGGTTCGAATTCCTCCACTAACAAAAAACTAACATTTAACAACTAACATTGGCCGATAAAAAAAAATGTATTGTTAATTTATTGGTTCAGTACTGTGCATGAGCAACTAATAGTGCTGCAATTACGCACATGTTGAATAGAAATTGTGATAAATAAGGTTGTTGGACTTGGTGGTAAATTTCATTTTGATAAAAAAGGAAAATGTTGTTGAGACAAGAAAATAGAGCAGAAGTATAGGAGGTTAAAATATATCCAAAACAAAAACCCTGATCCTACAGGAAATGTGACATAAAAAGTTCAATCAGCTAGTCAAGATTAATAATGATTACGAGTTGAGATACTACAAGTGTTGAACGGTTTTAAATATATCACATGAGGATGAAATAACTCACTGCGGTCACGTACTTTTAGATGTTTGTTTGACTCTTGTGTTATTTTGTGTTTCTAAATGCAGTGAAGAACCACCTACTAAGATGGCTAGGGAAGGTGATATTTCTGGGGCAAAGATAGCCGAGATAATGGAAGCAATGGATTATTATGGTATGCGCAAGAGATCGAGAAAGGTATGGTATGCATATGATCAGTCTTAGTCTCCATAATATATTATATTATATTAGCAGTATGTCTGGTTGTCTCTATTGATAAGTTAGATTTGAAAGATAAATTGGTAGTTCGTCATCATTTCAGATTGCGAAGTATATTTTATTTCATATCTTTTATTTTTTCTACATATAAGGAAAGACTACTATGAAGAAGTTGTTAGCCTTCCTTTATTTTTCCTATTCTCCATAATTTACTTAGTCTTGTAATATATTTTGTTAGCAGTTTGTCAGTTCATAAGCAAAGACTACCCTGAAAGAAGTTGATAACTTCCTTTAATTCTTCTAAAAAATAGTAGATTACAATTTTTGGTCTCCAACAATGGAATGGACATCAGAGGAATACATTCGGCGTTATGGTTTTGGAAGAAAATTTAAGATTTTTTATTCATGCCTATTACATTCGGCGTTATTGTTGCATTCTATTTTTCCCCCTAATTCCTTTTTTTTCCATGATTTTTTGTTTTTACTTTTACATTCGGCGTTATTGTTGCATTTTGATTTTTTTCCCCCTCTCCCTTTCTCTTTCTTTGTCTCATTTTCGATTTATCATTGGGTTCATATATCACCGATCCCAATTAACTTGGGTTAAAGGTGCTGTTGATGTTGATGTTGATGTTGATGATGGGTTTTCACTAGTTTAATTCTACACCTCTTTCTTTGCTTGCTTTTGCTCTTTTATTTTCTTATGCATATAATACCCACTAAGTATAATGGATGTAGATGAAAGTGTAAAAATTTAAGCATTCAGTTGCAAGTTATGTAACTATCTTTTAAATATTCTGTATTTGCCTGATGCAGCCTAAAAAGAGAGGCAGGCGAAAAGGATCAAAGAATAGAGTTGACCCTAAGCTAACACAGATGCAGGGTGATGCCACGTTTCACTATGCATGTGGCGATTATGACCGGGTACAGTATTCTGTCACGTGACAATCCTCAATTTCTAGCACTGGAGTTTGGTAGTAGTTACTGTCACAGTTCTCTACGTTGAGGAAAAAATGGTGGATAAATATGCCATTTTATTATATTAATTTCTTTTTTGAGGATTGTTTTCTGGTATTAAGTACCTTAGGAGATAACGATAATATTTCCCTTTGTCTAGGCTCTTTGTGTCTTGAGGATATGATCATCTCAACCTGGGGTATTGAATGCATGTGTTTGTTTGACATACCTTTTTTGATCCTTTTTTCTGATCAACCCTGTTTTTTTGCTCAGAATCTTCCTATTTTCTGATAGTAGTTAAGAAATCCAACTTCATCAAATTGATGAAGTATTCACCCTCACTCATTTGTGATCTGGCTACTACTGTGTCTTTCTTTCCGAAGAGATATTGTTGCCACCAGCAGAAACTCATTAAGTGGATGTTGCATTCCTGTTTATTGAAACACTTTCTAACATTACCCATTTCTAATTGTCTCGACTATGCTAGATGGCAAAAGAGCAGGGTGTTTAATTTTTCTGATTCTGAATGTTTTTTGCATCTGTTTAAGCTTATATTATAGATTTTACTACTGTTTTAGACTTTTCAGATTAGTTATGTATTGCTTTGCTCTGTTGGCTTTTTGCAGGCTAAAGCTGTGTTGCGTGAAGTTATTAGGCTGGCACCAAATTTGCATGAGTCATATCACACCCTTGGACTTGTCTATACTTCACTCCAGGATTATAAAAGAGCTATGGCATTATACTTGATTGCTGCTCATTTGGATCCAAAAGAGTCACCTCTTTGGAAAACGATTTTTACCTGGTCCATGTGAGTTGGCTTCTCAGTTTTGTTGCCACTGTTATTTTTGTGAAGTTATTCTTCTGGAATAGTTTAGCTACATGAATTTACACTCCTACTCAAAGAGGATCAAATTGCATCAAGTAATGTATCCTTGAAACAAATGACCCATGTATGAAGAAGTGTATTAACAGTGAATATGGTTCACAATTAGCTTCATATTCTATTCCAAAATACCTCTCCACTTCTTTTTTTCCCCCTCATTGTCCTTAGAGTTTGTTACTAGTTTCTAATATTACTAAGTTTATACATGCATTAATTTTAAACAATGCTGTAAGAAATAGTATAGTTACCGAGTTGAGAACCTTTTTCAAATGCAGAGAACAAGGTTATGTTGATCAAGCCGGTTATTGTCTTTTAAAAGCAATAAAAGCAGATCCCAAAGATGTTACTCTTAGATGTCATCTTGCAAGGCTTTATGCTGAACTTGGACATTATCAAAAAGCAGCTGTGACATATGAGCAAGTACATAAACTCTGTTGTGAGAATATTGATGCACTGAAAGCAGCAGCTAAGGTCTGTCTTTTGCTTTGAGACACATGAACATGAATTCAATCCTTTGCTATTATTCTTTTTGTTAATGATTATTTTCTTATGAAGATCATGGTTTGCCTTGTGATTTTTTATAATGCATTTATCTGCATCTGCTTGTATGTCATATGGCCTGTATCTATAAAGGGAGCAAACATCTTTGACTTGGTAAAAGGGTGCATATAAAATATGATGTTTGAGGGGGTAAAATTCAAATTATTTTATTTTTCCAAAATGATTTACATGGAAACGTAGAAGGGTTGAGGAACTGATAATATTTTATTTTGATTTAATTAAATATTTTGTGGTTGACTTTCAATGTTGAATTGAATTTATACTTCTTTCTGTTAGTTCTACAAAAAATGTGGTCAAGTTGAATACTCTGTTCGTATTCTTGAAGACTATATTAAGAGTCAACCGGATGGACCAAATGCAAGTGTAGTTGATCTGCTGGGTACCATATTGATGGAAACTAAGGCACACGATAGAGCTCTGCAGCATATTGAACATGCTCAAGCGGTAAATGCGAGGAAAGAATTGCCTTTGAATTTGAAAATTAAGGCCGGAATTTGCCATGCTCATCTTGGAAACATGGAGATGGCTCAGGTGTGTTGCATGCTTACTTATAATTGAATTAACTGTGTTGGCCTTAACCATGGCCACTTTTAATTTTGCTTGAACCTCAGATATGATTATTAATATTCAATGATATCTATGAATGAGTATTGACTTGTGACTTTCTTAGTTATCTTTGATTTTGTATATTCTTTCTTGTGTCCTAATTAATTTATGGGTAACAAACATAGCGTGGAGCCTCCGGGCAATGGGGTACGTAGTTTTAGTTTTTTTCTTTCTTGTGTCCTAATCAATTTATGTGTAACAAACATAGTTACCTATCCATTGTAATATCTCCATCCATGTAATATATCCCTTTTGAAGATTGGGTTCTGAATGAGATTTTTAAGTAACTTTTTGCTGATGTCCAATGTTAAGGAGATTTTTGTTTGTCTCTCTCTCTCTCTCTCTCTTTTTTCTTAATAAAAAAACATAGACTTGTGGTCCTCTTTTATATCATTTTTTTCCTTTCTTATAAAATACCTTCTTTTCTTTAAAAAAAAGTTCAGGCTCTTTGTCTTTGTACACCTTTACAACTCTCTTCCCCCACCTCTTTTCCGAAGCATGGTATATCATTATTTTTTGTGTTTCTTATTATCTTATTATCTTAATTTAATACAATTTTGACTTTACGTTTATTTGTATGTATTACCTAACGTTTTCATTTGATTACCAGGTTCTCTTTAATGATTTGAAACCAGAGAATGCAAGCAAGCATATTGACTTGGTTACTAAGGTTGCAGACTCATTAATGGGTCTTGAACATTATAATCCTGCATTGAATTATTATTTGATGTTGGAAGCTAATATTGGAAAAGAAAATGTATGGTAACTCCTTCCCATTTATAGCAATTATCTGTTTAATTTTGTACCAATAATTTGCAAGAGTTGTTGACGTTTTTTTTTTTCTTATAATCTGATGAGCTGTATCATTATTTCCCCCATCTAGTAGGCACAGATACAAGATATGGGTATGATACAACATGGACATGGAATACAACAAATTTTAAAAATATTGGACAACACAGCTGTAAGATAAACTTAATCTAAAGTTAACTTAAAATAAAAAAAAAATTAACTACAAAAGAGAATTCATGTTTTAAAAATGAACACAAGTTCTTATAAACACAAAAAAATACAAAAAATTATCTGATTATTGTGCTGTCTAATCACTATTGGTATAAGATCTCAGAGATGGCAGACTTGGTGGAAAGCTTTAACTTGGTGTATTTGGCACCATAGAAATAAGATCGTCTTCCATAATGAGAGTTTCAATGCCCATAAACTGATGGACGATGCGCTATTTCTTTGCTGGACTTGGCTAAAAAATTTGGAGAAAGGATTTGACATTCCTTTCCATTATTGGTCTAGTAATATTGGGGAGGCTTTTGTAATTAGGGGAGGGCTTAGCATATAGTTTCTTTTTTCCTTCCTTTTTGTGTGAGCCTAGACGTCAGCCAGATCTTTGGCGACCTAATACATGTATGTATTCATGTATTAGGTTGCCATAGGTCTGCAACTTTTGTTGCTAGGTTGTGTATATATCATTACTACTTGTACTCTGCTTTTTTATATATATAATATATTTTGGCTGATAAAAAAAAAAAAAAACTATTGGTATAAGAGTCTTGAAAATAAAAATATAAAAATTATAAATTGCAATTAAAAGTATTTAAACATGCAGTATCCAACATGGATATGTATCTTACACAAATACAACACGACGCAAACACTAATGTTTTATAGGCTTTTTTTTAGGGAAATCTACAAGGGTCATTTAGTCATCATAGTCCTCACTCCTCACATAAAAAGAGTTGATGGTCAATGTTATGTTACACCACTATTGAGATCTATTTTAATAAATTTGTTTTGCTTCTCATTATTTTCTTCTTTGGAATTCGTGAATATCATGGTTTTGCTATCTGTCATTTTCTGTCTGAGGGCTTGAAGGAAATGTATTGCTTATCTGAATCAATTATCAAATGTAATTGTTTACTGTTTGCAATTTTATTTTATTTTACTTTGGCTCTTTTTTGTTGTGCGATACTATTTATCCAGTTTAGAAATATATTTTCAGTGTATGCCTTTCATTATCTTCACTATGTTATAAGGATAATCTGATATTGAACTTCTTTCTTGCAGGGTTTTCTATATCTGAAAATTGCTAGGTGTTATATGTCCCTGAAAGAAAGGTCACAAGCAATTCTCTTTTATTCCAAAGGCAAGGTTTTATTTTTAATAAGAATGGTATTTGGGTAAATGATACTTTGTGAAAACGACTTCCCCAGTCCCCCCTTATTTTTCAATATGTGAAATATTTTATCCATCATTCCTTCTGGTGCTGAAGCTTCTGAAATGAATGTTTTTGTCAAAAGCTCCAAGTTTGGTTTGCTTTGCTAGAGTCTTGAGTGATACACCTGTCTTGAATGATATCTTGCTTATTTAAGTTTGTAAACTTTTTGTCCATCATAAGATACCAGAAGATCTTGTGGTATACATTTTTTACGTATGTATCAATAGATAGATTTTATGCTATACAGTACTTCTTGTACTGTTTTTATCTATATATATATATTATATCTTTGCTGATAAAAAAAAAATCAATAGATAGATTTAATTTTTTTAATGATAATCTGATATGGAAACTTGCCGATTAGCTTCTTTATTGAAAGGCAGCTACATTTCTTTGGAATAAACTTTTTTGTAGTTTTTGATTTGATTATTGTGTGTGCTTCTTTACCATGGAGCAGTATTTAATTGTTGGTTTTAAACTTCTAATGGTTTAGGAAGAAATAAGTGACTAAAATTTTGTGGCATTAATTTATGTAATTATCTGGTGAGATTGGTGCATTGGTTGGACATTCTTAGAATGTGGGTTTGGGCCTAACTCAACCCCAAAAGCTAGCTCTAGGGTGAGGATTGTCTCCCACTTATATACTCTATTTTGGCCTTATTTCTAGTCGATGTGGGACTTGGGTGTTTCCCAATAGAAATGATGATTGCATCTTTAAGGGTGTCTTTCACCCTAGATTTGCTTTGAAATAGAATTTTGTTGTGGCTTCTCTCTACTGATTTGCTCATGGATGTTACAATGAGTTTCTGTTTCAGGTTTGCAAAGAAATTGAGCATGCTTCATTCTTGATTTTTTTCATTTTCAGTGTCTCTCTTCTTCCTTTTTTTTTTTTTTTTTTTTTTTTTTTTTTTTTTTTTTTTTTTTTTTTTTTTTTTTTTTTTTTTTTTTTTTTTTTTTTTTTTTTTTTTTTTTTTTTTTTTTTTTTTTTTTTTTTTTTTTTGCATTGAGGATATCTTATCTCCTTCCTTTATTCTACTTTTGCTTTTCCCCCTTTTCTATTTAAAAATTCGAATTTATGATTCATGAATTACTTGAAGTTTCAAAACCCCTCTTTTGAATTTATATTCTTTTGCTTGGGAGAAAAATAGGAATTGTGTCAAAATTCAAAATGCTAGTACATATGTATCAAATCTTTTTCATGGTTTAAGCCACCTAGGTTCTACTTTTGTTCCCACTAGGGTGTATGTTCTGCAATACTTCTTGTACCGCAGCTTTATCTTTATCTATATATACTATTTATGTTTGCTGATAAAAAAAAAAAAAGTATCAAATCTTGTTCTTAGAGTTGGGACTTCAGAATTGATTTCAGTTATACAAGCATTGTTAGGCATGTATTTTTACATTAGTGCTTGTAGATCCAGTGACAGTGAAGCAATTATTACTTCAAGTTTCAAAACCCCTCTTTTGATTTTATATTCTTTTGCTTAGGGGAGAAAAAAAGGAATTGTGTCAAAATTCAAAATGCTAGTACATATATATGAAATCCTGTTCTGACTTAGTTGGGACTTCAGAATTGATTTCAGTTATACGAGCATATCTTTGGCTTGTATTTTTACACTAGGGCTTTTAGATCCAGTGACAGTGAAGCAATACTCCTTGTCGTTGCTTTCTGATGATTGTTCTGCTGTGATAGGTTGTTGCTTTGTTTACTACTTGCATTTTTAATATTCATATTCCTTTGTTACTAAACAAGATTTTGTTTCAGCTCTTGAAACACTACAAGATGATGTTGATGCACGCATAACTTTAGCTTCGCTTCTGCTTGAAGAGGGAAAAGAAGATGAAGCCATTTCCTTGCTGTCTCCTCCAAAGGATTCTGGTACTTTCCTTCTTTGTGATTGAAATACTTCAATGGAGATTTTAATGTGAAATTCATGCAGATATTGGTGAAGCACCTTCTGAAAAGTCAAATAGATGGTGGGTTGATATACGAATAAAACTGAAGCTCTGCAACATTTATTGGAATAGAGGGACGCTTGATGATTTTGTGGATACAATTTTCCCTTTGGTTCGTGAATCATTGTATGTCGCAACTCTTCGACAGAAGGTAATATTTGAGAAGCTAAAATTTAGCTCTTTCTCACACACAGTCAAATACAGATAGGTAGATGCTCATGGACACCATGCATGCTGCTTGCTTTTAGAATGTTAACATGTTGATAAAGATAAACTACACTATTCCAATTAGATCTTCAAAAATGATTTGTCTGTTTGAAAGGTGTAATTGGGGACTTCATAACATTTTTTATGTCAGTCTGGCAACCTCCCAACCCAAACCTGCAAAAAGTATGCTTAATCTTGCATTTAGGGCTTGTTTTTTTAATTTTTTTTTTCTCGAGGATGTTATAGTGGGTTAGTTGGCATTTGGTAGTTAAGGTCATACAAAGGAAGGAGTTTGTATTTAGGTGGAAGAATCCACTGTGAACCATGGACTTGGACACAAACACTGGACAATGTACATGACACGGATACAGATACAGTTGATGTTTAAAATACAGGACACTGGGTCATTACACACACACACACACACACAGGAGAGGTGTCCATGCTTCATAGGGAATCAACATCTGGTTAGCACTTGCTATAGGATTAGGAAGGGGGTTGGAATTAAAGTTGTTTCCATTTTGGATATCTGGTGCCTTCTTTCCTTTGGGAAGGTATAAGGAGATAAGGAGGCTATGCTTTGATTGCATTCTGTTAAAATATATGAAAATTCCAATATTATCTTGATCATATCTCAGATTATCGTTTAGGATTAGTTTCCTTATTTCTTTGTTGTCTTTATTATGATTGATTACCATATTTCCTTACCTCATGATTTCTTTCCTTATTTAGTTTAGGATTATGATTAGAGTAAGTGTAAGTATTATAGGTTTTATGATCATGCCATCCACATTGTAAGACAACACGTAAATCACATCCATGATCCATATCAATCTAAAGTATTTCTCTCCTTTTCCTCCATTTATCTATATCTAAACCCCATAATTTTAACACATTCAAGTAGTGTGTGGTTTATTCTGTTTTACAGTGTGTTTGGTGGGATAAGAATGACCATCAAGGGTGGATGCACACACTTGAGTATGTGGGCAATTGCCCCCACAAGATAAATGTTTTTTGTTTAAATATATTTAATAATTTTATTTGATGTTGTCCCTATAAGAGAATTTTTTTTTAAACCAATGAGAAAATTATAAGAGATAAAAGAGAGAATAAATTGGTAATAATTTTATCAATTTCCTTTCTATCTTTTATCGTTTCCCTAACACCAAACATCATATTTCCAAAAAGAAACATCGTCCCTAACATAGAAAAAAGATTAAGAGACTTATAAAAGATTTCTTTCCCCCACCAAAGGGGTCTAGCTCAATTGGTTGAACAGGATGCGTGAGTTGCTGTAAATCTCCTGGTACCTGTCTTCACTTCCAACGGATAAAAAAAAAAAAAAAACAGATTTCTTGTCCCCACAAAAGAAATTTTCTGGATCCACCACTGATGACCATATTGTCAAGGTCATCACTTTCTCCTTACATTTCATGTGATAGCATAGTGCTGATGGTCTGTCTTCGAGCTTTGCTTGAGGTTTATTCAACGGAATTTCTGTTGATATGTTTTGAGGACCAATCCTTTCATATGGAAGATTTAAGTTATAAACATGGTAAAAAAACACGGGCTTCTTTAAACCTTTTTCTGGGCCTCTAATATCATTAGAAGAACGAGTGTAACATAGGGGTTCAAATGACATATTATGGATAGACTCATTCTGAGACCTTAATCTTTTGGCTGCAAGCTCTAAAATGGTTTGTCTCTAAAAATATGTGAAAGATTGGTCATCTTATTTTCATTTTTTAGCTCTTTTAACTTGTTTTTTCAATTTGTTTGTAAATACCATGGGATTTATTGTCCTCTGCCAAGTGTTTTTATTCTGCTTTTATAATTATTTATTGTTTTGCCATAAAAGAAAGTCAATACAAGTCATGATTGGTTCTTGCTGTAGGGTAAATCAAAAAAGCGACTCTCCAAAAGAGATCTGGTTGAAAGGGTTAGGGTCCTGGATGGTCCTGAAAAGGATAATGTATTTCGAGGATTTAGACCAGTAGCTGCACCATCTGACCTGTGAGTGTTGTTTCTAACATTATTGTAATCATATTTCTAACTCTACCATGACATGTACAATCAGGTGCATTAACATCATCTAATTCTATTGAGTACTTGAGTATGGAAAATTGTAGAGACCATTGTGAGTTAGTGTTGACTGTTAAAGGTGATTGAGGCATTGATTCTAGTTGATAGATTGTTGTGGATTAGGATTCTAATTGAGGGTTGATTGATAGATAACCATTTATATGTATACTCCCTTCCCCCACTTTTCTCAAATTTTTCATCAAATGCTCTAGTTAATGTTATTTTTTTGGTACAAAATATCTTTATTTTCAAAGAGTTTGATGCTAAGTAGTGTTAGAAAGCTGCCTTAGTTGGGCTGACCCCGTCCCACTTTAATAGTTGATAGATTGCTGTTGATTAGGATTATATTTGAGGGTTGATTGATAGATAAGCAATCATCTGTATACTCCCTTCCCCCCAATTTCCTCTCTTTAATTGCGGCCTCTTTGGAACACCTTCATTGTGCTGAGTTTGAGAGGGCATGTTTAGTCTGGCATTGATTAGAGATATATCTGATTTAATCCTCTTATAAAAGCTTGCACAATTCTCACCTTACAAGTCAGTTTTGTGGAGTTGTGTTAGGCTATATATGCCCAAAACCATAGCATCCGCCTTTCTAATATCTGTACGGTACACATATCATACATGTTATCTCTACATCATAGGTATACAGTCATTATTCTCTTCAAATACTTTGCAGATATTACAACCAAAATTTTTGGGTGAATAATTTCTCTTATTGTTTATATTTTTGCATGTTGTTGGCCCTTGCTACATTTGGATACAAAGTGAAAAGAATTTCTCTTGTTGTTTTCTGAAATTAGGTTGAAAGCTTCCAGGGCAAAAAAGTTGCTCCAGAAGAAGGCAATTCAAAAGGAGAAAAGAAAAGCTGAGGCACTGGCCTCTGGAATTGACTGGCTAAGTGATGATTCAGATGATGAGCCTCAGGTAATCGGTTTGGTGTTGTGTATTCACTTCTAGAACAGATGTCTTGATGATAATGTGCTAACTCCCTTGTGTTTATTGGATGTAATATTTTTAGAAAGAAAACAGAGAACCTCCCTTCTGTAATCTTCTCAAAGATGAAGAACATCACCAGCTAATAATTGATGTTAGTGCTTCAATTTTTTTTTTTTGCTGCACCCCTTTTCCTCTGTAATGTCTGACCCCTTAATATTATTGTACAGTTGTGCAAGGCATTAGCATCCTTGCAAAGGTATTGGGAAGCACTGGAGATTATTAATCTCTCGCTAAGATTGGCCCATACATCTCTGTCTACTGAAAAGAAAGAGGAGCTTCGATCTCTTGGAGCTCGTAAGTCCTGAACCCTGACAGGCTTGTACTTCTAGATTGATTCTTTGGTTCCAACTTTTCTCATTCCAAGAAATCAAAATAAAAATTATAGAATTTTACTGCTTGTTTACTGTTTATTTGTTTGTTTCTTTCCCCTCTTCAGGTTTATACAACTCATAACATGAATGTTCTTTTTAAAGAGAAAGAAAATTAATTTGTTTTAGGGAGGAAAAATGTATATCTTGCTGATAAAACAAATATTTGTTCTCCACAGAAATGGCATACAACACCACGGATCCTAAACACGGGTTTGATTGTGTAAAATACATTGTTCAGCAACATCCACACAGTGTTGCAGCTTGGAATTGCTACTACAAGGTTATCTCAAGGTAATTTGTGGATGCAAGGAACCATGGGTTCTTGGCAAAACATAGGTTAGGCTATCTAATTTGCTGTAATAGTTGGAATTGGACATAGATTTATGACCTAAAAAGAAAAAAGGACCTGGCTTTGTAAATTTCATTTACTTGTTTTATCCTGGTTAATAGATTGGAAAACCGAGATACACGACATTACAAATTTGTACGTGGTATGCAAGGAAAGTTTGTGGATTGTGTGCCTCCTATCCTCATTTCTGGGCATCAGTTTACCATATGTAGCCATCATCAAGACGCAGCTAGGAAATACCTTGAAGCTTATAAACTATTGCCAGAGAATCCTTTGGTTAATCTTTGTGTTGGTATGTTTTTCATTTCATGCTTTATTTGTGTTTTTTCCTAACCAAGAACAAGCAGTGATTGATTTGTTATTTTATCAATGTTTCTCAGGAACAGCCTTGATCAACTTAGCATTGGGTTTCAGACTTCAAAATAAGCATCAATGTGTTGTACAAGGTTTAGCATTCCTCTATAATAATATGAGAATCTGCGAGAACAGCCAGGTTTGTCTGCTCAGCATTTCATGAATGTTTTTGTGCCCATTTAAGAATAAAATCTAATATTAACAATAAAGATGATAATAAGAAAAAGATATCACCTTTTTTTATACATTGGACTGGCTAAGTTCGTGTACATATTGTACAAATTCTTATCCAATGGAAAATTATGCTCAGGTAATTATCACTGCTCTGTAAAAATTACAAAGCAAACTTACATCATTGAATCAATTATCGTTTTGCCTTGTACAACTACATATTACAAAGCAAACTTACTCTACTTAGTCAATTCTCGCTTTGCCTTGAACAAATTATCACTGAATCTGACATTAAAAAAATGCGGCCCTGACCTAGCCTGGACACCGGTGGTCTAGTGTCTATCTAGTGTCTATCCCTTGGATCAGCATGGGCCTGTCTACTCCTAAGTTATACATTAAAATACACAGTTTGGAGAGTGAAACACTTATTCTCTCAATTAGACATTCTCAATATGCTTTCTTTTTTCTCCTCTGGATTGCACACACTATCTCTCTAACTAGAAAAAAAAAAACTCTCAACCATCTTAAATTATTTTTCTTTTATCTATATCTTTATACTTGATTTTCTTAACAACCTGTCTCTTTCAATCTACCGTTTTCTTTTATCTCTATCTTTAAATTGAATTTCAGTAGTTTTTTAAAAGAAAATTGTCAATAGTTGAAAATTACTTTATCACAATTTAAATTGTTCATTGTGAATCCAAATTATAACTTATATATTAAAAAATATTTATTTACTATGAATCTTAACTATAATATAGTTTATACACCAAAAATACTTATTTATAATGAACTTTAAGTATATAAAATAAACTTTTATCCTATGCAATGCACATGCAAAAATACTAGTTAATCCTTAATTTTCTTGTGTTTATTTTTCTAAGACAAAAGAATTGTGAAAGTGTCGCTTACATATATGGTGGATTTAAGCAGAATATACGACCAATCTGTGTGATTTAGCTTAATTAAGCCATGGGCGAGCCCAGTTAAATATGGGTCGCAATATGTTGATTTACGAGATCACTCCATCTTGGTGATTGCTTTTTGCAATAATGATACCACCTTTTATTTCTTAAAATTTTTATTCCAATGTTATGCCCCTTGTAAATAACATGGGTGAGTTGATTTCTTTCTAGAATTAAAATTCTGGAAATAATCTACAAAACATTTTAGAATTAAATTTCTGGAAGTGTTTCTGAATGTTTTGTGGAAATTTAATTCTGGAATGTTTTGTTAATCACTTCCAGAACTTAAATTCCGAAAGCTGTTTAAAATTTGTTTTGGAGATTTAAACATTTTGTTCTACATAATAAAGGAATTTTTAGGATAAAAATTCCAAAATTTTTAAAGGATAGTGTAGTTAGTACTATAAAGGAGTGGTTTTTATAATTCGACCAATCATCTGTCATCAGTATCTCATCTTGACTCTGATTTGCTTAGAATGTCCAATTACGGATTCTTTGAAAAATCATTTAGCCACTTTAAATGAATTGAAGAAACTGGTGTGTATTCTCAGATATTGAACACAAGTAGGTTGATTATTTCTTACTTTTTCATACGGTGAGACTGAAAAATCTTTTTGCAGGAATCCTTGTACAACATAGCTCGGGCATTCCATCATGTTGGACTTGTAACTCTGGCGGCTTTTTATTATGAGAAAGTTATTGCTATCTGTGAGAAAGACTATCCAATTCCAAAACTTCCCAACGAAAATCCAGATATCATCGAAACTCATAAACCTGGATACTGTGACCTTCGCAGAGAGGCAGCTTACAATTTGCATTTAATCTACAAAAAAAGTGGTGCTCTTGATCTTGCTAGGCAAGTTCTAAAAGATCATTGTACCTTGTGAGTTTACATGTACCTTATTATGTACAAAATCTTAGAAACATTTGCATTGCAATATAATTTATTAGGCTTTCATATATGATAATGTTATTCATTTATTAAGTTACTACAAATACCGAGCAATAGTGATTTAAAGACATACTGCAGTGCTTATTTATTTTATTTTATTTTATTTTTTCATGAAAGTTTGCTTTCTGTATATATTGAGATGTCTCTTGGGCGTCAAACATGAGTCAGACTAGCTTGAGTAAGCTGTCTATATTGTGTTTGACAATACAGAACATGTTTTTCCACTCGCAACATTGGTAAAAAGCAACCCTCTTTCATTGTTCCTTTCATTTCATATAGTATTTAGAATGACGTACCCTATGTTATAATACTGTGACTTGTGGGCACTTAGCGTGAATTGAGTGTTGTGAAGAAACGGTCATTTTTATGTATTTTCATCTTTCTTTATTCTTTCATTTTTCCTTTTTCTAAAAATTATTTGTTTTGACAAAATTAAATATTTCCAATAAAAAGAAAATAAAGAGAAATTATTTTCATAAATTATCATAAAGCTTATTGAAATAAACCAACTTATAAGCATATTATAAGTTATTTTACATAAAATCTGTCAAACTCATAAATTTGATTTGATTCCTTTTATTTTATTTTTTGATTTGATTCCTTCTATAGTAAAAGATAGAGTTTACAAATTAAAAAAAAAAACATTAATTTGATTTGGTGTTTATACCAAATTATCTTTAATTTGCTCTACCTTGCATGAATCCTTTCCCAACCAATACCTTCGTAGAATGGATGAGGAAAAACCAGAGGTATCACATTATCTTGAAAAGCAAAAACAATAAATAGCTAGCATAACTAATAAACTACCATAAAAGTTATGCAGAAATATTTACCAAATAATCGAAATTGATTATTCTCTGGTAATCAAACTTGAAAGAACAAAAACAAAGTCTTATTCCAGGGGACAAGGTAATTAAGAAACCACCAAGAAGCAAGAGTGAAATTTCTCCCTCATTTCAATTCACACGTTCTTTTCATAGTACTTTTTATATTCCCTCTTTTATTCTTTTCTGTCACATGACCACCGTTTTTTCTGTATTATTCTCTCCAAGTAGTCTTTCGCAATTCCTAAAATTCTTTTAACATTTGTTTACTTTATTAGTCTTCTTGACCGTATCTAATCATAGCGAGACCATACAATACGAACCCCATGACATGCAAGAAAAGGTGGCGAATGGCTTTGACAACATCCTTCGTGAAGGGTCTTCAGAAACCTCTTCACACTATAAACACCCCAATTAGCACTCTTCAACGTTGTTACGTTCTCAGCGACATGATGTTGAGGGACAAGAGCACCACCGAGTCTCTCACCCAAGTTGGAGGCGTCAAAGAACTTGCCCAACTTCTCGAAACCGATTTGAAGCTTGGAATCAGCGACAACAAGGATAACATTGATCACCGAAAACGTGTCTTTGGGGTCAACATGTTCACGAAGCCTCCTTCCAAACGTTTTCTTTCTTTTGTCCTTGAATCTTTTAACGACACGACTATCATCATTCTCTTGGTTTGTGCTTTGTTTTCTCTTTTCTTTGGGATCAAGCAACACGGTTGGAAGGAGGGATGGTACGATGGTGGCAGCATCGTACTTGCGGTTATTCTCGTCATTGTTGTCTCTTCCGTCAGCAACTTTAACCAATCTAAACAGTTCCGGAAGCTTTCTGCCAAAAGTAACAACATAGGAGTGGAAGTAGTACGAGGTGGTCGACGCCAAAGTATGTCAACCTTTGACGTGGTCGTGGGAGACATCGTGTGCTTGAAGATCGGTGATCAGGTTCCAGCAGATGGGGTTTTTTTGGAGGGGCATTCGTTGAAGGTGGATGAATCTAGCATGACGGGCGAGAGTGAGCACGTGCATGTGAATGATGAAAATAATCCTTTTTTATTATCTGGCACAAAGGTCACTGATGGTTTTGCACGCATGCTTGTTACTTCTGTGGGAATGAACACTGCATGGGGTGCAATGATGGGTTCCATAACCAAAGAGATTAATGAGGAGACACCTTTGCAAGTGCGTCTCAATAAGTTGACTTCTGCTATTGGAAAGGTTGGGTTGTCGGTGGCTGCACTTGTCTTGGGGGTGTCTATGGCACGTTACTTCGCGGGTGGCACGAGGGATGAGTTTGGGAACCGGGAATTCGTTCGGAGAAGGACTGAGTCTGATGATGTTGTGAATGCAGTTGTCAGGATTGTTGCGGCCGCGGTGACGATTGTGGTGGTGGCGATCCCTGAAGGGCTGCCGCTTGCTGTTACTCTGACTCTGGCTTTTTCCATGAAGAAGATGATAAGGGACAATGCCATGGTTAGGAAAATCTCTGCTTGTGAGGCAATGGGATCGGCAACAACAATCTGCACTGATAAAACAGGTACACTTGCAAATGTTTAGTTTTTGTTAGCAGAGGGGATCGGACGCCGTGACCTTTCTTCTCTTTCCTTCTCTCTTAACAATCCAACCCACCTTATATCTCCATAAAACAGGTACACTTACGTTGAATGAGATGAAGGTGACAGAGGCGTGGGTGGGGAAAAGGAAAATAGTAGCGGAGGAAGAAGATTTGGAACCGAGTTTAGTCCAATTGCTGAAAGAAGGAATTGGATTGAATACCACTGGAAGCGTTTATTTTCAAACACAACAAGCTTCCTCATCATCACTGCCTGAAATTTCAGGTAGTCCTACTGAGAAAGCGTTGCTTTCATGGGCTGTGGTGGAGTTGGGCATGGACGACATCGATGAAGTGAAGCAGCATTGTGAGATAATTCATGTGGAGACATTCAACTCTGAGAAAAAGAGAAGTGGGATTCTGAAGAGGGAGAAGAGAGGAGGAAGCAACAACAACAGTGTCCACTGGAAGGGTGCTGCTGAGGTGATATTGCGCATGTGCTCAACTTACTATGACCATACAGGGAAAATCATAATCATCGATGATGAAGAGAGGGCTCAAATTGAGAACATTGTCGAGGACATGGCAACCAAAAGTTTGAGATGCATTGCCTTTGCCCAAAAGAGCTTATTATGCGAAAAGCTTGAAGAGTCAGAACTCACATTGTTGGGGATACTTGGGTTGAAAGACCCTTGTAGGCCAGGAGTTGGAGCAGCAGTTGAATCATGCAAGAATGCTGGAGTGAAGATCAAGATGATCACAGGAGATAATGTGCACACAGCAAGGGCCATAGCCTTTGAATGTGGCATTCTTGGTGATGATGAATTGGATTATGATGATGAAGCAGCAGTGGTTGAAGGCTTTCAATTCAGAAATTTCTCACATGAGGAAAGAATGGAAAAGATTGACAGAATCAGAGTCATGGCTAGATCATCTCCATTTGACAAGCTTCTGATGGTTCAATGTTTGAAGCAGAAGGGTCATGTGGTGGCAGTCACAGGTGATGGCACAAATGATGCACCTGCTCTGAAGGAAGCTGACATTGGACTTTCCATGGGAATACAAGGCACCGAAGTGGCAAAGGAGAGCTCAGACATTGTTATCCTTGACGACAATTTCTCTTCTGTGGTCACTGTACTAAGATGGGGGAGATGTGTGTACACAAACATTCAGAAGTTCATTCAGTTTCAGCTCACAGTTAATGTTGCTGCACTTGCCATCAACTTTGTAGCTGCAGTTTCTTCTGGTAAAGTGCCTCTTTCAGCTGTCCAGCTTCTGTGGGTAAACCTGATAATGGATACTCTTGGAGCTTTGGCCTTGGCCACTGAGCAACCCACTAGTGATCTCATGAAAATGCCACCTGTGGGAAGAGTTGAACCACTTATAACTAGAGTTATGTGGAGGAACCTCACTTCACAGGCAGTGTATCAAGTGTTTGTCTTGCTGGTTTTACAATTCAAGGGAAGATCAATCTTTGGTGTCAATGAGAAGGTGAAGAACACTATGATTTTCAATGCTTTTGTCCTCTGCCAAGTCTTCAATGAGTTCAACGCAAGGAAGCTGGAGAAGAAGAACATCTTTGAGGGGCTTGGTAAAAATAAGTTGTTCATGGTAATTGTGGGCCTAACTCTAGTTCTTCAGCTAGTGATGGTTGAGTTTCTCAAGAAGTTTGCCAATACTGAGAGATTGACTTGGGAGCAATGGGGTGTTTGTGTTGCCATTGGATCTTTGTCTTGGCCAATTGGTCTGCTGGTGAAGTGTATGCCAGTTGTTCGTAACAAGTAGCAAATTAAAAGAAGAGACTGTCATTCGTGCAAGATCTTTTTATTTTGATTTCATTCGCATTGCACGTTGCACATTGCAGTGACCATTTACAGCTTTCTTTTTATGTAGTGTTCTAGAAATAAAAACTTCTGAAAAAAGTATATCATTGTTATGGAATTTCTTTCTGCTTAATGTTTAGTGCTCATGCTATAACATATGCTTTGCCATTTTCCATCATTGATTTTTAATAGATCAAAGTTACTCCATTCTTTTAATAGAAGAAATCCATATAAACAAGATATCATTGAAAATGAATCACAGTTGGGGTTGCTTTGCTTGTGATTTTGAGGGTAAACTCTTGTATCATGGTTGGAAGATCAAGCTTTACAATTGGAAATTCTCCGTTTGTTGATATACATGCATATAACCCTGAGAGACACATACGGCTGGTGTGAGATTAAGAATGGTTGTGTTATGGCCACAGCTCATGCAGATGCAGTATTAGGAAAGTTGTTCTGTATAGAGTGGAAGAAATAGCGGAAAATGGTACTATTCCCATTGACAGGGATACTGCTGCTATTCCCGCTGGAGGCAGAACCTGCTTATCAAACATTGTTATGTGTATAATTCCTTGTTTTATAAAATAATGGCAACAGCATGTGAGATTTTCTAGATTACATCCATTATGAATGGGATTGTTCTTGTTAAGATTGCCATAGGATTTTGTTGTTCTTTGAATTGAAGCATCTCTGAAAGAGACTGAGTCTCAAATTGTCTTAATAGAAAAAAGAAATTGTATCTTTCTTCAAGTCTTTATATTATGCAGAACTCAATTGTTTATTACATGAATCTTTATTTGGAAACAAGGAATTGTACACAGTTTGTCTGGTTTCTGGCATAAAAACTAGGTGGGATATATGGAAATGACAAAATCTTTTTGGACAACTTAACCCCCTCAAGTCCAACATGGTCTTTGGAGTGAAAATGGAGAAGAGTTCTTTGACTAAATAAAAATAAACACTGAGGATGCAATGCAAGTATCTCAACAAAGCCAGAGAAGAGGTCAAGTGGAGAGGGAGAAACCAGCAAGCAAACAAAGCAAGGTGTACATAGTTGCATGCTCAAAGCTGATAGCTGTCTTAAAAGCCTAGTGGAAATGAGGGTAGTCTAGAATTTGCCTTAGAGAGATGAAAAATATTTTTGGTATATGTTTTATCGTTATTTTCTGGAAGCAACGGATGGAAAATTGGAAATAAGCTTCTGTGTTGGAGGTGTGCCCTGATAACATGTTGAAATTTTTTTCATTCCTAAATTAGTTTATTTATAGTTCATAAAAGTGTTAAAAAATTCTGGATGTGTTAAAAATAAATTTCGGAAATTAAATTTTGAAATATTTAAAAATGCATTTTAAAAATTAGTTTTCGAAAAAATAAAACAGAAAATGCTTAATCCAATATCTTTAACTTCAATCATAACCCAATTAATGACCAAACCAAAATCAAATTAAACCACCATTAATTTTAAACACAATGTGTATTCATAATTGAGCCATAAAGTAACTAAACATATTACTTTTAAATATAATATTAGTTAAACAGTATTTTTTATTTACTCACTTTTAAGTGTATGTTTGATTTATTGTTTCCAATCTTTGTTACGTCCGTTCACATTTTTCAAAGCTTCAAATGGATAAATAAGTGTTTGGATTACATTCAATCCAACATTATTTCAAACACCCTAAATTAAAACTTATTTTTCTCTTAAATGTCAACAATTTGTTTTCATATTATTTCTTTCTAAATTTCTCCCTCTCTCTTGTCTACTTTAGGGTTTTTTAACTAATGTATATATTAACTTAAAAATATATATATTTTATTGAAAGGAACTTACTATTTTAATATATCGTTTCTCAATATCATTTTTAACTTCTATTATTAATTTAAAAATTTAAATCTTTTGAAATAAATATATTTTTATAATTTTATTTTTACATTTGCTATTTACGTTTTTATCCCTGTTTGTTTGTTACTTACCGCTGTCTTGAAGTTCATTGCAGCCAGCGTCTTCCTCCGACTCCACTCCGAGGCTTGTTAAGGCATGCCCTTCCCTTGCGTTGTTCCTCTCCTTTACTGTTCAGTTCAATGTTGCTCTTTCTTTCTTTCTACTTTCTATCATCTCTTCTGTGAACAATAAAATCTAAAAGAAAGTGCACTATTGCGTTTTTTTTGTGTGTCAAAATTGGGATATTAAAATGATTTGGGAATCACCAACTGTTTGATTAAATTAAATACATTTTTTATCCTCATTCTACATTTCCACACCGTCTCTCACTAGAGAGGGTTTGGAATTCTAATTTCATGCACTTCAAATTTATTAACATTACCGTGATTATTACATTTACATAGCTAATATGCTTAATTTGTTCTAATGTTGCAGCTGAACACTGGAGTATTATAAAGAGCGGATTTGAACTCGCCCGCGAGATCATTCTGAGTAAACAATATTTAGAAATGCTTGTAGCTCGAAGCCTCTCCCCTTCAAAGCTTAAACCACTCTTTTATCTATCGATCCTTTGTGATTGCCAAAATCATTCCCACTCAACCTTAATACCATACTCAAAATCTCATCTCCAAAACTTCCCAAATTTTTCTTCTCAGTCATCAATTAATTTGTTTAGATTTTTCTCTTCACAGCCTGCAGATTCAACTAAGAAACAGAATTTGCCCCTCTCTCGTGAAGGTAATTACGATGAAATCACTTCCCAGTCTCTTCATGTTTGCCCTGGCTGTGGGGTTTATATGCAAGATTCCAACCCTAAGCACCCTGGTTATTTTATCAAACCTTCTGAGAAGGACTTGAATTATAGGTTGTATAACAATCTTGAACCCGTTGCACAAGAGCCTGAGTTCTCTAACACTGTTAAAAGGGGAATTGTTATTGAACCAGAAAAGCTTAATGATGATGATGCAAACTTGATTAGGAAACCAGAGAAGCCAGTGGTGTGTGCACGCTGTCATTCGTTGAGGCACTATGGGAAGGTGAAGGATCCAACTGTGGAAAACTTGCTACCTGATTTTGACTTTGATCACACAGTGGGTAGGAAGTTAGCATTAACCAGTGGGACCCGGTCCATCGTGCTTATGGTTGTGGATGTAGTGGATTTTGATGGATCTTTTCCAAGGAAGGTTGCAAAGTTGGTTTCTAAGACAATTGAGGATCATTCTGCTGCATGGAAGCAGGGTAAGTCAGGGAATGTGCCTAGAGTGGTGCTTGTGGTGACAAAGATTGACTTGTTGCCTAGCTCATTGTCACCAACAACATTGGAGCATTGGATTAGGCAGAGAGCAAGAGAGGGTGGAATTAATAAGGTTACTAGTTTGCACATGGTGAGTGCATTGAGGGATTGGGGACTGAAGAATCTTGTGGATAATATAGTTGATTTGGCTGGACCAAGAGGAAATGTGTGGGCTGTTGGAGCACAGAATGCAGGAAAGAGTACTTTGATAAACTCTATAGGGAAATATGCTGGAGGGAAGATTACACATCTGACTGAAGCACCTGTGCCAGGGACTACACTTGGCATTGTTAGAGTGGAGGGTGGTCTTCCAAGTCAAGCAAAACTGTTTGATACACCTGGCCTTCTTCATCCTTACCAGATTACAACGAGGTTGATGAGGGAAGAGCAAAAGCTTGTTCATATGGGCAAGGAATTGAAACCTAGGACATACAGAATTAAGGTTAGTACACTGAAATTAATTTCTGGTACTGGATTAAGGTTTTTGTTAGTTAGTATATGTATGCTAATTTGCACTGCAGTGTAATTGTTCATTTTCATCTTTTGTCTATTATAAAACCTGATTTACTTCATTTTTTTGCCTATTACTTGTGGTAGGCTGGTCATTCGATTCACATAGCTGGTCTAACAAGATTAGATATAGAAGAAACATCCTTGGATTCTATTTATGTCACAGTGTGGGCATCTCCGTATCTTCCACTACATATGGGTAAAATAGAAAATGCATGTAAAATGTTCCAAGATCATTTTGGGCTCCAGTTACAGGTATTCTCTTTGCTCATTTTGATGAACTACTTATTCTGCAACTGCTAGTACATAAAGCTTATAGCTGATTGTGAAGTGTCTTTCAAAAGTATTATTTGGGTGAGTGACCTACAAATAGTAGATTTGTCTTTTGATTGTTACAAAATTGTATTATTATATATATTTGTAGTTTGATCTAGAGGTGATATCCAAACTATAAAAAAAGCGGGTACCAAAAGCTGTTAAAATGACCTTGAAATATGTTAATCATGTTTAATTAATCCGGTCAAAGGATTAAGTAACATGTCTTTCTCTTTAGTTTTTTACCCTTTACATGGTTTGGCAGTGATCTTCAAACATTTAGTGGAATTATTTTCAGAGAATTACCTATAAACTTAAGATCTTGGTATGGAGTTGCTGTAAAATGCTTAAGGTGAAGTTTTTATACCCATGCAAAATGTATCTAGACCTCTATGTTATAGGGAAAAGACACAAGTTTCTCTTTTGATTCATAAGCATTATTAATTGAGTATTACACAAGTTTCTTCTTGTATAACACCAGTCTGAATTGTTCTTTGTGTAGCCACCAATTGGAGAAAAACGAGTACAAGAACTGGGGAATTGGGTGAGAAGGGAATTCCATGTCAGTGGGAATAGTTGGGAGTCAAGTTCAGTAGACATTGCTGCTGCTGGCCTCGGTTGGTTTGCCATTGGACTTAAAGGAGATGCAGTGTTAGGAGTTTGGACTTATGAAGGAGTTGATGTTGTTCTTCGCAATGCTTTAATACCCTATAGATCACATACTTTCGAAATTGCAGGGTTTACTGTGTCCAAAATTGTATCCCAGTCTGACCAAGTTTTAAACAAGTCAAAGCAACGAAATGACAAAAGGGCAAAGGGATCTAATAATGGTGTCAATTTATGAGAAAGAAACCATCTAATAATGGTGTCAATTTCTGAGAAAGAAACCATTTAGTTTTCTATACAATACAAGAGAGGGATCAAGAATCTAAACATATAATGTGCAGTTTATCATTATCTAAAGTTCAAGCAAGTTGAGGACAGAGGCTGGAAGGCGATGTATAATGATGAGGAAGGAGGATCGAATGTGGCACAAGATAGGTTGCCATGAAATGTATTCCTTTTTTTTTTTTTTTTTACTATATTTCTCTTCAAACGAACAATATTTGTTTTTCTCTATTTCTCACATATTACAGTTTTATTCCTTAATATTGCTTCAGTTTATCTTCTTTTTTTTTTTTTTGTAATTTTTATCTCATTATTTTAATTGTGTAATTTTTATCCAATAATAACATGACAACTAATACTAACAAAGATGTTGATCTGATAATGTAGTGGAGTGTCATGTTAGTATGAATGTGCTAACGTGGAAATATAATACATTGTCATATTAACATTTTGTTAAGGATTGAATGTCAAGTTAATCAACATACAAAAATTGTACAATTAAAATAGCGAAGGACAAATTCAAAAAAAAAAAATACAGGAACCAAATTCATGAAATGGCAATCATCGGGGAACAAGAAATAAAAATTAATCTTAATTTTAATTATTAAAATTATATTTTATCTTGTTATTATGTCATAAGTGTATAGATTATCTATTGATTTTGTTGAAAGTTAATTTTTGTGAATTTTTTTCTTTATTTCACTTCATTAGAATCTTTGCTTTCAATTATGATTTTTCATCTACTATGTTAAAATTTGTAGCCCAGTTGGTTTGGTGTTTGGTCGAAGAAAATTTAGCTTCAACGTTTTTTCTAAACGTTTTATGCAAAAATTTTACTACACATTATAAATGTGTAAATAAATACACACTTGATATCTTATGAGATTATAAGTCCAAGTCAGGTGTTACTCAAGTTAATGTAATGTTGGTTATAAAATTATATATAATATTTTTTTAAGGACAATGTCACTTATAATATAATAAATGTAATTTTATAAAAAAGAGGAAAACTTAATTTTTCTTAATGCGTAGTATTATTTTTGAAAAGCAAAGGAAAAAGAAAGAAAAGTTGAGAAACGTAGGAGGCCCTGAGACATCACATCGCCAGCTAACGAGGCAGGCATGAGTGAGAGATAGGAATTTGGACATTCCATTTTGACCATTGTTCACAACAAAGCATCCACCGTCACCCCACTCTTTTCCTCTTTTTTTTCTCTTTCCTTAACGTACATACATTTTTTCTTTTTCTTTTTACATTTATTTATTTATTTGTAAATTTATATTTTCTCATTATTAACTAATTAATTAATTAGCCCAATCGGAGCGTCCCCTTCTCCGGCGATTCCATGTTCTCTTTCTAGGGTTTGCTTTCTCCGATCGCCGCTCCGCAGAGATGTCGCGCCAGACGACGTCGTCTGCTTTCACTAAATCGAAGACCCTCGACAATAAATATGTACGCCATTTCCCCCCTTCGATCTCAATGTTTTCTCGTAATGATGCTGTGAATGTAGCTATCAATGTTTTGTCAACTCCGTGTTATCGCTCTGTAGACTCTCGAATAGAGCACTGAAGATCAATTAGTGGAAGCTTTTTAGCTTTAGGTTCGTGTTGTTGTTGTTGTTGTTGTTGTTGTTGTTGTGAATCAATGAAGGTAAAGGAACTTGGGTGATTGTTTTGCTTTATTGTTAGTGTCATAAGATGAGTAATGATACTATGAAATGACCTTAGTGTAGGGAAGGCTACTAGCCTACTACTGTAGTTGTTGAAATCTGAGATTGAGATTGAGATTACTGTGTGAATATTAGTAACATTAGTAATTTTGCAAGGTGATGGTTTGTTAGTTGGTAGTTGCACTGGGTTGGGCTGGAGGGGTGTAGGGGTGTTAGGGTGCAGGGGTAATGTTGAATCGTGTGTGATGCATTGAAATGAAAATAGTGGTGGGTTGCAAAAATGAGGTTAAAGGAATGCTTAGTATGTTGGTTTTGAAGGTAATTTTGACATGAACCAGAGGTAGGGATGCTGAATTGGATGGTTTTAGTTGCTGAATGTTTTTTCATCTAGAGATTGGACTGAATGATTTTAATTTATTTTTTTTATTGTTGAATTTCGTTTGGAAATATTTGGCATTTCTGTCTTGTTTCTATTCTTGAAATTGTATATGGGACTGGATCACTAAATAGCTTGATTTTTGAATGGCTGATTGCTTTGTTTGCATTCGAGATTTGGAGCAGATGCTGGGAGATGAGATTGGAAAAGGAGCTTATGGTCGAGTTTACAAAGGTTTGGACCTGGAGAATGGAGATTTTGTTGCCATTAAACAAGTTTCTTTGGAGAATATTGCTCAGGAGGATCTCAACATTATCATGGTATATAATGTGTAACATTTTCTTTTTTCACTTTTACCTTTTATGCTATTCTATAAATAGGAAAGCTTAGAGACTTAGGTACTGGATTGGATATGGGTGTGGAATATGATATTTTTAAAACAAATTTTAAGTATAGATATGGCGAGGGCGAGCCCTGACACAACGGTAAAGTTGTACCTTAGTGACTTATAGGTCATGGGTTCGAATCCGAAAACAGTTTCTTTGCATATGCAAGGGTAAGGCTGAGTACAATATCCCTCCCTCTTACCTTCGCATAACGAGGAGCCTTTGGGCAATGAGATACGTAGTTTTTTTAGTACACATGGCACAGTGTGTGTGTGTCTGTAAAATTTTTACACATTAAGAATTGGCAATGGGCAATGGCAAATCTAATAGAAAAAGGCATGTGTGTATATACTATATACAAGCCTAATAGCATTCATAGAGAACGTTGCTGGTCTGCTCTGGAAGAGGATAATACCTGGCTGTTGGTGGTCTGGTAGTCTGTGACACAAGGATGCTGAGGAGCAAACACAAGTGGCCAGGTGTAGATCGGAAGCAGACCACCAGAGTAGACAAGGAGACACTGTTCCTGATGCAAATGCTGTTGCAGCTGCAGATGGAGAGGAGAAGATGCAAGTTTCACTACCTCATCGTTGGCAGCCATAATTATTTTCCTTTCAAATAGGATACGGGAAGTAAACTGAAGAAGACACAGATGAATAACAGAACGAGATGTACGAAGAAGGAGACAAGTGATGACCCAAGGCAAAAGAAGCCCTAGGATGTTGCAAAATAATGTTTAGTCGAAGCTGCACTTAGCTGTAAGCTTGACCCAATTTTTTTATTAATTTGATACTTATCCAGTATGTACTGACACATACCCAGTGTGATCCTCTACCTGATGCAAGTATGCCTCCATTTTTGGAGTACCCATGCTTCAAAGCTGATGTCCTGATGGCCCCTTTAGAATGAAGTTGATTTTGGTCTAGTTGAAAATGAGAGTGATAATCCAGGGTTTCCAATGTTACTTTCTCTTCAACTTGCTCTTATATTGAAGAAAAATATGTGGCTGTAGCCTGTAGGAATTAAAATGTGATTACTAGGTTGTTTCTCGCTCAACTTATTAGTTCTTGGAGTTGAATTTTATTAATGTGTTTTAACTGTCTGACTAAGCGAGTTACTGAAGGACTCAATTTTTTTTAGTTAGGATTTTCCATGGAAATTAGGGTTACTTTATTGAGTAAGAGTAAGGTTTTACTTGGGATTTTGGGGATTATTACTTTTGTATGTTGTTCTCATGTATTAGGTTGCCATAGGTTTGTGCTGTCTTTAGGTTGTATATATTTCAGTACCACTGGTACTCTTTTATTCTCATATATATATAATTACTTTTGCTGATCAAAAAAAAAATCTTAGCTTTAGCATTTGAAAGGATTTTATTGCTTAGTGGTTGCTCAATGGGGGCTGCAAATAGTATTTCTTGTACTCCATTCTTTTAGTGTTTTGATTGAGATGTATTTGGAGTTCTGCCTATGTCATAATTGCAGAGTTCCAAGGAATATTGGCTAGTCGGTCTTTCTATGGACTCTAGTATTATTTTCTTTCTTCAGTTTCTAGGCCATTGTCAATATAAATTCCATATTAGCTTTATTTTTAACATTATTATTGTTTATTGTTATTATATCTTGGATAAAAGAAGAAATTCATTAAGCTGGAAAAAGTACTAGGAATGATTCTCCTTATCAAATACATGAGATATTTAATTATAGAGAGAAAGCATCAATAGAGCAAAGCTGCCCAGTCCCTCTGCATTTTTGTTAAGGAAATGCTTTAAAAATAGAAGCCATTTGCCTAATCATATCACAAATTCCTGTACAATTTGGAGGGTAGGGATGTTCAGTATCAATTTTTGTAATACTGTTCATTGCATAGATAAGCTAATACCTTGGACGTCTATGATCTGAGCTGCCCACCTAAACCAGCAGATATTAATAAAATGTTTAGTCATACTTATATTATGCTCTAACCTGATACACTGGATAGTAGCATACATTGTATGTTGCTATAAAAAGGTTCCTCTTTAATTCTGCCAAAATCACTAAAGCTAGACAACAAAAAAATTTGGCACACTCATCATTGGGTTCATGGGTCATTCCACTTATATGACCTTCTCTTAGAACATTTTTTATGTGTAACTTTTTCTTGCACGCTTGAATTACCAACATATGTTTGCAATTGATTAAATAACTACAAAGTTAATGTCATTTTTTGCCTAACTCTTTATGTCTTTATATTGTTGCTTTAATTATTAATATTTCATTATCTCCATTTACTAATTTGGGTGCTTCTTTGCCTGTGATTTTACCGTCATTTGATGGATGCTTCAATGTTTTCAGCAAGAGATTGACTTGTTGAAGGTACTTCTATTCCTCAATGTTGGATTTGCATTTTGTATTACATTATCAACTGAATTTTTTTTTTTAATCAATAGCTGTCATGGTATTATCTTCTCCATTTCTTCCAAGTATATATTGTGCATGTAAGCTTTAGGCAATGATATTAAGTACATGCTACAGCTGTTGCATTAAATATATGCATAAACTAATAAGACTTGGAACGGACCAAAAGGAACGTGGTCTCCTTGCCTGAGCTGGGAAAATTGGCTATTAATTGATAATATGTTTGATTTCATCTCTTATTCATGCTCCAGGCATGTTCTTGAACATGAATAAAGGCAAAAACTGTGCCAAAACCTTGCTTGGGGAATCACAATGTTCTCCCAAAAAATGAGTGGGAAAATGGGAAACCATAGATAACAGTGGCAAAGTTGGATTTTTGCTCCTGTATAGATTGTAGTGGCCATGATGGCTTAGAGAACTTCAACATGACCTTATGTGCTGGTTATAGTGTGCAGGTGGAGGTGGTACAGCATGATTGACTACTATGCTAAATTTCTCTGTTTGCTGATGCTGTAATAATGAATAATTTATTGGCTTAATCTTGGGTTGCTGAGCACATGTGGAATGGGTTTAGTGATATTATATGATGCCATGTTTCTGAAATGATTATGACTTTGCAGAATTTGAACCACAAAAACATAGTAAAGTATCTTGGATCTTCAAAGACAAAAAGTCACCTGCACATAGTTCTTGAGTAAGTGGGCTCTACCCTTTCACAACATAAGGAAATTTAATCATAGATCATTTGAAGGGTATTTAGAGGAGTTAATGGATTTGGTTTCATGTTTTTTTGCAATATCATAGGTATGTGGAGAATGGGTCACTTGCAAATATTATCAAGCCAAATAAATTTGGACCTTTTCCAGAATCATTGGTTGCAGTATATATTGCCCAGGTTTGTGGGTGTAAGACTATTCATGTAGGTTTTTCCAGGATTTGATTTTTTTTTTTTTTTTGGATTTTATACTAAATGTATTATATTATGAGATAGGTGTTGGAAGGTTTGGTTTATCTACACGAACAGGGTGTTATCCATCGGGATATTAAGGGTGCAAACATATTGACAACCAAAGAGGCAAGCCTTCTATTTTTTTTGTTCTCATTGTATACTAGGGCTGTGTTTTGGCAGTTATTCTTTTTGTGTATATGCACAATGATTTCATCGCTATGCTATTCAAGCAATCTGTATGCCGATGAATTTTCTTATTATAATCTTTCCTTTTATTTTGGACTTAATTAATTGTATTTGGATGTATTGTTATTAGTAATTACTAATCTAAAATAACTGCTTAGCTGTGTTGATCACAAGTGTTGTTTTTTATTGTAATTATATTTTGCATCATCATTGTTTTTCTGCTTCATGATCTACCACATTGTTTTGTCTCCGTTGTTCTCTCCCTTTGTTTTGTCTTTGTTGAGGATTCTTTTGTATCCCATTACCTTTTAGAGATTTAGCTTCTCTAAAGTCAGGAATTATAGCCACTGATTGAATAATTAGTGTTTGAGATTGAATCAACTCCATAGTTTGTTATATATGTACATGCATTAACCACAATCTGAATTGTTTATTTTGCATTCAATAGCTATAACTTCTCTTTTATTCCCTCTAAAGTGAATCCTTCACTTTAAATGAACCAAATACAACCTTTTGAACTTCCATCTCTAATAAAATTTATTCTTTTAGAACAATTTCCCAAGGTCTACTTTATATTTGTATTACAGTATCACCATGGGTTTCCTTTAACATCACTCTTGATCTTGTCATATTTTTTTAATGCTCTAGTTGGTTATATTGCTTTGTCTTTGCTTGGTTTAAATCTAGAAAATTTGCTTTTTTTCTTACTAAGTACTAATTACATTAACTTCTGCTTTCAGGGTCTTGTCAAACTTGCTGATTTTGGTGTTGCTACAAAATTAACAGAGGCTGATGTTAACACTCATTCAGTTGTTGGAACACCTTACTGGATGGCCCCAGAGGTATTAATTGTGTGATGTTCTTCTGCTAAATCATTTGCTTAGAACTTTTAATAGGTTCCTTGTTCAAATTGTGTTCTAACACCAGAATGATATAAAGAGTTTGGATTACTTTATTGTATTATTGAGCCACTTTCGTTTGCTATTTACTTTGTGTATTTTTAGGAGGATCACTTCTCCCAGATCTACTGTACCTTCCACCATTCTTGTAATGCATTTTATTTTAACAAGAAAAGTAGTTTATTTGTTGAGCTGAGCACTTTGCTGACACTTTAGCGAACCTAATAAAGTTGATTGGGAATTAAATGACTTCTAATATGATGTATTGGGCTTGATAAGGGTGCTCACTGATAATTTTGGTTTAACTTTTCAGGTTATCGAAATGGCTGGGGTTTGTGCAGCTTCTGACATTTGGAGTGTTGGCTGTACGGTTATTGAACTTCTTACATGTGTACCTCCTTATTATGATTTGCAGCCTATGCCAGCTCTTTTCCGTATTGTCCAGGTTTGCTTATGTGCTATCATTTATTGTTTTTTCAATATATGAAGTTTCCTTGGACCTGAGTTTCTGTTGGTTGTAATAAGTTATTTAGTTTCCTTATTATTACTTTATTAGCCTTTGATAGGATAATTTACTTGATCCAAAATTGTTGGATCATGATAAGATTAGTTTATCTTTTGGATAGCATCTTACTTGAATATATATGGGTACACATGCTGTAAATCATTCACAGAATAATACAGATTTAACAGTTTCTTATAGCATTTTGCTAGATGATGGCATTTGCATGTGATTGTATGACTAATTAGTTCATAATTGGTGCATTTTATGTTCTCGTGCTCTTGATATGCTCAACTACACTTGTATGATTTGATTTATAACCCTTGAGTCTTCTCTCAGGATGAGCATCCACCAATTCCAGATAGCCTTTCACCTGATATTACTGATTTTTTGCTTCAATGCTTTAAGAAGGTAAACCGGATCTTAACTATTGGTGGAAATAAGTTTCTTATGCAGATGTTTTTTTTTTTTTTTTTTGCTCAGCAAAGATTATATTTATATATATAAGATAGAAAAAGATACATGTATAACAAAAAATACAACCTATCAACAGACAGAACAGAACTGTGGCTATCTAATACATACGAGATGCATGGATTAGAAAGCCAAAGAACTTGCTGAAGATAACGCTCACACACTTCCAAAAAATAAAACGCTTCTGTTAAAACCTTCCCCTAGTGCAGAAACCTTCCTTAATGTGACTAGACCAGAAGTGGAAAGGGATATTAAATCCTTTCTCTAGGTTCAACAACCAGGACCAGCAGAAAAAAGAGCATCCTCCAACAGCTTATGACCATTGAAGTTGGCATCATGGAACACAATCTGGTTTCTATGGTGCCAAATGCACCATGTCAGAGCCACCCACCCCATCTGTCATCTCTTGGTCTTAAGATCATTGGGACCATAGTAGGCATGCTGTACAAAATGTTCTTTAGGAGTTATTGGGAGAACCCCTTGAATGTTTATCCAGTTCAAAGACTCCCACCATAACGGCATAATCTTAAGGCAGCTGAAAAATAAATGTGACACATCCTCTTCAGAACATTTGCAGAAAGGGCAGCTGATATCAGATATGGGTATATTCCTTCTGCTTAGATTCTTCTTAGTAGGTAAGCGATCCCTTAGCAGCCTCCAGGCAAAACATGAGGCTTTACTAGGGATATTTAACTTCCACAAAACTTTAAACACCTCCTCTTGGTTCTGAATGTTTGTCTCCTTATTCAGCACTCTATAAGTGCTTCCCACCGTGTATATCCCACTCGGATCACCCTCCCAAACCCAAGAATCCTGCACCTGATCATGTACTTGTATACCTTGCAGCTCTTCTAGAAAAAATATGGCTGCTGCTATTTCACTCTCCATAAGGCATCTCCTCCACCTAAACTTCCACTCCCATCCCATATTGGATAAAGTTCCCATCTGTAGAATATTGTTCCGCTGTTGCTGAGAGGTTAGAAATAATCTAGGATATTTCAGCTTCAAAGGAACTCCAAAATTCTTCCAGTCATCCTCCCAAAACAGCACCCTTGACCCACACCCTAACTTCCATTTAACACAATTTCTAAACCATCCCTCCTCTACAACTGAATTATAAATTCTACTCAAGTCCCTCCACCCAATGTTGTCAAACTCGAGGATCGGAAGAGGATCGGAAAGGGGGTAAAAGATCGGAACTCGAGGATCGTAACTCGGATCGTAAGAGTTACGTATATATGTAAAATAGAAACTGCATAAAATAATTAAAGGGGTGCAGAAAGTAACATTGTGTATCTGGCCCATATTAGGAAAAAAATGAGCAAGAGGAGTATAGAAAGCAAAAAAGGGGGTACAGGAAGAAAAAAGGTCCAAATATAAACCTAATTTCAGCGCCTCACTCATCTTATCTCACTCACTTCTTCTTCTTCCTAATAGGCATCGTGCGTGCTCCACTGCTCTGAGGTGCTGAAGAAAAAAACTGCATAAAACAATTAAAGAAACTGTCCCAAACTGTTCTGAGGTGCTGAAGAAAACTGCATAAAACGATTAAAGAAACCGCATCATGCGTGCTCCATTGCTCTTCTTCTTCCTCTTCTTTTTTTTTTTCTCTCTTAATGGAATGATGGAACACCGACAAGGAGCGGAGATGACCACCGACGAGCAGCTGTGATGACCGGTGATGACCAGCGACGATCAGCAACGAGCAGCGGCGGCGGCGACGACGACCAGCGGCGACGAGGCAGAGGACAGCGTCTGAGTTCCAAGCGGCGATGAGGGATCGAAACGGATCGACGATCCGCCCAATTCACGTGAAAACTCGCGATCCGGCCTCCGCGTTTGCACGAGCACCCCCCTGAAAATCACGGGATCGTACGATTTTACTGTCTTCCGCGCGATTTTGACAACAATGCCTCCACCAAATTGACTCACAAGCAGATCTTCTTGCTTCATCCAGCTTACTCCAACCTCCGTATTTTGATTCCAATATTTGTGCCCATAATTCCCCATTATTATGGAACAAGTTCCACCTCCATTTTCCGAGTAGTGCGAAGTTGAATTTCCCAAGATCCCGGATTCCCAATCCTCCTTTTTCCTTTGGTTGACACACCTCAGTCCAACTCACCCAAGCAATCTTCTCCTTATCTTCACCACCACCCCACAAAAATATTCTCTGCAGCCTCACCAAATTGTCCACCACTTTCTTAGGAACCCTGAAAAAAGAAAAAAGGAATATAGGAATCGAGTTATGTTGTTTTAACTTGGATGCTATTGTGGTTATGTCTCACTTTTCTTTGTGCATTCGTTCCTTCTTTCTTGTTCCCTGTTTCTGTCCCTACCCACCTGCTAACACAAGTGAATTATTGCTGTCTGTTTTACGATTCTTTTACTGTATTGGTCTCCATATAGGACAAACAAAGTTTAGAGATGATATGTTGTCCTTTAGTATTTTGTAGCATGTAGTTTGTATTGGGCTATTCATTGATTATAAAATTGTTAAGGACAGAACTGCCAATACAATATGGATTTATCCAACTGGAAACATGGTTTGTTAGGCATGACAAATTACAAAAACATTAAATGGGGTTGATTACATGAATCATACATGGTTTGACAGTAGCATAGGAAATGTGTTTTATAGTGTAAATGGAGATCATCTTTTTAAAATATGTATTTTTAGCTTGATAAAGTTACTCCCCCTGTTCCTTTTTATCTGTTTTTTAAGGTTGTTTTGTAGAAACCAAGAAATACAATAAATTTTCTTCATTGTAATGAAATAGTTGTTGGGTTTTCTATTTTAACCTTTTTTCTTTCCACTCCACAATGAATGCATGTATAAATTAATTAAAGGTTAGGAGACAAATAAGGGTATAATTGATAAAGGAGTAATTAATGTGATATTGAACTTTGCAAATGACAGATAAATAGAAACAAAAATTCTCCAAAAATCCGACAATTAAAAAGAAACGGAGGTAGTACTACATTTTTTGTTTCTATATTTGTTCTCAGGATTGAAGTGATGCTATCGTTGTTGTCTAAGTAGTTATCTTTACCATTGTAGGACAGGCAAGATGGATACTTGTATTGATCCAGACTTGTATTTGTATCAAATGGAACTCGCAACTAAAACTTGTTTTATATGCCATTTTGTTGCTCATGTCAGGATGCTAGACATAGGCCTGATGCTAAAACTCTGTTGTCTCACCCCTGGATTCAAAACTGTAGACGTGCCCTGCAGTCTTCTCTTCGTCATAGTGGAACACTAAGGTAGATTGCGTAATATTTTATTTCCTTCTTCAACTTGCAGGACACTGACGAGGAGATCTGTGTATCATCCTTTTAAGCAATAATTATTCTTATTGTTGTTGTTGTTGTTGTTGTTGTTGTTGTGTGTGTGTGTGTGTGTGTGTGTGTGTGTTTATAGAAGTCAATCAAGTCATAATAACTAATGAGAGAAGGAACCTATGCTTTTCCGTTTCTCTTTTTATTGTTGGCTTGGATAATGACAATTAGAATTCACCTCCTTATTCATCTGGTGTTTTTATGGGCAGTCCTCCTTGATTTTTTATAGGTTAATTTTTTTTGTTGTTGTTTTCTGAATTGTGTTCCAGTGTCATTTACTTTTGGCTCTACAATTGTTAGTTTTTTATTTGAACAAAGAATGCTTATGAAAACTCTTCTTGCAGAAATATTGAAGATGATTCTGCAGATGCAGAAGTTTCTGGTGGTTATCATAAGAGTGCTTATGAAAACTCTTCTGTGGAGAAAGAGGTTAGTGTTGATGGGAAGCTGTCAGAATATACTATTCTATCTTTTCTACTTTAAGTTAATAATTTTATGAACCGAAACTGGTAACCGTGAATGATGAATCTACATAGTGGGAGCAATTAGATTATATTTTTATCATGGTCTTCACTTTAGTTTGTATTTTGTAGGAGTCTGCAAAAGAGCATACAAGTGTGGCTGCTGATGGCAGCAAAGCTCATGAAGACAATGCTGCAGATTATAATTTTCCCGACGAAAGAATAGAGAAAGCAGATGATGTTCCATCGGATCAGGTTCTTACCTTAGCCATTCGTGAGAAGTCATTTCTACAAGCTGGTTCTAGCAGAGAAGTGGTTAATTCCGAATCCACTAGCAATCATGAAATTTCTAGTGCTAAAGACCTTCATGAAGTTGTGATGAATGGAGAATTTGGATCTCCACAATCAAGAGGAATGGCTAGCAAGGTTGGAGGAAAAGACAATTCTGTAAACAATGGCAACAAATCGTTTGCTTTTGGGCCAAGAGGTCAAGATAATGGTTCCCTTAAGGTATATCATATTATTATTGGTTGTTTGAAACATTTTTGGAGCAATTACTTAGTTGCTATTGATTTTTTATTTATTTATTGTAGAGTTCATGTATTATATTGCCTTTTCTTTTTAATATATATATATATATATATATATATATATACATACATATACTTTTTATTTAAAAAGCCAATTCTTGCTCCATTAACTGAGGTTGGTTACGCAAATCAAGCGACACATTGGGCACTTCCGAATACAGTTTGCTCCATCTTAATTGTTTCTCCTGAAGTGTTTTTTAGCTTTTATCTTCCCATTCTAATCCGATTATCTTCCTTTTAATCCATTTCTGATACTAGGTCTCTGTTGGCCTTCCCCTTAGATGAGTTTCTGTCAGGCACTTTCTTTTTATTTTACTTTCTTCCCCTTTTAATTTTTTCACCATAGAAAAATAATTTCTAATCTTTATATATAATAGGATTGGACAAATTTCTATTTCTGTTTTGTACTTTTGTTACATTTGAAAATTCGGGACTGGAATTATCTGAGCAGGGTGCCACATAAATTAGAAAATCATTAAATGCTTTTGAACAGTATTTATAAGAGTTCTCAGTACATGAGAAGAGATAAAGTCAGCGAAGATTCCTTAAGGCTTCCCTGTCTTACTTTTAATAGTTGATGCTATAATTCATCAAGAGAATATGTTTTTTCTTTTTATTTTAAAGATGAAATCTTATACAATTGTCTAATTGCCATCTGAAGGCAATGAAGATGCCAACCACTGTGGAAGGGAATGAGCTGAGTAGATTTAGTGACCCGCCAGGAGATGCCTACGTGGATGATTTATTTCGTCGATTGGATAAACAACCTGGGGAGGTTTTAGCAGAGGCATCCACATCTACATCCACTTCACATATGACTAAAGGTAATGCATTGGCAATTGATGGTGGGAAAAATGACCTGGCTAAAGAGTTGAGAGCTACAATTGCTCGAAAGCAATTGGAGAAGGAAAGTGAAATTGGACAGGCAAACACTGGTGGGAATCTTTTGCACCGAGTGATGATAGGCGTTCTAAAAGATGATGTGATTGATATAGATGGTTTGGTATGTTAATCAGTTTGGATATTTAAGCCTTTTTCTATTAAAATTCTGTGTTATTCTTTTGACTATTTATTGTCTCTTTTATCAGGTCTTCGACGAAAAACTTCCTGGAGAGAACCTTTTTCCTTTGCAGGTACCAAGGGTTTTTCTTCTTTACTCTGTATAACTTATTCCTCCCTTGCATAATGTGGTTTGTTCTATTCATTTTTTGCCATCTCATATTTTTCTCTTGGTTTACATTTTAGGTTTGGGATGTTATTGTGTGTTGTCGTAGATTGTTGTTTGACATTAGCATAACTTTGTAGAATGTTAGGTAGAAAACATTCATTCTTCAAAATTGGCTCATGTTTGTAAACCTTGTATATTACAGCTTTGGTATTGAAGTAATTTCTTGGATATGCTCTTTGTCTGCCCTCTTCAGTTCATATGAATTTCTGCTGTGCGTAAACCATGAGTTTGGTTTTCTACAGGGTCATTTTGTGAAACATAGTTACATTGACCATATCTTTGGTGTATATCACCTACAAATATGGCTTCCATGATCCTATGAATGGAAGAGGGCAGGGAAGGCAATAGACTGGGGAGAGGGAGGGAAGATGCATTAATTCAAATATTTGTACCAATTCTTTGATGTGCATTACATGCGGTTGATGCCCATTATTTTAATTCTTTTCATTAATCACTAGCTGATTTGCCTCTCAAGAACATCTGGAGGATGGCTTTACTTTTCCTTTCCATTTTTGGTCTACTAATATGGGGGAGGCTTTTGTAATCAGGGGAGGGAAGGTCTAAGATGTATTCTTTTTGTTTGTTGACCTAGTCTTAAGTCAGAACTCAGGTGGCTTTTTTCATGCTTTCATGTTTTAAGCCTCCTACATTCTGTTTTTGCTGTACTAGGTTATATGTTTTGCAGTACTTCTTGTAATGCAGACATTTCTTCATATATATATATATATATATATATATATATATATATATATAATATTATTTTTGCTGGCCAAAAAAAAAAAAAAAAAAGAATTGTTTTTGAGCATTTCTCATTAAGACTTCATAATGTGCTTTTCTCCAATAATGTAATTTGCCTTGTGCATGTTTGTGGTCTAGTGAGTTATGCATAATTCTGTAAAATAAGTCAAGTTGCTTTTTTTGCCAGCCAAAATTGCGTTTTGGCTTCTTCTGTCAACTCCCAAATCCAAACAATTGAACTCCTTAATTTATGTTATCATGATGCTTTCAAAATGTTCTTTTAAAAAAAAAGTTCTAAGGACATTGCCATAATGATTTAAAAAATGTTCTAACTTCTAAGAGCCACCAGTTTCTTTGATGTGCAACTTTTGTTTGATTTTATGTTGGCCTTATATCTGTTATCCTTCATTTTAGCCTCAGATGTTTAACAACCTTCCTCTGCACGTGAAAATTGCTTCCATGCTGTTTTTTTTTTTTTTATCTGCAAATGTCAGTTGTTAGTTTTTGTTAGTGGGAGGGATACAAACCCACGACCTCTCCCTCCCCCTTTTTCTCTTAAACCACCAAGCCAACCTTATAACTCCTCCCTCCTGAAAATTTTTGAAATTGGTTTACCAATGCTTTGTATGTTTTGCATTTGTGATGTATTTATTTACCACACTGTTATAGGCTGTTGAGTTCAGCAAACTAGTCGGTTCATTAAAACCAGAAGAATCAGAAGATGTGATTGCTTCTGCATGTCAGAAACTTATTGGTATATTTCACCAGCGTCCAGAGCAGAAGATTGTTTTTGTTACCCGGCATGGCTTACTTCCTCTAACAGATTTGCTAGAAGTTCCCAAAACACGTGTATGTTGTTGTTCTTGGTACTTCATTTGATTTTCCATCATTGATAGGCATACTGATCATTTAGAAACTTGGAAGAAGACATTTTAATTTAAGTATAATTGTTATTTCAGGTCATATGTTCCGTGCTTCAGCTTATAAATCAAATAGTTAAGGACAACACTGATTTTCTAGAAAATGCATGTCTTGTTGGATTGGTAAGTACTATGTATCTTTCATGCTCCTCTAATCTCCCTTTCTCTTTCCCAGTTTAATTGGGTCGAATTCTATATTAAAATTTGTCTAATTGATGTTGGGGAGGCTCATTCAGTTAATTGTTGGTCTCACTGAGTACTATTACTAACTAAAGAAATGCTAGGAACACACTCTTCTCTTATTGGTTGAAATTTGTTGAAAATGACAATTTTGTGGTTCTCACATCATATTTAATGATTCTCTCCTGATTTTGTAGTTTTCAATAAATTTTAGGCAATCAAAGAAAGTGTGTTCCTAGCACTCCTCTTACTAACTAACATACCCCGGTGCCATGAAGTACCAGGGCATGACCAATTGATCACCCAAAGCAACGTAGGATGTGGGTTCAACACCCTATTAGACTTACTCTAATACACCCCAAGCCAACCCTTTCTAGATAAACAAATTGTTGTACAATGCAATGCTGGTTCCACTGTGTTATTACCTTTTTAAAATAATGAAGAATTTCACAAATATGCTAAAATCGTAGTTTAGTGGATAAGAAATTATAATTTTGCTATGCACTGTTGGATTAAAGGATTATTTAATATATATATATATATATGCATATATATATATATATATTTTTGTATGTATATAAGAGACCCCCAAATATCACTATGAATAATATTGAAACATTTGTCAGCACGATGAACATGAGAAGAGAGATTTTTTTTGACAAGTTTGCACACAGAACAACTAAAGGAGTGAGAAAATTAAAAGACGCAAAACATCAGAGTTTGGATGACCCAAGTTTTTATGCCATTTGGAATTTAGTAACAAATGAGTAACAAAACACTGAAACATGAGCACCTTAATTGAATTGTTGAGCATCCTCAAACATCTTTGTTTGGCTATATATAATGCAAAATTTAATGGCAGATTCCTGCAGTCACAAGCTTTGCAGTACCTGATCGTCCTCGAGAGATTCGTATGGAAGCGGCTTATTTTTTACAGCAGCTTTGTCAGTCAAGGTCTGGAATGTATTATATTTGTTGTTACTTTTACCTGGATTCTATATTTTGAAAATAAAGCATAGAATTGATTGTTATTACTTGATGCAGTTCTTTAACATTACAAATGTTTATAGCTTGCCGCGGAATACCTGTTTTAGTGGGATTTCTTGAGGCTGATTATGCCAAGTACAGGTTAGTTGTTTGTGAATTGTGCTTAATACAGAAGTACTAACACTTTACTCTAGATTATAGTTTGCAATGGAATGCTAATATTTGAATTTCTCTGGCCCCATTCTACCTAAAAATTTCAGAACATTATGAACATGTGCTTTCACCCTGCTTCGGGCCTGAGGGCCTTTGTGTGAGGGTTTTTCTTACAAGTAAAAAATCCATTTCCTGGCTTGCACCTAACAGCATAAGCTTTTTGGGTTCCTCTGGTTCTTTCTTCAAATTCACTAAGCTGCAGATTCTGATTTGATGTTTTGGGTTTTTCATAGGTCTTTTAAATAATATTTGAATCTCTATGATGGATTACTTACTGTTAAGATACCCCACATTCGCTAGGAATACATGGCCATAATACTTCTTATATGACACAGACACCCTCTGCCCTTGAGTTATTTGGGAGTGAGTGAGGCCTGGAATAAATTATAATACCGTGTGTTGTGGTTCCTTTTGATGTGAGTAAAAAAATTGTTTTTCTTTTTGCTTCTTCTACCCTGTATGTACGTATGGTTCTACTTTGTATTCTCAAAATTTGTTCAACAAAAGCTGACTACAAAACCTCTATCACAGGGAGATGGTTCATCTGGCTATTGATGGCATGTGGCAGGTATTTAAGCTTCAGCAGTCAACTCCTAGAAATGATTTTTGCCGGATAGCTGCTAAGAATGGAATACTTCTCAGGCTTATAAATACTCTTTATAGCTTAAATGAGTCAACTCGACTAGCTTCTAGCTCTGCTGGGGGTGGATTTTCAGTTGATGGTTCAGCTCAACGCCCACGATCTGGTATCTTGGATCCCAATCTTCCTTATATCAATCAGAATGAGACAGTGTCATCTTCAGTAGATCAGCAAGATCCCCCTAAAGTGAGACGTGCAGTACCTGATCATCACTTAGAACCTTCATCATCCAATCTCCGAAGATCAGATGCTAACTACCCTGTGGATGTTGATAGACCCCAATCAAGCAATGCGGCAGCTGATGAGAAGAGTTCGACCCAAACATCCAGAGAATCTTCAGCAGGTGCATTGAAAGAGCAAGAGAATATGGATCGTTGGAAAACTGATCCTTCTCGAGCAGATGTTGAATCCAGACAGCCACGTATTTCTACTAACAGGACATCAACTGAAAGGCCACCAAAATCTACAGAACCATCATCAAATGGGTTATCAGTAACAGGAGCTATGCACCAAGAGCAAGTTAGGCCTCTTCTTAGCTTGTTGGATAAAGAGCCCCCATCTGGACGCTTTTCTGGACAGCTTGAGTATGTGCGTCAGTTTTCAGGATTAGAAAGACATGAAAATGTACTCCCTTTGTTACATGCCACTGAAAAGAAAACAAATGGTGAACTAGACTTTTTGATGGCAGAATTTGCTGGTAATAAGGATCTTTTTCTTTTTAATTTATTTTAACACACAAATAACAGAAATTTACAAATACTATAAACAATTATTAAAATTTAATTTAAACTTTTCAAGAATTGTTTTTTTTTTTTGTAGAAATTATGTTTCTCCAATTAAATTGGGTTAAAGGTGTTGTTGATGTTGATGTTGTAGAAATTATGTTTCTTTTCAAATCTCTTAAAACTTGTCATCAGAAGGTCCTTCAACCTTGCTGGGCATACTCATTCTCATAATAGTTACATTTACAAGAATATGTTATTTCTTGTTGTCTTATTAGCTAAGATGTGTTGGATTCCAAACTTGTAGTGAAAGTGTTCTACAAGCTTGAATTCTTTGTTGCTTTTAGTTTTCATAATTTTATTAATTGGACTAATTATATATTAGAATTTGGTAACTTGAATATTTTCTCACAGGTAAATTATTGTCAAGTGTGAGAGTTCAAGTTATATATTGTTGCTATTTATAAAAAAAATAAAAAAAAAATCATTCTTAGTTTCTTAATGCATGTTGAGTTCTAGTTCTGCCCTATATTATTCCTAAATATTCTATAGTCAACATGGCTTCAAAGCTTTAGCTGATTATAAAATCCCTGTTTTGTTCTGTTATTTTTACAACTTAAACGTTTTTTCTATCTTTGTTTGGTTTGGTTGTCATTTGTGTTTCTTTATGAATGGCACAGTATTTGTGGTTGTGCAGATGTTTCTCAACGCGGAAGGGAAAATGGAAATTTTGACTCTAGTGCTAGAGTTTCTCATAAAGTCACTCCCAAGAAATTAGGGACTTTGGGTTCCAGTGAAGGAGCTGCTTCCACATCTGGGATTGCATCACAGACAGCTTCAGGTGTACTGTCTGGTTCAGGTGTTCTAAATGCTAGACCAGGTAGTGCTACTTCTTCTGGACTACTTTCCCACATGGTTTCATCGCTGAATGCAGAAGTTGCCAGAGAGTATCTGGAGAAAGTGGCAGATCTTCTTCTTGAGTTTGCACAGGCAGACACCACAGTGAAATCTTATATGTGTAGCCAAAGCTTGCTCAGTCGTCTTTTCCAGATGTTTAATAGGGTGGAGCCTCATATTTTGTTGAAGGTGTGTCACAACATCTTTTGATAGTTTAGCTTATATCCTACTACTTTAGTTTCTGACCATTTATGTATTGCCATATATTTTAGATACTGAAGTGTATTAATCATCTGTCAACTGATCCAAATTGCCTAGAAAATCTTCAACGTGCTGAAGCAATAAAATACTTGATACCAAATCTTGAACTGAAAGAAGGATCTCTTGTATCAGAGATACATCACGAGGTGCGGCTTGCTGACCTTACTGTTATCCAAATTGAGTTATATAAAGCATACTTATATTTCTAATAACATTTTGCACCATGCTTTCTCAACTTCTGTTTGCATTAAGTTCAAATAAATTTAGCATGGGTCTTGTAGTAACTGCTATGTTCTTTTAATATGAAGCATGAACAAAACAAAAAAGTTGGTGTAGAAAGTACTGAGTCTAGCATGTTATGTAGTTACCTTGTTATTAAATATATTCTGGGCTTTTGGACAAACTTTTTCAATTTCATTTCACTATTGCTTTTGATTTTCTAGATTTGTGTAATTATCTGTAATTTTTGTTGTCCTTTCTTTGTCTTGTCTTGCTTCGTCAGCCTTCTAAACCTGGCTTGGCTTGAGCCTCATCTTTCATTTCTCTTTCTATAGGTCTTGAACGCACTATTCAATTTATGCAAGATAAATAAGAGGAGACAAGAACAAGCAGCTGAAAATGGAATCATTCCCCATTTGATGCAATTCATCACATCAAATTCTGCCTTGAAACAATATGCATTGCCTCTGCTATGTGACATGGCTCATGCATCTCGCAATTCAAGGGAGCAATTAAGGGCTCATGGCGGTTTGGATGTCTATTTGAACCTTCTTGAGGATGAGCTTTGGTCTGTGACATCACTAGACTCTATTGCTGTTTGTTTAGCCCACGACAATGATAATAGGAAAGTTGAACAAGCACTGCTGAAAAAGGATGCAGTTCAGAAGCTTGTGAAGTTCTTCCAGGGCTGTCCAGAGCAGCATTTTGTACACATATTGGAGCCATTCTTGAAAATCATCACGTATTGGATTCTAATACCTTTCTCTTCATTTGTCCCATTTTTTAAGTATTTGGTTCTGTTTCCTTGATTGCTTTAACTATTTGATAAATTAATCTTGCATGGATAGGACATAAACAAAGTGTTACTGCACCAAAGTCCCTTTTCCTCTTGTGAAGTGGAATCGGTGTAGGATGAACAAAATTTCACCTATATTAGATGGATATCAGAGAAAGAATTAGGGATTCTGCCAAAGTAGGCTCTGGGTTATATGCAGGGCCTGATGCATTAGAAGCTACTTAATTCTATACTTAGTAGCATGTAATTATATGGGGAAAATAGGATATAATAGGACATTGGGAATACTGCTAAGTTTCTTATTTTTCCTTTCATTGTCCCACCCTTTTAGGCCAAATAGTTATATGGGAATTATAAGATAAAAGCACAATTGGTTCAAGGTGTGTGCCCAAGACATTCTATCAGGTCGGTTGAATGGATAGGCTGAGAGGCTATATGAGTCCTAAGTAACTTGGTTACTGGCCATCTTAAAGTGAAAATGAATTACTGTAATTATAAAGAGATGCAAGAGCAAAAGCCTAGAGGGTCACTTCCACCAATGAAAACCTTTACATTGGATAATTTGATATTCTGATGATCCCTGCTTTATTGACTGCAACTTCGTTATTTATTATTGCTGCCATTACTGCACTAATAAGGAAAAGTTGAAATTTATCAATAAGAATTTTGGATACTACCCTTGCATGCACAAGGAATAATGCCGATTTATTTTAGTATACGTTGTGTAGAGTTCAATTGTCTAATAATATCCTGGAGAATTGTCTTTTAGTCTAGTCCAATGACATTGGGCAATCCATGTAGCTGACATCACTTAGTGGAATAAGACTTTTATTGTTATTGTTGTAGAGTTCGACTGTCTAAGTGATATTGGAAGAGGGGTTAATTTTGGCTTGAGTTTTTTGGTTCTTCCTAGTCAACGTCCTTCTTTTTATAAAATATTCTTTTAAAGAAAGAGATTATAAGTGAGGAAGCTATCTTCCTAGGGAAAGAAAATATTATAAAACCAGATACGTTATAATGCTCTCTTGCCAGAAGTACCCGGACTTTTTGTTATGTGATGTTTATTGCTGCCACAGTGATTAGAATATCATTTTGTACTTATATATCCAAATGCTATTATTCTCAGTTTCGTTTCTGCTGGAATTTTATTTAATTGGTATCATCATATAACTATGCAGAAAATCTGCAAGGATCAATACCACGTTGGCTGTTAATGGATTAACACCACTGCTCATTGCAAGGCTAGATCATCAGGATGCTATAGCACGTCTTAATTTACTCAGGCTAATAAAGGTACGGATGCATATATTGGTTAACCAGGTTACGTGTTGCCTAGTCAAGAGATTTCAAAACTAGAAATGAAAACTAAGATGAACAAACTGGCGTACAGGCTTTCACCTGTGGAACTTAAAAAAATTTCTAAATATGACGTTCACACAAGTATGGCTACAGTATTTTACATACTTGAAAAAGTTTTAAATCATCTAGAACTTCAGATAGTAATATAGTGATACAATGATACAATTAGTCTACTGGAGCTTCATTTGACAAATTGGTTTCTCTTCACATTTATTCAAATGTGAGAAAATGTCTCGTCTTTGAATTCTAGATACTTTTATCATATAAACTTCAAAGGTGCAAATGTTTCATTTATAAATGTCGGGTAACAAGGGCAAACACTTGTATTATTTGATCCTTCTCCAACATGTGGACATGTGGATAGTGTTAGAATTTATTAGTCATGATTCATTATACACCTGGATAATTTCAAAGCGCATTATCTCTAGTATTAATAATGTACTTAGTATAAATACTAAATGCGTGGGCTGAGTAGACTGTTCATCCAAATCCTCTTATTTCTTTAGATAGAATGGAACATGGTTGTCTCGATGTCATGTTCACGTGGCTCGGTATAGAATATGTATGCTATGAATGCAACATGCAAGTTTGTGTTTGAACGATGTGCTTGCCCTTACAGCGTAACTCTTTTAAATTGTTCTTGCAGGCCGTTTATGAGCGTCACCCTCAGCCCAAGAAGTTGATTGTGGAGAATGATCTACCTGAAAAACTTCAAAACTTGATAGGTGAACGGAGAGATGGACAAGTGTTGGTTAAACAGATGGCTACTTCATTACTTAAAGCACTACACATAAACACCGTTTTGTAAATTCAGATTTGAATGGTCATTTTCTTTTATGTATATTTATCGGTGTACATAACTTTCCCCTTTATTTGGTATTTTGGTTTGCTTATTTCTATTTCCAGTTTGGTTGGGTGGGGGGAAAATAGCATAGGCTGGCGTATGTCGTTTTGATTCTTGGATATTATTTTAGCAGGTGCCTGATTTTGCCGGCGGCTGCAATGGCCGAAATGTATTTTTTCTGTCAACTATATATAGCTGTTTTAGTATGGATACGAGGTGAAAAATTCAAGCTATTAGTTTAAAATCATCAATTTGTCAATTGTATTTATCGGTATACATAACTTTCCCCTTTATTCGTGTTTTCAATCTACATTTTAAAAAATACTTCCTTTAGTATTTTGAGAATGAAGCAGATGCAAAAGGTTAACAAAAGGGATATTCATGTTAATTTTAAAGTAGATGCAACACGAATTGCCTTAGTACGCTCTTTATGAATTGGTGTCAATGTTCAACAGCTATTTCATCAAATGGATTTATTTTATGAGATGAGTTTTGTTCAGTTGGTTGAGCAAAATGTGTTGTAAAATTCTAATATTTTTCTTTAATTTTTATGGATAAAAAAATTAATTTATTTTAAAGAAATTAAGATATTAGAATTTTAAAATTGTACCTTCCCTCATCTCAATGTTTGGTGAAGGCAGCAACACTTGGACACAGGTACCGCTGATTACTTTAGAATATCCAAATTGAAGTTTCTTGAGTCAATTAATTCAGACAATTTAATTCAACTGTCAAAGCACCATGGTCATTTACCAAATAATCAGATTATCATCCAGGTTCGACTTATTGGGGAGCACTAGATATAGCAAATGTTATGAATTTGATGCGTCCTTTCTTCTATTTTGACAAAAAAAAAAAATACGTTTAAGATACTTGTATCTGTATGAAATACAATCTTAATTCATTTTATTTCATTGTATCTGGAATATAGAATGATCCCACAGGGTAAAGTGCACTTAACGATTTCAATGAAATTTATTAAACAAAAATCTGATATTGTTAGAATTCCATTAGCATGAATGCAATAATTATGGGTAAGGCACTTTAACCAAATACACAGGTGCATATATACTCAGGTGCATAGCAGATCATTTTTGTTAAAACAATACATGAGATAATGTTTAATTATTAAACACGGCTGAAAAAAATAATATAATTGGGGAAATTACCCATATTGTTAAAACATATATAAGATTCCCTAGACAAAATTAGAGGCTACCTACATTTCATTACAACACATTAAACTGAATTACTCTCATATCAGCTCAAAATGGAGCTTGAAACACAGGCTCCTCCTAAACAGAACCAATTCGTATGAATAAATTTGGGAAGAAACACTGCTTGTACCGAAAATTATACCAAATGGGGGCACCGAATAATTTCGCAAAAGCAGAGGCCGATGAAAAGTATAAGGTGAAATCTATCTAGAGCTCTTTGCCACGTCCGGTAAATTGTTTTGCAAAGAAGCATTGGTGATAAGTTAGTGATGGAACCATCAAAATCAGGTCCCAAATCCAAATGGCGCTTTTGTTCTACTACCTCCTTCTCCGTACATTTCGTTCCACTTCCTCAACTCATTCATGCTTGTTGCATCATACGCAACTGATGGACCCACCTACACATTTTAAAAATTAATGGTGCCTCAAAGAGAAAGACTGCAGACATAAATATAAGCCTAAAAAAGTTTCAAACGAGCACAAAGTAAATTTTATTAATCAGGAAACTAAGAAGCTTGGATAAAATAGACGCAATAAATGCCTTAAAAAAAGAGAGATGCATTAAAAACTAGTCTACTATTACACATTGAAAGTACTTGCACTTCACATAGACACATAACAATACAAAATGAACAAATAAAATATTATGTACCTTGGATTTTGCCTGAATAAAATCATCCAAATTAAGAGGCCTTAGTACCGAAGTTGTATCATTACTGGCTCTCTGTGCAAACCAGTGGAGATACGATGTGAGAAGGCAAACAAATCAAATTGGTTAAAACAATGCACCTACAAATTCAACTACTCACAATGATGCCACGTGGAAAGATGTCAATCCACATTTCGACACCACTTGAAAAAAATATATTTTCTTTTAATTTTAAAAGTGCATATAAAAGTAAACAAAGATTTAATTTGTTTAAAATAGGATTCAGGAATAATACAAACCAACATTTGATATTAGAAGCATGGCATTGCAAATTTGCAACCAATAGATAAGATAAACAGAGAAAATAACCCATTAGGATGGAAAATACTATTTTGTACTCAGGAAGGTGGACATCTCAAGGAATAATAATCTAAAGTTACCTCTATTATCCAAAGAAAACTAAACTTTTCAGTTACTCTACCGCCAATGCCTACGAGGCTACAACCGTTTATCTGTAAGTTATTGTTGCTTTTCACCAAATAATTAAAGCTTATGTATCATAGCATATTTTGAGGGTGAGTCCTGACACAGCGGTAAAGTTGTGTCTTGGTGACTTATTGTTCATGGGTTTGAATCCGGAAATAGCCTCTTTGCATATGTAAGGGTAAAGCTGTGTACAATATCCCTCCCCCTTACCCGCGCATAGCGTGGAGCCTCCGGGTAATGGGATACGTAGTTTTTTTGTGTTTTTTTATCATAGCACATTTTTTTCTTTCTCCGTGGTTACTTTCCTCGACATGCATATAACCATATTAAGGTATTCATTTTATATTAATAGATAAGTTAAATTTTACACAAGAACATTCAATACTTCAACTGCTACAAGTACATTCTTCCCATTTGGGTCTGAATAGTAATTATTTGGGTCTGAATTTTAAGTGTTAGACTAAGCCAAAATTAGAGCCATTACCTTAGGCTAAAGCACAAAAAGGATTAACCAACTTTACTGATCCATGAATTTCCCACACCTATTTTTACCCCGATACCAAACTTCTCCTTACAGGCATAAGATGTTTCCTCAGTGAGTTACAGCTAAAGTTACATACATAAATTGTTGGAATAGATATTCAATAAAATATTTTCCTGGAGTTTTTACAGCATCCAGATCTGATGAAACACAAATACAGGAACATTTTTTTATATTAGATATTTCTTCTTTTTTCTTTATTAAAATATTTTCCACAAATGGGGATGTAAGTTGTCAAATATCACCGGTGTGCACCAAATGTGCATTTTTGTTCTTGTGAAATTAAAAAAAGATAGTGCACAAATCACAGAAATTGCTACAAAAACTGAGTTACACATGTTCATTGCACATTCATCATCAATTAATAAAGATCAAATTTATGATCCCCATACCTTATTTTCTTCCTCTAAGAGTTCTTGAACAGGTCTATATGCCGCAGCAATACAGAGGTTCTGCAAATGTAAGCATGAAGCAGCATTAGATACATGACTTGAGATGTTTACACATGGAATGTTATATATTGCAGCTTAAAAAAGCATGGTAATTATAATGTAAGAATCACTATGCTGAAGTGCAAGAGGAATGTGAGGTACTAAACAGGAAATAAGGTGGCATTCTCAGCATCTACCTTATTTTCCCTTTGATCCCTCACATTCCTAATGTGATACAGCAAAGTGGTGCCTAACATATAGCAGTTTCTATTCAGTTGCACTTGATAATATTTACCTTCAAATCACTGCCAGAGTATCCATCAGTGAAGTTTGCAAGTTTGTCAAACTGAAAATCAAAATCCAAATTTTCTTGTGCAAGAAAGATTCTTAAAATCTTCATTCGGTTTTCAGCATCTGGTAAATCAACATATATCCTAGAGAAATATAAAGCCAACACAAAGCTTAGTTAGCAAAAAAATAGTAATTTCCAGTATTTATCAAATACTTCCCTATTGTAAATGTCAACTTGGAATTTAAGTAAAGTTCTACAATCTACACTATCAAGGTATTTATTGCGGTGTAAATTTTTAATAGTTCATTAAACTAGTGACATTATAAGTATATGAATCTATTTGTGAGCCTCCCGTTATAGCTTAAGCTTTTGGCCTTTGGGATAGTTGATTCTGACAATACGATTCAACAATAGCATAGTAGTCAAGGATAACAGTGACAGAACATATTGTTAACTTCCAACCCGATCCTATCAACTCTTCGTATATCCACCCTAAAAAGTAACGAGTGCTGAAGCACAAACAAAAGACAAAAAAAGAGGATAAAAAATTATAGAATTTGAGAGAAAGTGTAAAACTGATTTCATTGATCAGAAAATTTGTCAAGCCAAATTACAAAGGTCTGCGTCAACTATATAGAGTGACTAACAGAAACCTAACCTTGACAGTTACTAACTAACTAGAACCCTAACAGACTGACAGCTCACTGACAGTTAACTGACAGCTTGCAGTTGACAACTAACTTAAGTAAAAACCAATACACTTTACTTAGTGGAGTAAACTCTATTAAAAAATATATAACCGTATAAAAATCAGACAGAACATGGGACAATCATAATTCAAAAATGCGATGATGGATATGACCCTTCAGCCGATAACAATAAGGAGGACTCTTGAAGTTTACCTTCTTGGTAAGCGACGAATAACAGCATCATCAAGGTCAAATGGCCGGTTTGTTGCACCTAGAATAAGGATTCTTTGGTTTTCTTTTGACCTCAATCCATCCCAAGCTGCCATAAACTCATTCCTCATTCTTCTAGTGGCCTCATGCTCAAAAGCACCACCTCGAGCACCAAGCAAACTGTCAACCTACAATACAGATTCTAGTCAGAAACCAAGTTTCCAAGCCGAGATTGACTCAGATAAACTGATAAAGTAGAAACAGATACTTGATGGCACATTTTAAACGTATTTCTTAGACATTATTTGTTTTTCGTTTTTTTTTTTTTTTTTACTTTTGGGGCACAGTCCTGGAAAGTGGAAACAGATGTTTGCCATTGACTAAAATATAAATTAACTAGAGAAAAAAAGTATTACACAACAAGGAGAAATAATGAACTTTAAAATCCTGAAGCATACTTTTACTCTTCAGCCTTTTGGGAAGAAAAGACCAAAAGGACAACCAAAATCATGAGACTGAAATCTGAATTCATTAGTCATCTAGAAACATTCAATTCATGGCTTAATCAAGAGGGTACAGAAAATATCTTGATTTTCGTGCTATGCATTGAATGGTCTTATAAATGTGACGTTAAAATAAGTCTTAGATTTTGTGGGCAACATACTTTCTCTTTCCATTTTTCAACTAATGAATTCCAGAGCAAAGACTATTAGGAAAAATCCAAGTCCCACATCAATTAAAGATAAAGTCAAAATAGAGTATATAAGTGAGGGGCAACCCTCACCCCTTGAGCTAGCTTTTAGGGTTGAGTTAGGCCCAAACTCACATTCTAAGAATCTAAGATGGTATCAGAGCATATTCAAGATTCATTCAAAGGGTCACCCACCATGTTATCCATGCACCAAGCCCAAAAGTGTTGAGCGTGATGGGGTGTATTGGAAAAAATTCAAATCCCACATCAGTTAAAGATAAAGTCAAAATACAGTATATAAGTGAGGGACAACCCTCACCCCTTGAGCTAGCTTTTGGGGTTGAATCCAAGAAAGACTCGTCACAGAGAAGAGACATGGTTAGTCCTTAAAGGCCCACTTGAAGTAGTTATTGAACTTCTTTTTTTTTTGATCAGCAAAGATAATATGTATATATAAATATGAAACACAGTACAAGAAGTACTGCTGTAGTTACAAAAACTGTAATCTACACAGAACTTTGATGGCTTTACCCCAAAGCCAACAAAGGTCTGACAAGATCACACATAAAAAACAAAAAAAAACCCTCCCCAGCTATACAAAGCACTGTCGCAAATTGGACGACCAATAATAGAAAGGGGTATCAAAATCCTTCTCTAGATTCCTCAACCAAGACCAGCAAAAGAAAATGGCATCTTCCAAAAGTTTGTGACCATTAAACGTTTCATTATGGAAGAGGATTTGATTTCTATGGTTCCAGGTACACCATGTTAGGGCAGCCCACCAAGATAGCCACCTATCCAAAGCTTTCCCATGTAGATGACAGAATGAAGATTGCCTAAAATGCTCCTTTGGGTCACAAGAGTAAACCCCCAATAAACTTGCCCACGCCCAAGACTCCCACCACAAAGGCAATATTCTAGGACAGGTAAAGAAGAGATGAGAGGCATTCTCCTGGTGGTTATTACAAAAAGGACAATGAGTGTCTGTTATGTCTACGTTTCTTGTCCTTAGATTGTGTCTTGTAGGTAGCCTATCATTCAATAACCTCCATATAAAACATGCTACTTTGGTTGGTATTTTCAGCTTCCAAAGAATCTTGAAAACTGCATCCTGTGTATGTCTGGCCTCCTCATTAATGAGCAGATGGTAGGCGCTTTTCACTGAATAATTTCCATTAGATTGTGCTGTCCAGAACCAGGAATCTGATAACTGTTGGTTAATTGTGACCCCCTGTATATCTTCCAAGAATATTATGACCTGCTGCATCTCATTGTCCCTAAAAGGTCTCCTCCATTGTAAATCCCAATCCCAGCCATGTTGGTTCTGGCAGCCCATGTGCTGCATGAATTGATTTTGCTGTTGTGAAAGCTGAAATAGTCTGGGATAGGTATCTTTCAATGAAGTCCGGTTTGTCTTCCACGGGTCTTCCCAGAATAAAACCTTACTACCATTTCCGATCCTCCAACTAAGGCCACTAAAGAACCAGCCATCAAGTTGTACAGATCCATAAGCCAAAGCTAGGTCTCTCCACCATATTGAAGCTGATGATAGCATCGAGGAAGACGTTATATTCCTCCAACCTCCATATTTTGATTCCAAGATTTGAGCCCATAAGGCATCCGGCTGGTGAAATAGATTCCAGCACCATTTGCCTAGCAAAGCCTGATTGAAAAGCTTTAAGTTCTTAATGCCCAGCCCCCCATACTCCTTTGGAAGACACACTACTTCCCATTTGACCCAAGGAATTTTCTTTCTATCTTGATTAGAGCCCCACAAAAATCTCCTCTGCATCCTTTCCAGTTTAGAAATCACTTGCCTTGGCACCCTGAAAAAAGAGAAAAAGAAGATAGGGATTGAATTAAGGACAGCCCTAATGAGGGTTACCCTCCCCCCAAAGGAAAGGTATTTGTGTTTCCAGGTGGCTAATTTTCTCTCACACTTTGTGATAATAGGACCCCATGTTGACCCACACCTCGGGTTTGCCCCAATAGGAAGACCTAAATAGGGAAAAGGTACAGACATTACGCCACAATTAAGGAGGCCAGCCGCATCAGATATCCACTGATTATCCATCCCAAACACAGCAATAGAACTTTTATTACAATTTAGCTTCAACCCCGATACCATTTCAAAGCTCATCAGCAACATCTTTAAGACTTTCACATTTGCTGTAGATGCCTTTCCAAAGAAAATTGTGTCATCTGCATATTGCAGAATGTTGACATCCAATTCTTTGTATCCCACCTTGAAGCCTTCGTACAAATTTTTTGCTTGTGCTTCTCTTAACATCCCCGTTAGGCCTTCAGCTGCTATATTAAACAAAAAAGGGGCCAGTGGATCCCCTTGTCTAAGCCCCCTCTGGGGATGAAATTCTGATGTTGGACTTCCATTGACCAAGATGGATATAGAAGCTGATGATAAACAGCCTTTAATCCAGGATATCCATTTATAACAAAATCCCATCCTCTTCATCATGTAGAAGAGAAAATCCCAACTCACGGAATCATATGCTTTCTGAAAATCTGCCTTAAAAATCAGGCAGCTTTTCCTGCCCCTCTTAGCCTCCTCCACTGCCTCGTTTGCAATGATAATACTATGCAGTAATTGTCTCCCCTCAATGAAGCCGGATTGTCTTTCATCAATAATAAGAGGCATCACCCTTTTCAGCCTGTTGGCAAGCACCTTGGCCACTATCTTATAGATACAGCCTATAAGAGAGATTGGCCTATAGTCACATAGACTCTGGGGATCCACCTTCTTTGGAACCAAGGCTATGAAAGATGCATTTGAGCCTTTTGGAAATGTCCCATTTGCATGAAATTCATCCAGAAAACGAAGAAAATCTGGCTTCAGTATCTCCCAATAAGCTTTTATGAAGTTAAAATTAAAGCCATCCGGTCCAGGGCTTTTATCACTACCACAGCTCCACACTGCCTCTTTAATCTCTTCTGCCCCGAAGGGAGCTGTCAAGACACTGTTTTGTTGGTGATCCAGTGATTTGAGATGAACCCCATCTAGTTTAGGTCTGTCCAAATCTGGTTCTTGGTAGCTGTCTTTGAAAAAATTGGTTATGACCTCCTTAACCCTTGTTGGCTCTTGAACCCAGCTTCCATTAATTAGAATTCCTTGTAGCATATTCTTCCTTCGTTTCCAGTTTACAGACACATGGAAAAAGTGTGAGTTGCAGTCACCCTCCTTAATCCATCTCGACCGCGCCTTTTGCCTTAACAAGGATGCATTAGCATTTGCTGTCTCCCATAGTTCCTCCTGAATTTGTTTTCTCCTCTTTATTTCAGCCTCAGACATATGCCTATCTTCTGCTTGTTTTTCCAGGTTGTTTAGTTCTTTTTCTAAATCTGCAATCTTCTGTTGGATATTGCCAAACTGTTCTTTGTTCCAGATCTTCAATCTGTGTTTCAGCAACTTAAGCTTCTGCTGTAATACAAAACCTCCCCATCCTGGCTTCCTATATGAGCTCCAGACATCAGCTATGATTTTTGATATGGATTTGTCCTGTAGCCAGCAATTCAGGAACCTAAAAGGCTTTGGTCCCCAATCAACCTGTGAGGATTTTAACACAATAGGGCAGTGATCTGAGAAATTTCGGTCCAGCGCTGTTTGATAACAACCCTGCCATATAGTCATCCAAGTAGCAGATATAAAAGCCCTGTCCAATCTACTTTTGGCTGATCCATTCGGTCTATACCATGTAAATTTTCTTCCTATCCTGGGTGCCTCCTCCACATCTAAGTCAGCAATCCAATCATTGAAGTCTTTTAGGCTACTTCCATTTTGATAATTCTGCCCCAGACCCATCCTTTCTGTTGGTCTTCTGATATGATTAAAATCACCAATCATACACCATAAATCAGCAGCATATGTTCTCCTTATCAATTTGATTTCTTCCCACAAGGATCTTTTCAGAGTTGCATCACAGGGTGAATACACATTAATGATTGTAACCTTCTTGTTTTCACTCAGGCAGACCCCTTCCAGATAAATATATCCATTACCTTTCAGCCTCTTTTCTACCTTAAAGGTCTCTTCACACCATATGCATAACAGCCCTCCTGCTTTATTAACTGCTGGCTGGAATTCCCACATTACATTTGAATCTCCCCACAGAGCTTGGCAAGTAATTTTTGTAACTGATTCCTTCTTGGTTTCTTGTAAGCATAACAGATCAACTTGTTCTTTGATCACCAGTTTCCTTATAGAATTCCATTTGACCCCCCTCCCCAGACCCCTTATGTTATACGATAAAATCTTCATAATTCCACCTCTTCTCCTCCCCTTCTTGAACTCTCCCCCTTTTCTGCTGTCTCCAGAACCATAAATCTATTGATAATGTCCTCCTTATGGTGGCTAGTTACCCCAAATTGTTGAGCCATGTTCCAAAATTCCTCCTGTTTGGGAGTTGAAAAGCTGGATATTGTTTCTGTTTCTGAGTTTGCAATCTGCTTTAATCCCACGTCACCTTCATCTACTTTAATCCCACTATCCCCCCCAGATTTCATGGGAGATTGGTGTCTGAGTAGCAGTGTAATATGCTCTTTCCCTTTTGTAGCAGTAGCTGTTTGCTCGTTTTTTTCATTTGAACCCATCTGTTTTCCATAGTTATTATCCACTGGTGAGTTGATTTGGTTTGCTTGTATCAGCTGGGGCCTATTTTTTCCTCCCTTATTCCTTGAGTACACTTGCCATTGAGGTCCAGTACCGTTGTGGCCCATAAGACTTTTACTCCCTTCACTGTACGCTTTTTCACACTTCTCAGTGGGTCCCTCATCTGTCTCCTGTACTTCACTGAGGGTGACCCCATGACTGTCCTTCTTTTCTATTGGGTCCCTCTGTACCCCAGCTTTTCCTTCTTTGGTGAGTATCTGCTGTGCTACAAGAGGAGTAGTCCAGCTGTCCATATCTGCTCCCTGCTTATTTCCGTCTGGCCTTTCTAAACCTTGTCTTCTAGCCTGAACCCCTATGCAGTCTGCTCCTGCAGCCTGGGTATTAGGTGGTGACTGACCCCCAAGAGAGTCCACCACCACCTCGTTGTCTGAGCTGCTGCTGTTACCGCTGACTTGTGTTGAAGCACGGTCCACCATGGTTTGCCTTAGTCCAGCGTACAAGGACCGTTGGATATTCTCGCCTCCGCCTTCGCTTCCATGAGTTGCTTCCGGTGCTCTCTCCGTCGTGCCTTTCTTTATGCCAAAATTTTCATCCATCTCCTCACTTTCAACCTCGAGGCTGTCTACTGATGTGATTTCATCAGAAGATTCCGCCATGCACCGACTTCGACACCCACATGTGGATGAGTTCGCGTTTGTCTCTTCTGTGACGAAGATTGGAAAGTCTATCCCGTTTATGGTGGCCACAATGTTGTGTTTAATGATGGGTGTCCATGGCGTTTTGATTAACACACGCGCCCTGTCCAGGCGTTGCAAATCCTCTGTGTCATCATCCACATCAACTAAGTCTCCAATGGCTGCCACTATTTTAACCAGGTTTGTGGTGTCCCACGCATGAAGGGGTACACCCCAACACAGGACCCATACAAGTCGAAAAGCTGGTTTCAAGGACGGATTCCATTTTTCCAGTGAATGAAATGCTGACAGTCCTGACACCTGTTCTCCCCGACAGAACGCCTGAGCTTTAGAATTATTTAGGCCCAATAACACCACCATGTCTTCCCCAATATATCTCGGTTTAAGGTCCTCTTCACCATCCCAACCCATTTCGTCTTGTAATCTGTCAAACATCTTTAGGTTGCTCAGCCTTCCCACCCAAGCTTCCTGTAACCAGTTTTTGTTTTGTATCTGGACCTCTAGCTGTATTGTAGAGGATGTTGATCTGGTAATGTCCGCTACATGCTTCGGATACCTACGATTATGAATATTACGGCTAGGTTTGGCTACAGCCTGAGCATACGTTGGTTGCTGGTAGAGGTGTCGTGAATTGGGTTGGGGATATCTGTAGCTGGTTTCTGCCCTCACTTCAGGAGCGCAGTGATGTTGGTTTGCTTGTATTACTGCTTTCCCTTTCATAGCAGCAATGCGATCTTCTCTTTCGTGTTTTGGAATGTTAGCATGTAGCTTCAGCCCACCTATTATCAGGTTGTCCAAGGCTCTTTCTAGATTCAAGATGTTCCTTACACCTTTGAACCTTACGAACCCATACCTTCTCCCTCCTCTGTTTCTATTTTTTGCTATAAAAACTTCCCTAACATCACCCCATTTTTTGAAAATGGGCCACAGTTCTGCCTCCCCAATGTCCTCCGGGAACCGGGTGAAGTAGAAGGAGGAGACATCCTCATGTTCTCTCCAGTTGATCGGTCGTCTAGCTCCACCGCGATTCGTCGCCTGAACCGCAGCGTGCTGTCTGTACCTAACCCCGTCGTACCTATAACTATGTGAAAATCTCTCTCTACCCACCCCAGAGTGTCTCTCTCTAGCTCTCTCTCTCATCCTAAGATTTCTGAGAGGTACAGATTATTGAATCACGCACTCCTTTCTTATTAATTTTGCTAAAAAAATCTCATACAAGATTTACTCAATAAGAAGGATAGACACTTCCTTCTTTTCTTGCCCTAACTGTACTGTACCCTTGAGACCACTGTCTCATACAAGAGCCTCACCTTACAAGTTACTAATCTCTCACAGTTATTGAACTTCTTAGACTGCAATTTTTCTTATACATGAACAACTTAACATTTTAACATACAAAACCAAAAAGTCGAAATATATATTGAAAAGATTGCCAATTCCAATGTGCCAGAAATAAAATATATTATTTTTCAAGTATACCATGAATGTTTTAAAAAGCAAAATGAATGAGAAAATTTATGCATTCAGACGCTCACTTCATCGACAAATACAATGACAGGAGCAAGCTTGCTGGCAAATGAGAAAAGCGCTTTGGTTAGTTTTTCAGCATCTCCGAACCACTGTATCAGGAAAAAAAAAAACATATATATATATATATATATATATAAGATATCACATGCAAAAGAAGAAACTAATACACCTTTAAACGACTGAAACAATTTATATAAGAAAAATAAATGGGCAAAAAAACTTCAAAGGAACTTGATTTTAGGAAAACTAGTCAATTATAGAGCCATATGTTTTAACTTAATTATATTTATCTATCCTCCAATCCAGATTGAAGTAATTGCACTTCAGATTCTCTTGGTGTGTTTTCTTGCAAGTTCTTTGTTTAAGTTTCTAACCTATTGATAGGAATAGCAGTTAGTAGCAATAGCTGTTAGTGGCAGCAGTTAGGGGTAGTGCAGTTATTTATAACTAACTAGGAGGGAACAGAATGTATAAATAGGGGATAATTAGCTGAGTTAGAGGGACTGAAAAGTAATTGGAGGGTGTGACCTCGAAATCACAACTGTTCTACAGGAGATTTTCTCCAAAATATCAATAAAGATTCATTCTTTCTTCGCAGCCTGATCCAGTTTCTATCACTGGTATCAAAGCTCCAGATCTTGGGTCTGTGAGGAGGTTGATGGGGTCAAAAGCTAGCAACAAAATGGAGGCAAGGATGGAAGCGCTGGAACGCATGGTGGAGGAAAACAGAGAGACGATGATGTTGAACCATGAGGTGATGGAATTGAGACTGAGAGCGATAGAAGTTGTGCTTCAGAAGCTTGCTGCTTCTTGGGAGCAACCGAGCGCGGTGGAAGCAGAGGCGAGGGGTGCTGCGACACGGGGAAATAGGGAGAGCGAAGGTGGGGGAGCCAACCGTTGGAGGAACATCGAAATTCCCATTTTTATGGGAAAAGATCCTCTAGGGTGGCTATCCAAAATTGAGAGGTATTGCAGATTACAGTCTTTGTCAGAGGCAGAAAAACTGGAAGCAATTTTGGGAGCCATGGAAGGGGAAGCTTTAGCTTGGTTCCAATGGTGGGAATCTTGGAATTCCAATCAATCTTGGGAAGGGTCAAGCTGGCTGTCGCCCAGAGAATTCAGGGGGCAAATTTGGGGAGTCCTTTCCAGGTATTACTAGCACTCAAGCAAGAAGAAACAGTGCAGGGGTATATAGGAAAGTTCGAAAAACATGCGGGAGCTAGAAAAGGGTTGGGGGAAACTTTCCTGATGGAAGTTTTCATTGAAGGGTTGAGGGAGGAGATTGGGTCTGAAGTAAGGTTGCATGAGCCAAGAAGTTTGATGGAAACCATGTTAAAGGCAAGGCAAGTGAAGGAAAAAAATAGGGTGCTGGGAAATCTGCCAAGAATTAGCAAGGGGACTCAATCTTTTCAAAAACCCAATTTCTTGGGTCCAAGAAATGGGAGAGAGTGGCAGTAGGACAGTAGTAAAGGAGGGGAGACAGTAGGGGGAGCTAATAGTAAGGTCAGTGAATTTGTCCAACCTATTCGTGCAGAGAATAATGGATGGCAAGGTAGAAGAACCTTCCATAATTTGTCTCCTACAGAAGTGGATGAGAAAATGAAGAAAGGAGAATGTTTTACATGTGCTGAGAAATATCATCCTACTCATGTGTGTAAAAACAAACAGTTCAGATTGCTGATTATGGAAGAAGAAGATGAAGGAGACCCTTGCTGAAAAATACATGTTTTTCCTCACTTGGACCTTGGGGACAAGGTCCATCTTGAAGGGGAAGGTATTGATAGGAATAGCAGTTAGTAGCAATAGCTGTTAGTAGCAGCAGTTAGGGATAGTGCAGTTATTTATAACTAACTAGGAGGGAACATAATGTATAAATAGGGGATAATAGCTGAGTTAGAGGGACTGGAAAAGTAATTGGAGGGTGTGACCTCGAAATCACAACTGTTCTACAGGAGATTTTATCAAAAATATCAATAAAGATTCATTCTTTCTTCTCTGCCTGATCCAGTTTCTATCACCTATTCTCTTAATCATTAAATGTTTACTTGATAAATCCATTTGGAAGTCCAAAACACCCTCTAAGGTCTTTTTTTTTCTTTTAGAGGATATATATATATATATATATATATATATATATATATATATTTTGATCGGCCAACGTTAGTTGTTAAATATTAGTTTTTTTGTTAGTGGAGGGATTCGAACCCACGACCTCTCCCTCCTTCTCTTCCTTCCCTTCTTTTCCTTTTACCACCCAACCAACCTTATATCTCCTTAGAGGAGAGATATATAGTAGGATTAATACAAATTATTGAAAATTTATGAGATATAGGCTGAAGTTGTGTAGAATATTTGATTGATATCATTGTTTGGGGATCAAGGATATCATGCATATGTTGCAAGTTAGTGCAAACAAAATTTGCATAGACAAACCACCAAATTTTTTTAGTTGCAAGAGCATTATCAACTGAAAGAGAAAAATGTCCAAGAATAAAAATTACCTTTGAAGTAAGGGTCGAACCAGTTATGCTGATAAAATTTGCACCAGCTTCGGTTGCAAGTGCCTTGGCCAGAAGGGTTTTTCCAGTGCCAGGAGGACCAAAAAGTAATATTCCTTTACAGGGCTGGAAAAAGTTTCTTCAAATTAGTTACACACACATGTAAGGAAGAGAACAAAATAAATTTGGATACAGTGAGAATGCATATGAGAAACAACAATCATTACCCTCAACAGATTTCCACGAGAGAAAAGCTCTGGCCTTCTCATTGGAAGAATAACGAGTTCATTAAGTGCCTTTTTCACATCTTCAAGAGCACCTATGTCATCAAACTTCACCCCAATTTCACCAGGAGGTACTACAGCTGAAATGAAATTGCTCTCAAACTCATCCTTTGCAAGGTTCTGTTACAATATACATATGAACAAAATCAACCAAAGACAAAAAAAAAAAAAAAAAAAAAAAAAAAAAAAAAAAAAAAAAAAAAAAAAAAAAAAAAAAAAAAAAAAAAAAAAAAAAAAAAAAAAAAAAAAAAAAAAAAAAAAAAAAAAAAAAAAAAAAAAAAAAAAAAAAAAAAAAAGGACCTGAATTTAAAATTGTAAAATTGTTAGGAAAATAGATGTTTGGGAAATTTTACCCTTTGTGGGTGCAGGTTTATGTATATTAAGTGCATTAAGTGCAGGTTACTATAATAGTTAAGTGTAGTAGATATAGTCCAGAGGACACAAATACCCTCCGCACATGCATAATAACATTTTAATTATCAATAATATCACTTATAGAAACACAAAACAACAAGAAAACACGTGCCTTGAGGCTTTGAGAAGGCTTCCGTGACATAGTTTCCTGGCCCTTCAATCTTGAGACTGCAATTTCAAGACTACAAACAAAGAACAAGTGAACCTTAAAATTCTACACAATCACATATAGAATTTTTTTTTATCAGCAAAGATAATAATATTATTAGAAATATAGATTTAGCAGTACAAGTAGTACTACTGTGAATACAACCTAACAAGAACAACACAGAACAAAGGTGGCTTAAAGCATAAAGGCAAAGACACCAGCGTTCTGACTATCTGCTAGGTCCTAATCCTCCCCAAAAAACAGAATTTTAGAATTATACAGATATTATAGAATAATAGGATTTATATTTATACCTTTCATGAGGTATGCACAATCTTTCTCCTTTAACAGAAGGAAGCAAGCATGATGACAAGTAATGATTTTTTGCCCAGCCTACCACTTTTTCAGCTTCTGAAAACAAAAGCACATGATGTACAAAACCATGACATGGAAAATCTAATGACTAACAAATGCCATTGGGACATTTGTTAAGGATTCAGAGATGGAATGTATTAGATGACAAACAAAGCTTTTTAAGTTCCCAACACATTAAATGTTATACTCATTAAATACTTTCAATTTTTTAATGCTTAACAAGATCCCTTAAGGCACTTATTAGCAAGACCCCTTCATAATATTAAGTTACTAATTTGCATGTTCTATTGTAACCTTTAAATAAAGAAAATAAAAAATGTAACTCAAAAAACTATTCTCAACATCGACATGGTTAGACCATGATGTAGAGTGCAAATTATATTTTTACCCTGATTACAGCCACAATGTTCTTCCAAGGTTTTCATTGCAATGAAATTGCAAGGCTCTATTCAGCTGATGCAAATTGTTCACCCTTATCCCCACCCCTCATTCTTTAAGGGGATTACTTATGCTCCCACCTTGTACTCCCTTCCTTTCTAATAATTTTTTTTATTAATAAAAGAAAAGGAATAAGTTGTACAGTAGAAACCATTAGAAGCATATTAGCATTAAAAGGGATAAAATGCATACAAGATAAATAATAAAAAAATAAGAAAACTTAAAATAAGCTAATAATTCTCTTTTTCCCTTTTTGTGATCATCATCAACCAACCAATTAAATGCATTACGAACACTTAAATCAAATAATGCATAAACAAGTATAAGTGCTTCCTAGAATTTAAACCAATAAATCAACATTCAGACTTCTTGTAGTTTCTCAATTTAAGATCTGTTTGTGTCATTACTCAATTTCAGATTTGTGTTCCAAAAAGGGGAAATTCATTATGGATGACTAAAATTATGTCAATACATTATAGATGAAGAAAACATACAAATAAAATGATTGATGAAGAAAAGACTAGGACATAATAAGAGAATGAGTGGAACTTACTATGCTTTGTCAAAATGATGCCATCAGTATTTACAAGCAAAAGGTCCATGCATGATAGCTGATGTTCTTCGAGAACCTGCAACATGAAAATCCAGCTACAAATTATTGATACTGATGGTGTAAAATGCATCACTTCTTTATTTGTCACTCACTCATAATGCATGCACTCTAAAATTATTTGCTTAGTTTCTATTCTTCTAAAATAGAGGCTTCACAAACTCATATATAACTAATAATTTTGCTTTATGAGACTTATGGCTATTTTGTTTTACATTGAACACTTCATATCATATATATGATATATAATATATTTGAAGTTATTTTGTGTTGTCTCTGAATCTTACAATTGATACAAACTATGATTCACAATTCAAAAATTATCTTAGCAATTCACGATTTGAATCTCGATTTGATAACCTTTGTATATATAATCAATGGTAAATCATCAGCAGGGTAAAAATAATGCTTCAGAAACCACAGAATTACCTTCCGTAATACATTCAAATTACTACGTGAAGTCACAATTTTCTTATCTTCGTCAAGTTGTTTATTGAATGTTGCCAGCAGATTCTCATCCTGCAAAGTGTCATACAGAAATCCAGATGAAAAAATGGCATAAACAAGGATAATAATAGATGTGCAGAACAGAAAGCAAATTAATAGGCAAACTAGTGAAACTACTAGAATCATTTTCATCGAATTGTATATAAAGTTAGGTTCTTTATAATCCTCAACAAAAAACCTTAAAAGGATCCATATAGCTAATCAACCTTAAAAGATCTGGCCATATTAGGGAAGGCTTTTGTATTCAGGGGAGGGTTTAGCATAATTGCTTTTCTCCTTTTTGGTTTGGGTGTGAGCCTAGTCTTCAGCCAGGTCTTTGGCACCCTAATTCATGTAATCTTCATGTATTAGGCTGCCATAGTTCTGTTTTGTCTGTTGATAGGTTGTATTTTATTTCAGTACTACTTGTACTTTTTTTTTTATCAGCAAAAATAATTATATTACTAAAAATATAGTAGCAGCAGTACAAGTAGTACTACTAAGATTACATCCTAGCAAGATGTAACTATCATGCTTAGAAGAAGGGGGAAAATTCATAGCAGAAATGGTCACCAATATGAACATCCTAATTTCCTAAGCCTATGAAGAAAAGATGAGGAAAAAAAAAAAAAAATTTTATCAGCATGAGGAAAAGTATATTAACTATAAAAAATCATCTGTAGAAACATATGTATACAACGTGCATAAGCAATTTACCTTTCTATTATGATAACATTCCTTATATATGTCTGACTCATAATGAATAAAAATATCTTCAGTAAGACTTGAATATTGGCATTTACTGTTCTTTCATTATTGTTCCTACAGTAGTGGTGTAGTGTACTGAGATGTTTAAAATGTTAAATGTTTCAAACTTGAGACTTGAGAGTGGTGTTTGACAAGTGTCAGAATCCTTGTAGTAGTAGTAGTAGTAGTCGTAGTACTTCGTAGTAGTGTAGACAAAACAATTACCTTAAGTGATTCACCATGATTACTTTAGGTGGATGCATAATCAAAATTGCAAAACAATTACCTTAGGTGGATGTATACTCAAAACATTGGAGAAGAGCTTGTTAATTTCATCATCTTCTGATGTCTTGTCCCCTTTAATTCCCTCAGTTAAACGCTTTAGAGAAAGAGGCTGTAAACAGTTATCAAAAAGAATTCAATGATGGGACCATAAAAAAATCATTTGGTGATTTCCGTAATGCCCCAAGTGCACTAACCAGCCCTGTTAGCATTTATTGACTACTTGTTTCAGCATCCATAATCAACTCAACAGATGATAAATCAGACACCAGGGCAGATTACAAGTGCACTTGGGCACCATAGAATTGGCCATAACAAATCTAACAAGTTACAAGAAAATTGAAAAAGAAAAATACTGGTAATATTTATAATGGTAGCATATAGCCACAGAAAAATCATCGTATATCTAACTGAAATAGCTGTCTTATCATATAAAATAGTGAAACAAAATCATGAGCATGAAGCCTAATGGTTTTCAATAACTTGTAAGTTGCAAATAAGCATGGTATCAATCATGTATATATCTCTTAAAGAAAAAATGGCTAAAGGGAAGATTTCAACCAGATATAATGCACTCCAAAATAGAAATTAAAAGGTTCACAGTTCACTAAAACATCAAGTGCATAATACCTATAAAAGTCCCCATAAGATCTATATTTTCACAAATAGAATAACAAGAATGATGGCTTACAAATTATCATAACAGAAGGAAAGTCAAATGCACATGAACATGAAAGCAATTTCATGACATGGAAGCAGATGTTATATTAAAAACAAAAAATATAACATTCCAATGAAATTCTCAAATTTACCATCTTTATCTTTAGTCAATCTATAAGAGACTCAAGCAACATCCTACATGTATTATCAACAAAGGTAACAAAATATGCATAAAAAGAAAAAGTTGTCCAAACTCTTTAAAGCCACTATTTGGAAGAAAAGAAAGGATGTGCATTTGGGAGGAGGTTAAAGCTGACACCAATTTCAATCATGAATAAATTCAGAAACATTTCATTTTAGCAACATACTATAGTTCATTGGGATCCAAAAAGAAAAGAATGGATAGTAGTTTTTCGACAGCAGCATAATTTGAAATTTTGAACTCACAGACAGTTAACAATAGAATGTTTAAGGGCATGCAGAAATTTGTAGAAAGATAGAAAGCATTACCAGCTTAGCAACACGTCCAAAGTTTGGAAGTATCATTGTCTGCCAAACATCGCATGTGATAAAGGATAAAAGTCAAAATAAAATGTTAAGAGTTGCACAATGGAAGTAAATGCATTTCAGTCATGAACGAACATTTAGAACTTATTACTTAATGACGAAAAATAACAATTGAAGCTTACGAATTCTTCTTTCTCCTTTGCTCCTGACTGAACTTTGTTTTGCCCACAAATGAATACTATAGGCCCAGATAACCGGTCAAACATCTCCTCAACCTTATGAAAAAACTCATTTCGGTTTGACTTAGGAACAGCTTTATGTAACCATTGTGAACTGTCCGGAAAATAGACAATAAGAGGTTGTTTGCAATGCAAAACCTGCAAAAGAAACAGTCAGGTTCACCCATCAGTAAAACAAGATTGTAGTTATCTTATTATGAGATTTCAAAAAATTGAAGAATACCAGAGCACTATACCTCACATAAAGCCTCCACTGCAATGTAGCAATCCTGTGATTGAGCATCAAGATCATTCTCAATGTCCTTAACTGTTGAAATTTAAAAAGTCTTAGTTGTTTATAGACAAAAGAACTAAAATATTTTCATATCCAACGGGGGGCTCAAGTTCACATGCTTATATCAAAGTTGCTACAGCTCACAATTATTATTCTAAAAACTTAAAATCCTAGAACATAAACTACTACATCAACCTCTGATAATTAGTTTATAAAATCATCAAACTCTGAGCCATATATATTTGACAAAGATCAAGGTAACCTTATGGCTTGACTAGAAAAATCTACTCATCCCATTTTTCCACCTATACCTAGATCTTGGATAAATGAAAGTTTTATCAATAGGACTTTTTTAATTGTAGCCAATATCTTATATTTTCTTACAAAATGATAGGTCAATCTGATTTGAGCAGGGAGAACTTATAAGGTTGGCTTGGTGGTTAAAGGGAGAAGGGGGAAGGGAGAAGTCACGGGTTCAAATCCCTCCCAATAACATTCTAACAAAACTAACAACTAACATTTGTTGATTAAAAAAAAAAAAAAAACTGATTTGAGCAGTTGTAATTCTGTATTAGGAAGTTATTAGGCAGTTATTTTATATTAATTTTGGATTAGGCAGTTATAGGTTACAATGTGACAGTTATAATGATATATAAGTTGTGTTGCAGACTTGTAACAATGAGCTAAGGTGTAAGATTGTTATTCTTTCTACTTCAAAGGAGGAAACTCCTTGTTACTTGTTAGAGGGAAACCCTGTGTTCATACTCAGATCTGAGCTAAAAACTATATCATTTCTATTTTCATTCAGAAATCAGTGTGTATTCATTTCTTGAGTCCAACAATTGGTTTGACCAGATGGATGTCATCGACAAGGAAGGACTCGAGAGTGGAGTAATTGGAGAAACAGATAGAGCAGATATGCAAGACTATTGAGGAAATAAGGAAGTCCAATTCTGACCACGATAATTGTTTATGAATGATGGAAATTCAGTTGAAGATATAAGGGAGAACCTTTTAAAAATGCAGACCAAAGTTGATAGTTTGGCTAAAATTTGGAAATATAAAAAGCATCTCTTAACAATCAACAAACATAGAAAATACAAGGGAGCTAGCTTTAAGATTTAGATGATTGTCATTTTCTATATTTTGAATTAGAAAACTTTACCATGTATCCAATAAATTGGGGGTTTTGTATGATCCTCATTAAGGTTTTCCACCTCGCCCTCGTTGACCCTATCTTCATTAATATCCAAGATGACAGCAACTCGATCTCCATTAACCTCATATACCTCTCCTCTCTGACCTTTAGTTAAAGGCCTGCAATAAATCCACATTTGGTTAAAATTGCAAAAAAGAACAACCTGCAAGCTATAAGAATATCTTTGAGACATATAATCCTCATTTGCACCTAATTTGTTGCGTATATCAATATGAAATATTTTGAAGAACTAAAGGAAAATTAAGGCATAATTTTAAGCACATCATGAGATAGTGCAAAAATGAATGTTCGACATCCTAACAATAGTACACCTCAGTATCAGACAAAAAAATCAATGAACAGAAAAGGACAATACAATTATACAAAATACATGTGGAAAATAGGTTAAATTAATTATTTAATACCTCAAAATATCATGAGTTTCTCATTTAGTCCCTCATTTTTAAAAGTCACATTGGCACTTAATGGACAAAATAAACAGAGGCTTAGCAAAAGGACTACATGGGAATGAAACATGGAAAATAGAAATAAAGTCCCTCTGCATATCTGAAAAAGAAACTCCTCAAAAGGCCGTGAACATAATCAGAAAAACCCAAAAAAGGCCAGCAAAACTATCCTATCCCAAAGAAGATTTACGGAGGAAATCACTGCCTGAACTTGCATTTAACTCAAATCTAATGCACTGCATATCCTCGTAGAGAGCACAACTCACAATACCTTAGCCTCCTTCCTTCTCCCGCAAATCCCAAAAATGGTGTTGTAAAAGGACAAATACACTGCTAACCAATTTAGAATAAAATCCCAATACAAATACATTCAACTATTCCTAGTCCATACACCCATCATAACTCCAATTCCATGCTTCATTTCACTAAGGAACACACATTATGTTCTCACATTGATCACATACGGAAAATCAAATAGACAACCCAAGAAAACAATTATTAGGTAATCATCAAATAGAAATAAAAGGCAGAAACCTTTCGCACACCCAAAAAATGAAAAGCAGAGAGCTAAAGTGAATGTCAATATTGACATTTACATGGCATTCACATGGCCAGCTATTGTCTGCCACATCTTAAATTGTAACCGTGGGCACACATAGAGAATAGGAAGAAGAGAAAAAGATACAAAATTTTTATCATGGTTCAACCTACAGCAAACTATGAGGCTTACCTCCATGGTCATAACAGCGAGGAAATTCACTATTTTTTTTTATCGGCCAATGTTAGTGTTTTTGTTAGTGGAGGAAATTCACTATGATCAATGAAAATTATCGGGAGTAATTGTACGATACTCAAACCTAATATCTGTACACCCAATCACTGTAACTGGGACTTACAAGTTACAACACTTTACATTCTACAACCAAAAAAGTAAAAACTGATTATAGGACTGTAGGATTCCTTGTAGGATGACCATGCATGCTTTTCCAGGTCAGGTAGCACCCCAGGTGAAAGCTCAAATTAAATGCAAGCCACTTCATATTATGTGTTATCATCTATATATGCTATATTTGCATTTATTTATTTTTTAAAATGGGTTTCAAGAAAATGCCAAAATGTGAGAGGCATTTATTTTACAGTTTGACTTCTACACATAGGGATGACTTACCAACCCACCTGCCATGTATAATAGTATAAGCATTAGTTGTTCCATCAGATGTTGGTATCTTCCCCAGTATGATCCTGTGATAAAATTATATATGCCAATGTCAGGTGAATGCTAGCTCAAAGTCCAACTGGGATGATACAATGGTTGTACAAGAAACAGCTGAGGCAACTCTCTTAGAACCACACTTCTCAAAATATTTGACAACTTACTAATTGTTCTTATAGTGCCTTTAATCCAAACTATATAACATTTCCAGTTTCTGCACAAAGGCTTCAAAATATTATTTTTGGACAGAACATGGGCTTCATAATTACTTGGGCACTATGTCCTAAGACATTCATAAAAATTACAGGTGCCTAATTACATATTATGCAAACTCCTAATGTACAAAAGTTTAAAATTACATGACTTGCACCCACTAGCTGAGGTCACCAAATATTGGCATATATAATTCTGCCAAATGATAAACGGACAAAAACAAAAGACATCCAACGGAAAAAAAAAATGCATGTATGAAGAACTTCTATTTTCAGTTCTCTGAAGGACTTCGGTGAATCACAGGATCATTAAATTCCAAGATAACATGTTCGTATAAATCTTATATTGGAAAGAATCAGTAAATGAAAATCCATGGGAGGTTGTTTCCACTTTCCCATTACACTATTCAGATTTAAGAATCCAAATCACCAGATTTGGGATTTAATTAAGTCAAGTTTACCCCTATCCAACAGTATCACCACTTCTATAATTACCAATAGCGCCACTATTACAACAACATATATTGCCACACCATAGCCACAAGCATGAAAAGCACAAACAATACAATAATCACATCAACACCTTGCACATAATAATTGTCATTATTTGTGCAATATTTAACATCTTTTAATGAATGAAGGTCTGTTTTTTTTTTTTTGGGGGGGGGGGGGGGGGACAATGGAATTAAGAATCAGATTCAGTTCTCATCTTGAGTCCCTCAAAAATCAAAATCCCAAGAGGTCATCAGGAATCCATGAAAGCATCACTTATGAAACTAGCAGTGCATCATTTATGCAGTTCTCTGGTGTATAAATGTCTGCATTAGCAAGGGGTCTCTTTGCTTAATTGCCATAACATATTTTATGGACCAAGTTGTGCATATGCATTTTCTATGGTGCTCTGGCTCTGCTCTGTTGCAAAGGAACTTCATCTTCTGATATGCAAATAGTGAACATGTTTATCACATAGCCTCTTCGGCTATTTATTTTCTTTCGTTTCTATGACAAAGATATTTCTCATCCCTCAGTTGCATTAATATCATGACTCTATAACAAGATTTCTTCTTTTATTTGGAAAAAAAAAATTAAAAATGAAGCAATAATTCTATTCATTATCTACTGCTTTTGTTGTTCTCATCATCAAATTGTCCATCAGTTAGCTTAAAATAGGTAGTTAGATGAGAAAAATATTCCACGATGATTCATCAAAATCAGTCATGTTTGCAGCCACAGCAACACGGATATACAAGTTCATGTCCACTTAGCTCGAAATCATACAAGGCATGCTTTATTCAATAAATTAAATGAATGTTTCACATAAAAAAATGCAGTTATGTAGGAGATGATGAACCACAAAGTAAGCACATCTATATTAGGGAGAAAGGGAAAAAGGGGGAATCAGTTTATTACCTATCCTCATCTGTAACTTTAACAGATGGCCCAATGTACTTCACACGGTCACCTAAGAAAAACATAACAAAGCAGTAATGTAGATATTTACATGAATGATAATACAAATGAGAAAATGAATGCAAATAACTTAGAAGATTAATCATTTGGCAAGTTCATATGTATGATCAGAGTTCCAGCTAGCTGAACATGTTACCTTTTCTTAGCTGGCATCCAGATTCATCAGAAGATTTGACATCATTAGACTTAGATGACTCAGAATTCTCAGATTCACCAGACACTATCTGTCAAAAGTTTCGGGTATGGATAAGATATAAAACTATCTTAAGTGACGGAATGAGTTCAATCTAAGAAATTTATTTATAATCCTGTATATTAATAATTCTTAAGAGAAAGAATTTCAATTAAGATAACTACTAAAAATCTATCGTGACATTTATTGGATAAGATTGTCCTCACTAAATTGTCAAAAATCAATTTCAACCCATATATTCCTACTTAAGTATAATGCAATAATAGCACCAACAAACTTGCCCATCCTCAAAAATTATTATCTACTGGTTTTCAACCTAGTCATAAAAAATTACAAATTTGTTTCATCATTTGATGTGCACAATGCTACAATGATTTCCTATTACTTATCAGCATAAATAGCAGATTGCTTACACTAAAAGGAAATATAAATAATCTTTGCTAGTGATAGAATAACACATAACTAGAATCATTGTGTGATTTTCAAAATAATGAACAAATAGATTTGCTGTAACACTAGCATTAGAATACCACTTTTTTAAAGATTCATCAACTTAAGTTATGTTCTGTGCACTAATTGAAAGTTTCCACAGTTACCAGATACTTCATTTTATCATAGCCAAGACATTAAAAAAAAACGCCCTATTACTATTAAACAACAGTTAACTATACATAGACACCTTTTCAAATTCTTCAACATTGTAAGGAACAAGTTTTCGAAGAACAGCTGCTTTAACCTTCTTAAGGTGTTCTTCAGCAGCCGCTATTGCATCTTCATTATCACTTGCATCGGACTTTGCCTCGGTATTGCTAGCCCACTCTTCTTCATTTGTAGCATCATTATCGTCCTCATTCTCTGATTCCAAAGAACCCTCCTCCCCAGACTCTGCATTATCCTCATCAGACTCGTAATCTGATGAAAAATCATCATCAATATCCTGCATGACAATTCAACTAATGTAAATATTTTCTATCTAGAACTATTGCTATCATACTAGCAAACCATTGAATAACTTCTAATGTCTATTATTTTGCAGAACTTACATAAGGAGCAAGAATGCTGTTATCAAGCACTAACAGAGGAACTTGTAAATCTTGTGCAAGAGCCCTAACCAATCTCTCACGATACAGCTCAGTTCCTAAAGATAAAAGGACAACATCAACATTCAAACTTAAGACAAAAACTATAATAAACTTATGAGGCATAAATGTTAGCAAAATGACATCCAAAATAAATATTAAAAATTAAATAGAATTACAAGGAGAAAAATTATGGAATAAATGACAGACCAGGAATGCTCTGAAGCAATATTCTCCCACTTGAAGATGTGAGGCGAGTGCCAAAAGATGAAGCAAGCTTATTATGTCTCAAATAGGAAGCAGCACATTCCACCAGAAGATTTTTGGTATTCTCACTACAGATGGAAACATACAATTCAGTTCAACAATAAATTTCAGATAAGAGAAGACACTAAATTGAAAAGGAACAAATAGGAACAATAAGTAATTACTGAATGTGATAAGGAAATGTGTCCCAGGAAATATTTATCTTCTCCCAAGGAATAATTCTTCTCATAAACTCTTTTTTAAACTTATCCCTTCTTGTCAAAAATGGTGATTCTCTCCTTTTACTTTCTATAGAAAGCTTCTCATTATTAAACCATTCCTCTTGTTCCTGTTCTCCAAGTCGTGCATGTGCATTGCTGTACTTGACATCTTTCCCAAACTTCTCTTGTTGTTTCTGTCCTTTATCAATGTTAGCTCCATCATTAACATTTACATGTTTATCCTCACTTGCATTTCTTCCATCACTTTCAGAACTATAGGCACGTAACTGAGTACTGTTAAGACATAAACTAGGCCTTCTGTCCGGAATGGTGAAACTATTTCTAGATGAAGTATGCCTACATGAATCTAAGCCTAAAAGATGTTTTCTGATGATCCTTCCGTGTGAAGCATATTCTTCCACAGTGGTCTTAGGGGACAAAGATTGAAAATATCGTTGATCAGAGAATCTTGGCCTAAAGAAGTATTTTGATGGCTGCAACACCAAAGCCCATGTCCGATCTCTGCATTGTATTCTCCTCGAGTACATTGAAATTACTGTCTTTCTTCAACTCTTACTGTGCTGCAGAAGAATTCCCATCCATTAGATAATTCATCATCATAACCCAAGGTTCATTGTTCAATAGTTTTAATGATCATCTGTAATTAAAAGTCTGGGTAAGCATTAAATAGATGGATGATGCGCTATTTTTATGTTGGTCTTGGCTTAAAAATCTGGAGGATGGATTTAATTTTCCTTTCCACATCTGGTCTACCAATTTGGGGGAGGCTTTTGTAATCAGGGGGGGATGGTTTAAGATGTAATTTTTCTGTTTGTTGACCTAGTCTTAAGTCAGAACTCAGTTGGCTTTTTTTCATGCTTTTTCATGTTTTAAGCCACCTAGGTTCTACTTTTGTTCCCACTAGGGTGTATGTTCTGCAATACTTCTTGTACTGCAGCTTTATCTTTATCTATATATACTATTTATGTTTGCTGATCAAAAAAAAAAAAAAATTAAATAGAATTCTGTAAGACATAAAAAATGTTGAACATTTGAACATAAAGAATGGAACCAAAAGTAATCAGTGTTATCAATGGTTGATGCTGGAACATGGCAGAAGAACGAAATTCTGCCATATAAACTCGCCATTACGCCTTATGGCACCACTATGGCAGGCCTTCCTTCACAAATTGCCTATGGCAGTGGGCAAAAAATCTGCCAAGCCATTCCGCTATGGTGGCACCATGGCCACTATTTAACAATACTAAAACTAAAAATAATGAATATTCAGTTTATTATATTAAGACTAGAAATGGCATTATTGAAAAACATTTTGACTCATACAAATAGTTCATTGAAAAGTTATGTTCTTGTAAAAGATCCTGACTTGCATGCAAGTCAAGGTACTGCTGAGTGCTGAGAGCATATATGTTCATTAAGTAAAATAAAACAAGGAAAATAGCCAACTAAATTTACAATTTTTAGCCACTTAATATTCTAATTTTTGTACATACGACTAATTAGAAGTGAAACATTTTTTTCTCAATGCTTGGATTCGTTAAGTTTAATATAACTAGAAATGATATATTGTGCTTTTAAGTCTATTAGTGTATTAAATAAGTTTTACTTTGTGGTTCAGTTAGAGCAGCTGTGAGTTTGTTAATTCTGTTAGAACTGTTAGAGCAGTTAGAGTTGTTATTATGTTTTCTCTATAAATAGAGAAACAGAATCTGTTGTAACCATTCATTTTATTCATTCTGAATCAATAATATATTCAACCTTTCTTCTCCCTTTCTCAAAATCTAAAACAGGCCAACCCACTCTCTCTTCAAAATTAGAACTGCCAAATTCTAAGTCAACAAGACAACAAGATAAAATCCAACTCTTAGGCCTTGTTTGGATAAACTTTTCAAGCACTTATAGAAGTAGAAAATAGGAAGGTGAAATGAATTAACCTTCCCCATAAGCTAAAATCAACCTATGCATTTTAGCTTTTATAAAAATTAAGTGCATAAGTTGATTTTGGAATAAGCCCATTTTATTTTAACTTGTTATTTTCTTCTCCTATACGTGTTTATGGAGGAGGGCGAGCCCTGGCACAGTAGTAAAATTATGCATTGGTGACTTGTTGGTCATGGGTTCGAATCCAGAAACAGTCTCTTTGCATATGCAAGGGTAAGGTTGGGTACAATATCCCTCTTCCTTATCTTCGCATAGCGAGGAGCCTCTAGACAATGGGGTATGAAGTTTTTTTTTTAGTTTTTTATGTGTTTATGGAGAAGTTTATCCAAACAAGGCCTTAGTAATCTGCCACTCTCATTAAATAGGGAATGCTTTAAATTGCAAGAGAAAAGGGACTATTACAGTTCGTATGCACATGCTAACAGAATAATAAGCACAACCATGCAAAGTAAACGCTGGCAATTTGAAAATGAAAATAAGCCATAAGCAACAACGTTATCATGTAAAATAAAATAAAAAAATAAAAAAAGCCAACTATCTTGTATCCACATTATGTTTCGGTGGAAATAGAAACTAAACCAGCATACTCCTGTTTTTATAGAACAAAGAGAGAGAGAGAGAGAGAGAGAGGGAAACCTTATAAAAATGCTATCTAGAATTGCCAACAGTTATGAAGAATGATCTGAATACAATTTAGCAATCATAACACATAAACAAAAAAAAAATCAATTAATGTTTCAATGCAAAAGACAAGGCACGAAATCCACGTGAAGCTCGCCACTGCAGCGCCAACGAATTAACAACTCAAAATACTACCAATAAATAAATAAGAATTAAAAAAAAAACCTCCGTGGAATAAAACGGTAAATGATTGAAAAATTCCCTGTGTCACGGAATCAATTGTGCAATCCGAAGGTGGAAGATATATGAATCCATTAACTAGGAAGGGAAGGAGAAGAAGCGAACCTTATTATATGTGAAAAGCGGGCGAGGTAAAGTCAGAGAGAAAGAAAGTATAGAGACGGTAAAAGAGAGAGGAGAAAAAGAATGTGCGAGAAGAGCGTCGTGAACAGATACAATACAACTTCGAAGAAGAGAAGTGTTGTGTCAGTGCAACGCTTAACTTCGCAACAACGTGTGCGGTGTTCCACTGTTCCCCCTTGCCTTGCCCCTCGTGTGTCGTAGGTTTCGTGTCTTACAATGCTGTTGTTTCAGGTCCATCTCAGGCCCAATTTAGGCCCAATTTGGACCATACCTCCGACAACCTATTTTCTTATTATGGGCGTTTGCTTCCTAGACAATTTCTAATACATCTAACATAAACAATATAATATTAATATTATCCAACTTATAATTCAGATGAATCTTACAAATTCGTAATTTATATATGTGAATTTATATGTAAAAAGATATATTATTAGATAAAAATTAATTATTATAAAATTTATTATGTAAATATATATTTATATTAAATATGTATTAAAAATTTTAATATTATATATAATAATATTAATTATTTTTAATATAAATGATTTATTAAGTCAGTTGATTACATCTTCGTGTTAATACTTGACAAAAAATTATATTAATATAGTTTAAATTTTCTATTTTAATAATGAATAATTTAAATCTTTGTTATCAAATCACTTTTAGTAAATATTAAATCAGTTAATTATAATCAAGTCGTAATTATCATACTATTTGAAAGTTATTCAATAACAAAGATTAATTATTCAAGAATTGGGTACTTCACACTTTAGCTGGGACGGTGGCCCAGAAGGAAGAAGAGGAACGGGCAGTAATGGTGACAGTGGAGGCACGGGCGGCAATGGTTGCGTGATTATGTAAACATACATTATAAAGGAAATTTGCCTTGATGTAGATTTTTCTTAAAAGGCCATGCCCATGCCAACTTAAACTAAAAATTACTTTATCAAGAATGTGTATACAGTTAAATGAGATGTAAGTCATGTAACACATTTTATCTTATATAATTCTAAAAGGAGAATGCTAATATACATCATTTTTTAAAAATATGAGTACATTAGTAACCAATATCATAAATATTTAAAAAAAATCAATGAACTCATTTGTATTAATAAATTTAATTTAAGGATATCATAGTAATTTAATATTTAATTTTAAAATAATCATTTATTTCTCCTCTCTCATCTCTATCAGTATTAAATTTTTAAACACTCTCATCATTATATAAATGTATTATGAAAATTTTGTATTATAAAAATAAGTGTGTGTGTGTGTTAATTTATAGTATTTCTTATAATTTTAGGAACATCTTGAACGAAAATAAACTTAATTAATATGAAAATTTATTTTTTATATAATAAACAATAATCATACAATTGAATATAAAGAAATAATGAATGTAAAAAGAATAAAGGGAATTTACCTTTTTTAAAAAAAGTAATAAAAAATAAATGTTTTATTAGCATTAAAAACACTCTTAAATCATGACTTGCAAAGAGAAACAATTTGGTTGAAAAAATTAAATACAATGTAATTTATTATTATTATTATTATTATTATTATTATTATTATTATTATTATTATTATTCACTATAAATTGTTTTTGAAAAAATAGTCATTTTTTCAAATTCATTTATATAGAAAAAATATTATTATTTTTAAAATAAATCTTAATCAATCACACTTATTATTTTTAAATAAATATATAATCTAATTTAATTAATGTTTATGAG
>PYAF01003482.1:689715-714961 GCA_007407185.1 Glycine tomentella | reverse complement strand
AAAACAAACTTATCAACACAAAGAAGTTCATTAATTTTTTAAAAAAATATTTATAATGTTAATTACTAATACACTCATTAAAAAATAGTGTGTGAATTAGAAGATAAAAGATAAAATATAGATATAGATAATAATAAATAAAAAATTTAAAAATTCAAAAAAAAATATTTCTAGGTAATAGATAAAAGATAGAATATAGATATAGATAAAAGAAGATAAATATAGATAGAAGATAGATAGATATAGATAACAAATTCAAAAAATTAAAAATTCAATATTTTGTTTCTAGATAATAGATAGAAGATAGATATAGATGTAGATAATAGTAAAAAAATTCAAAACTCAAAAAATATTTTTTAGTCATTTAGTGTGGTGTTTTTTAATTTTAAAAAAATCAAAAATTAAAAAAAATGCTTATTGGAGTGAAGAGTTATATCATGGCATTGGATGAAGCGAGTATGAAGATGAAGCCTTAATTGCAAGAACTTGAAGAGATCAGTTTAGAAGCTTATGAGAACTCATTTACAAGGAGAAAATAAAGAAGTTTTATGACTCTAAGATTCTTAGGAATGAGTTCCATATTGGCTAAAAAGTGTTCTTTTTAACTCTCACCTCAAGCTTATTTATGATAAACTTCGATCTAGATGGATGAACCTTTTGTTATTACTAAGGTTTTTCCCCATGGTGCATATGAGATTAAAAAATAAGTTATCGACAATGTCTTCAAAGAAAATGGTCACCAATTCAAGCTATTTCATGAGAGCCCTCAAGTGGAGGAACAACTTGTGACTGACCTCTCGTTAATCTTGTCAATTTTATATGATGATGTGCCTTGAATGACACTTAAGGTGTTTCCTTTTCCCTTCTTTTCTATGTTGTCTCTTTGATTACATTTCATTGTATGTTTACATTGAGGACAATGTGCACTTTAAGTGTGGGGGAAAGGATTTACAAAATTTGTTTTATTTGTTTTCTGTTTTTGTTTTGCTATATTTGTTTTTTTTTATTGTTTTCTATTTTTACATACAAAAAATAAAAATAAAAGATTTTGCAGTAGTTGTTTTCTGTTTTTCTTGAGTTTAGGAATTTTTTCATGTTTTTCATAGGATTTCTAACTTGTATAAATTGTGAGAAATATACCATTTTTTGTTGGATTAAGAGGTTTCATATTTGCTGTAAATTATTGTTGCAATTGTTTAAGTGATAAGTAGGCTTGGAAAATAAAATTTAAGGTAGATCATGTGTGATAAAATTATGTCTTGTGAGTTTTTGGACCTTTGTGAATGAATCACATTATTTCATTCATGTTTTTTCATGTGTGATTTCACCTCTGTGCTAGATTACTATAGGTTTTGTCTTATCTCTCTTGTCATTCTATTTTGCACATGCATTGATTGAAATGATTTAGGTCTTCTTTCTTTTAGCCACTAGCCAAATAAACCTAACTTGCGTTGATATTCATTTTCACCCGTTTTGAGCCTTTAACCTTTTATTTCTTGTATAGCTCATTACAAGTCAAAAAGTAGAAAACTAGGTTATCTTAACTTTAGAGAGAAAATGGGCCTTTGAATTGTTTTGGGAGCGGATTTCAAACAAGTGTGGGCAATTTATATTTTGTTTTGATTTAGAAGAAAAGAAAGAGTATAAAAAGAAAAAGTTTAAAAATAATAATAAAAAGAAGTACAAGAAAAGAAAAAGAAAAAAATGCAATAAAAATGTGTTATAGTTAATTTTCATCCTTGTAAGTTCTTTTAATTTTGTTGTTCTCCACCTTGTTTACTTGTGTCTATCCCTGTTTTTACTTGTTGGATTACTCCCCATTGCCCCTCTTTTCTCTTAATTTTAGCCTAAATATCTTTCTCGTATTTTCCCTTACCTAAATCATACATTACAAACCAATAAAAGTCATTTTGATCTTTTGATGCATGTGTATTTCAAGTCGAGTGAATTAGAGTCTTTTTGTGAATATTTGGATGTGCTAATTACATGTGGTGTTTGAGTGTAAACACAAACTCATATACATTTGATGAGGTTGAGTGTTGTTCTTTGAGAGATTTTTATCTCCTTGGTACATTCTTAATTTTAACACCTTGGTTGAGTGTTGTTCATACCTTTTTATTTTTAGTTTGTGGTTTATTCTAGTTTAATTGTCTTCTCTTAATCTTTTTTATAGTTTTGTCCAGGAGTGCAAAAGAAGTGTGGGGGAATTTGATTGAACGTTTTTGGTATAGTACTTTTCTATTCTTATTAGATTATTTGACTTCTCTTGAATTCTTATTTTCTCATTTTAACTCAGTTTTGGTCTTAGACAAATATTTTGGCTTAATTGATAATTGTTACTTATTTTAAGATTTTGTACTTACTTGACCTATCTTCATTGTGCAGGCCATATAAGATTCTACAAAACTCCAAATGACCATATGAGTATTCCCTGAAAAGCTAAGAAAAAGAACTACATTTTTGTCAGAGATAAACGTGGATCAATTCTGCCGTTTTGAGGATTAGATTAGGCTTGAAAGTCAGAACCTCTACACTTGAGTTTTGCGCTATGAGTTTGGATTTTGATTGATGTAATTAGCATAATTAGTTAGTTTAGATGAGTCTAATAAGAGTTCATCCCTTAATTCTGTTCAATAACTATATATTAGTGTAGCTATGAATTATTTGAGGAAACACAGACACACATAGACATAGATACAAAAACATAATTTCTAGTTTCTTGTGCAAGTTTTTAGAATCAAAATATTTTTCTCTTTTTCTCTTAATTGTTTTTCGTTATTCTTTATTTTTCTTCTTCCTTTCATCTCTATTCTTTTGTTTTTCTCACACAAATTTGGTGGCTCTTCCACTGATGATGTCATGGAAGGCTAAACAATAAATCAATCCAATGATCCACTCGAAGTAAGGAGAATTTGAGTTCTGGTTTGGTATTATAATCTATATGTGAATGTTCATCTTCTTCTTCAATCCTTTTTTCGATATTCATGATTATGAATATGTTTAGGATTGAAAATGAATTAGGTTATAAATTTATTTCCTAATTTTGAATTTTAATCACAGATTATTTGGATATTATTTCAATTCGATTTGTGGTTTCAATTGATTTAGGAGTTAATTTGATTGAACTGCTTCTAATGATATTGAATAAACCTTTATAATATGATTATTATATGAGAATTATGATAATTTGCATTGCTTGATTTGGTGAATTAGATTGATATTCTTAAATCTGTTTTACAACACTTTTTATCAATTATGTTAGTTTTTGCATTTTTCTTCAATTTTTTTGTGTGTTTTTACAATTTTTGTTCACTGTCTACAAACTGTTTGATAAAATTACCCTACTGTTTATAAGTGAATTAAGTCTGAAACCAAATTAGACTGTCTCTCTGAGTCGACCTAGGTTAATCTTATGCTATAGAATTATCTTAGTTTTATTTATTTTGTAGCAATTTTTTCTTTGAACTTTTGCTTTTTATAGTTTTTCTTATCTTTTCTTCCAAATCAAAACAAAATACAAATCTCCTACACTTGTTTGAAACTTACTCCCAAAATAATTTTTAAGTCCATTTTTCTCTCTAAAGTTAGGATAACCTGATTTTTCACTTTTTGGCTTGTAATGAGCTACACAAAAAAGAAAAGGTTAAAGGCTCAAAAAGGGTGACAATGGATATCAATGCAAGGTAGATTTATTTGGCTAGTGGCTAAAAGAAAGAAGGTCTAAATCATCTCAATCAATAAATGTGCAAAAAGAAATGACAAGAGAGACAGGACAAAAAAAATCATTTATTTTTATGAGATGAACCTTTATGATATTTTGTTGGGGAGTACCCTTCATAGCGACGCGTTACATCGTGCCCCGGATGTAGTGAAAAATGGGCTAGGGTCCTCTCCACAAGGCAAGGCGCTACATCAGTCCCGGTATGTAGTGATAAGTGAGCTAGGGTCCTTGCCACAAGGCAATGCGCCAGGTCTTCATCCAGATTTGGTGACAAGTAGGCAAGGGTCACAACACCCAGATGGGCGAGCGTGGTGGACAAACATTGCCCAGGGGTTAAGGATGCAATTGAGAAGCTGGAATATAGGAACATTAACAAATAAACTAAGAGTTAGCAGATGTTTTTTGCGAGGAGGAAAATGAATATTGTTTGCTTGCAAGAAACTAAGTGGGTTGGAGAAAAGGCCAAAGAAGTAGATGGCACCGATTTCAAGTTGTGGTATAAAGGTAAAACAAAGAGTCGAAATGAGGTTGAAATTATGATCGATAGAAGTTTCAGAGATAAAGTCGTATACGTCAAAATGAAAGGTGATAGGACTATGATGATTAAGCTTGTAGTGGATGATTTAATTTTAAATATTCTTAGTGTGTATGCACCCCAAGTTGGACTGCAATCAAATGAAAAAAACCAGTTTTGGAAAGACCTGGAGGAGGTTTTGAGAGGGATACCGCAAGAGGAGAAGATTTTCTTAGGAAGAGATCTAAATGGTCATGTTAGTAAGAACACTGGAGATTTTGATAGAATTCATGAAGGTTTTGGCTATGGGACGAGAAATGAGATTAGAGAATATATCTTGAATGTTGCAGTAGTCTATGATTTGATGTTAGCAAACACTTTTTTTTCGAAAAATGGAGTCTCATCTTATTACTTATCATAGTGACTAAAATCGTAGTCAAATTGATTTTTTTAGTGCTAGAGGCTCGGTTCCACAAAGTACTTAATACGAGGAAGAGAGCTCAAAATCCAATGATAAGTGGTGGAAGCTGAAGGAGGAAAAACAAATAGAGTTCAAGGAAAACATGTTGCACGAAGGACCATGGGAGTCTATTGGAAAAGCAAATGAAATATGGAATAAAATGGCTATGTGTGTCCAAAATGTGGGAAGAAGGGTGTTGGGAGAAAGCAAAGGAAACTGAGTTCTTACAAAGGAAACATGGTGGTAGAATGGAGAGGTGCAAGAGGCAATTAAACAAAAGAAGAAATGTTGTAGATCTTTGCATAAAAGTTTCAATGATGAAAACTTGCAAAAGTTTAGAGTAACAAGAAAAAATGCAAAGAAATCAATGTGAGAAGCTAGAGGCAAGATTTTTGAAGATTTGTATAAAAATTTTGGGAGCAAGAATGGTGAAAAAGGTATATATATATACAAACTTGCAAAAATGAGAGACAAAAAGAGTAAAGACCTAACCAAAGTTAGATGCATTAAGGATGAAAATAAAAAACTTTTGGTAAGAGATGAAGATGTAAGTGAAAGATAATTAAACTACTTTAATAACTTTTTAATGGGGATGACGATAAAAGTGATGAATAAATCATATTATGCACTTCAAGATCAAGATATAATGTATTGATGAATAAAATTATCATATACAATTACATAATTGAAACATAATATTATACATTTGATTTAATATATATGCATGAAATACATTTTTACATAATATATTCATGTATAAAACAAATCAAAACTCTATAAACTCCAAAATTAAACAGGAACGCATAAGCATATAAGAGATAAAAAAATAAATGATTATCAATTAATCTTAAATGGCTTAGTGGTTTATGTGACTATTACTAAAGGATGGATGTGGGTTTGAGACCCAATCAGTGTAAAATAGTCCTTTTTTATATACTAACCCAAATTAAAAATCCGATATTTTTTCAGCCATTTTCGTCACCAAAATCCATGTTTTAATTTACAGAAAGCTTAGAAATTCAATTTTCATATGATTCCAAGGCTTCTTAATAATTAAAACATTCAAATAAAATACTCATATTTCAATAAAATAACAGAGGTAAAAACAAGCTCTGATACTAAATCTAAGAAAAACTAAATGATTTAATCACTCTTATATACATAAGAAGCTATTAGATCAAATGCAAAAAAATTAAGATCATAAATACCTCCCATCATTGCTATTCTTGTTTGCTCGGAAGATGATGATTTGCAGTTGTCTGTGAATCAAGTAATACGTAAAAAGTTTATGAGTCTCCAAACTAATCTGACTTTTGGATTAAAAATCTTTTATGCTTTCACTATCACGCATATCTCCTTTTATAACATCTTCCCATCAAGTAGGTTGTTTTTTTATATGTATAAAATGCGGACATAATTGCTAAAAATAAGAGATAAGATTAACAACTTATTTTTAAGAAAAGAAGGTGACTGGGTCACCTTATATCATTTTGACTTAGTTAAACACCAGAAAAGAAACCAACATTAGAAACATGATATGATGAATAAAAACTTTTACATTACATAAAAATATAGGTGATGCGGTCATAATGCAATAATGAAATGTTAAAATATTTTAACATTATAGGCACAATTGCAATTGTAAACCTCTATTTAAAATCATATATAGTTACAATAAAGAGAAAATATACGGCAAACTATATGGGGAACATTACATTATTATTTGTCCATCTGGTTCATTGTTCCTATAAGACTTACAATGTTATATGAAGTTGAATGTTGACTAAGTAAATAAATGAGAAAACATATATATTGACAAAAGGTGTTTCTTATAACAAAATGAAAAAAAATTTATAAATTTGACGAAGAATTAGATTCATTATTATCTTTACGATCCCTTTTTAGTTCTTTTCTCCAATTCTAAAACCCTCACTTTACACTTTCTCCGACTCTTAAAACTTCACTTTACACTTTTTTTGCTATTAACGTTGAAGTGCAAAACTGTGACCTTTTGGACAAAGGCATGTAAGCGGTAATGTGACAAGTTTAGAACGCTGCATGATACATTAAGTAGTTTAAAACTACAAGAATCTAAAAATAAATAATAAAACATCTTGCACATAACATGTGACATGTTTCAGAAACACATTCACGGAATCGGTAGTTAGGACCATATGGCTTCAGATTTACACCAAAGTAGGGAATGGGATTGAGGTCAGGCTTCAATTGTGCCTAAAAAATAGGCATTAATATCTAAAAATTATCACCGCCGTTAAATACTTGAAGTAAATACCAAAATAGACCAAAATGAATCAAGAGTTAAATTAAACTTTAAAAAAATTATGTGAGACAAACCATATATTATCAGTGTTAAAAATATATAGAAAAATTCTCAAAATTTAATTTGACCTTAAGTTTAACGAAATCATTTCCAGAATAATATAAAAAAGGTTATATTTTCCAAGTAACAATCATTTTCAAAGCAGAGAATAAAAAAAAAAGTTACAGTATGCGTTCTCAAAAACAGCAACTAAGCAAGGCAGTTTCACTTTCAACCGTGATTTAACATTTTAAACTCGTCAAGAATTTTCCTTCAATTTTTTTGCGGCACAGGGTAACTACATCCGCTAGATACAAATATGATTTAATTTAAGAAAAAGTACAAATGAACCGCAATTCTGAAGAGCCACAAATACTATTATATAATAATCCATGCGATAAACAATGTATCAACCATATAACAGAATTTCTACGAATTCATACTAACAATTACGGATTACCAAAACAAAACTGGGGAGCCAACACTAGAGGGAGCCAACACTAGAGGAAAGTTTAGAAAATAAATATTAAAATTTTAAGTATCTGCAAGACATGCCACCCTACTCGTCATCAGCAAATTTGGTCTTTTTCCCTGAATAATCACAAAAAGATTAAATAATTAGAAAAAGAAAAGTCGAATTATACTTTCGTCACAAGATTTGTTTACTATCTGTACTAAATGGAGAGAAAATCAACATAAACGAATTATACCTGTGCCTTCCGCAGCAAGGTTGGGTCTATTTCCACGACCTCTTCCACCACCACCCCTTCCCCCAAATCGGCCGCCGCCGCCAAATCGACCACCACCACCACTGCCGCCAAATCGACCGCCACCACCGCTGCCGCCAAATCGACCGCCACCACCACTCCTTCCACCAAATCGGCCACCACCACTCCTTCCACCAGCACCTCTACCACCAGAACCCTGATTATCTCTAGGTTTGGCTTCATCCACTGTCAAGGTATAACCTCCAAGTTCAGTTTCATGGAGCTCTAGGGCTTTGCCCATGCTATCAACGTCACTGAAGTCCAAGTAAGCAAACCTGTAAATATTACCAAAAGTCAGATTGATATGTTAGTAAGGTAGCATGTAGGTATAAATGCATTCCTTAAACCATTTACACCGGAATAATCTAACGAGGATGAATATGACAAAATAACATAAAACATTTGGAAGCAAACAATAAGTTGAGTTTTCAAGAGCAAATTATGTTGTAACAAAGCTGCATGCAGATGGAATTTTCAAAAAAAAAATACAAAGAACTTACCCCTTAACAGCACCAGACTCGTAATCTTTAGGAATTGACACCCTGGTAATGTCCCCACAAGATCCAAAATGTTCTTGCAAACTCTCTCGTATCTGAGAACAAAATCAACCACATTTACTGCTAACATAAATTAAGGCACAAAAACACACAAGGGATGTTTATGGAAACTCAATCTAACAGTAAGATGGAAAAGAAGATAAAATTACCCCATCTTCCCCAAGGGATGTATCGAAACCCCTTACAAATACTGTTTGAGACTGGCCTCTTCCACTTTTCTGGGATGAGTTGTTCCAGTTGCTACAATTATTAATAACAAAAGAAAAAACGATTAATAAGGTGAGGCATGAAACAATATAATATAAAAACTTCAATACGAATTACCTGCTATTGGGGGTATATGCACCCCTTTCCCGAGCTAAATCAAGCCGGAGTTCACGATTAAACAATTGATGTCCATTCAACCCAAGAGCCTACAATTATAAATAATGGATTTTCAGCTCAAATAAATTTGATATGCATATACACAAAACAAAGGAGCATAACAGACAAAACAAGGGCAGAAGAAGCATAACAGAGCTAAAGATGTAGTATTATAGCCATATAGAAAAAAATTACAATTAATGAATGACCTGAACATCACTACAAAACATCCAACCAATAATGTATAGCAAAAACTAACCTTTTGAGCAGCCGCTGCTGTTGCAAACTCAACATGTCCAAATCCTTTAAACTTCCCAGTATCATCTGTAGCAAGACGAACATCAACAACTTCTCCAGCATCCTTGAAGAAATCTTCCCTGGACAATTTAAAACAAAATAAATTTTATTTATAAATAACTGAAATACGCAAGCATGAAAACTTCTGTTTAAAAAAAAAGCACATACACATCAGCTTGCTCAACACTAAATGGCAAGTTCCCAACAAATAGTGTCTTTGAAGCGCCAGTTTCTTCTTTGGGTGTAACTGGGGTCTTAGGCTGAAAATTATCAAAGATATATAACAACATCATACCACTGGTAATAAAAGCAGGAAAGGAAACAAGAGAGGATAACAGTTAAATACAGCTTTCTTTCCAGACGAGGCAGCATCAACCATCTCCACATCCCTGTCCTGTTTTGCAAGTAATAAATTATATTACCACATGTAATACAAGATTAAACAAAACGAACTTTCAAGCTAAAAATGTGCTTGCTTACTTTTTTCTGAGGAGTTTTGGAGGGTTCCTCCTCACTGTCTTCTTCAGAACTATCAATGCTTTCTTTTGGATTTTTCACAGTCTGCAGGGAAAAAAAGGAGAAAATTAAAACTTGGCTCAAAAGCCGTGACTTTGCATCATACAAGACCCCTCCAGCTTAGGATCTGGCTATACTTAAAAAATGAGGAGACTTGTATTGTACTGTGAGAATGTGAAGACCCATCCACCATTAATTTGGATTAAAATATCTTATAAACCTAAGTCACTTCAAATCAACAGAGGATAAATCCTCATCTTCTCACTTTTACAAATTTACTCAGTTTAGTTGAACTGCAGTTACTTTCAAGTGTTATCATAATAGGAAAATATCAAGTCCATAATTAAGATTATCAATCTCTAAAGTATTTAAAAATAGGTTTTCAAATATTAGAGGCACCGCCCTTAGAAAAATAAATAAGAATGAAAAACAGCATTGAAAATATAACAAATGAAAAAATTAAATTAAATGACAAAACAGGTCAAACTTATTCAACCACTCAGTCAAGAAGATATCAAGGCTTCATACCTTTTTCTTTTGTGGCTCTTCACTTTCATCAGAACTATCATCATCATCATCATCATCATCATCGATATCCATCTTCCCCTGTTGATCATCAATTGAACAAAACAAAAAGTACTTCAATGAGTGGTAATCATTTTATATTTCAATATACATCTTTTGTAGATTCAGGAAAAAACCAAAAAAATAACAGTACAACAATTATATGCTACAAATAAATGTAAATATAATTGAGGATAAGAAGCATCATTCTCAATTTAGCAAGATAAGTGTAATTGACTTTTGGCTCCAAGATAAATATACACTTAACCAAGAAAACTCAAATTTTTAGGGAAAAAAACTGCTAGAAATTTTACCTTCTGTTCATCAGAGCTGCTATCATCAGAATCAGAGCTGTCAACCTTCTTTTTTTCAAGAGCAGAAGGTTTTGACACAGCAGTTACAGCGGGTTTTGCATCCTATATAGATCCAAATATATGAATAAAACATCCCATTCCAAAATCTTCTTAAAACAAACAAATATCATTACCCTTTACACCCAATAAAGGACTACTTACATTGTCTTCATCGGAGCTTTCACTTGATTCATCATCTGAGCTTTCCACTTTCAAAGCTGGAGCAACTGACAATGCAGGCAGCTTAGCAGTTGCAGGTTTTTTCTTATTCTGATATAAAAAAAAGTACACAATAAGATGACATTACACAGTAATTAAAAAAGATAGTGGTTTCTTCTTATTTTGATATTAGAGAAGATATATGGCATGGTGGTGTCACGTGAAAAATAAAAAACTTTACTTTGTCCTCATCAGAGCTGCTGCTATCAGAATCAGACTCAGAGCTTTCACTTGGCTGAGTTTTCTTTGTAGAAGCAGGTCCATTCTTGCCTGCAGCAGGGGCCACCTTGGATTTTGGAGCCTGAAAACAATAGCACAAATGAAAAACAAGGCCCTGTGAGTATTACAGCAAAAAATAACACATTCCCTAATGGACCTGGAAATTTTACTATTTCCAACCATGTTACAAAAGGTGTTTTACTCACTTCATCCTCATCAGAGTCGTCATCAGATGATTCAGAGGAGCTTGAACTGGCAGCTGGCCTGCCTTTCTCAGCTGGAGTACCTAGAGTACCATTTTTGGCAGATTGATTTTTTGAAGGAACAGCAACTTTTGCTGTGGGTTTCTGAGCCAAAAAAAAAAAAAAGTTAACCATGAGAAGAAAACCAATAATAACAGAATGGAAATGAAAACTGACATAAAATTAAGCATTTCAATGAATTCAACCATGAATATAATCATGTACAATACCTCATCTTCAGATTCGGATGAAGAATCATCTGAACTACTTTCCTCCTCACTCTTTAGCACTTTCACTTCTTTTGTTTGCTTTTTTGTAGCCACTTCGTCCTCATCAGAAGAGTCATCTTCAGATGAATCAGAAGAACTGGAGCTGCTAGCTGCCTTGCCTTTCTTTGCTGGGGTACTTAAATTGCCATTATTAGTAGGTGTCTTTTTTGAAGGTACAGCAGCTTTTACTGCAGGTTTCTGAGTCCAACAAAGAGAAATATGATGATTAATAACAACAAAATTATTAATATGCTGACATGAAATTCAATCTTTACAAATTCAACCATGAATAGACATGTGCAATACCTCATCTTCAGATTCTGAAGAAGAATCATCTGAACTACTTTCCACCTTGTTCTTTTGCACAGTTGCTCCATTCTTTTTTTTCTCAGCAACCACTTTCTGTGGCTTCTTTGCACTCACTTCATCCTCATCAGAGGAGTCATCTTCAGAAGAACTGGAGGCTGGCTTGCCTTTCTTTGGCAGGGCAGCACCATTCTTTGCAGGTATCTTTTTTGAAAAACTGGCAGGTTTAGGTGCAGGTTTCTGAGCCCAAAAAAGAAAAACATAGTAAGATGCAACAAATAACAATAAACAAACTGATCACACGAAATTCAGGATTTTTTATTATGCATTTAACCATGAATATACTTGTGCAATACCTCGTCTTCAGATTCCGAAGAAGAATCATCTGAACTACTTTCATTCTTCTTTTGCACCCGTGCCTCCTTTTGTTTCTGAGCAACCTCCTTTATTTTCTGTTTTTTGGCACTCACTTGCTTCTCAATTTCATCTTGAGCTTGTCTCTTGCCTCCTGTATGAAGATCAAAATAGCCAGAGGAAACAATCATTAACAAAAGCACAAAAAATCTATACAAAAAAGACCAAAATCTCAATTTATCACGTTTGTGTAGCCAGTTAACAATACTAGCGAGGCTTAACCCTAACCGCACAAATAAAGATAACTAGAGCACACAATAGAAAAAAATAAAAACACCAAACAGTCACAGAGGATAAAAGGTGCATGTTTGGATTTAAGATTGCATGAATGAAATTCATTAAGCAAACAGAGTTTACAAAAACAACAAACAGTTCTTATTTTCCATTGCAAACTGAGCTTCGAGGCAAAATTGAAGAAAAACTCAGTATACAACAGAAACAGACTGAAAACCAAACAAAAAAAGGCTTGTTCAGTTTTACTTTCCGAGCATTAGCGTACTGTCACGGCCTCCCAACTGAAAATCAAACATGCCAATAACTACAACCCATAAAACAAAGCATTCATAATATAAATATTAAATAATCTAAAAAAGACAAAACAAAACACGACGGCATAACTGCGAAATAGAGGAAATTTTCAATACCCTTCTTGGCAGACTTGGATGGCGGAATCACAGCTGGAGCAGCGTCGACCTTCAACAAAACGAAAACAAAAGGCAAAAAGTGAGAAAAGTTAGACACAGTACCAAAGACAAAGCTGAGAGACGAAAACTATTCAATGAGAAAAGAAATTCACAAAAGGATTGTAACAAACGCATACCTTGAGAGCTGATTTCTTGCTTGACTTGCCCATCTTAGATTGGAGCAATGGAAGAAGAAAGGTGAGAAGATAAAAAGAAGAATAAACCGTGAGAGGAGCAGGAGGCTCTGCAAAACCCTACCTTTCGATAAATTAGGGTTTTGGAAAACAGCAGAGTGTTTGAGAGCTCGCGGCTGCTGTGATTATATACTACGCGCGCCTCTTTCTGGTTAGGGTTTTGGGCCTTTTGCTGCTAGGCCTAAGGGTTTAGATTTTTTTTCCACCTCACCGTTCTCTGTGCGGTTTGCTGCCGTTGAATTCTTTTTTATTATATCATAAAATATATATTATAATATTATAAATTTAAAATGTGAAATATTTACTTTTAAAAGAAAATATTTTGTTATTTTAGATAATTAATAAACTGGTAATTAAAAAAGATAACTAATAATTTCTATTAAAAAAAAGCTATTTATTTTATAACCATTTATTTTTTTCAACTATGTTTTTTTTAATCATCTATGAGATTTTATTTAAAGAATATGAGTTTTGTTCCACTTATACAAACAAAACATTAGTGCCATGAAAGTAAGCTTGAGTTTTACCACCAATATTCAAAACCTCGGTTATTTAATTTAAATTACTATTGTGTTTTGCATCAATGGCTATTAAAATTAGCTAGTATTTTAGTTTATGTGTGTATACACATAATAACTATTTATTTTATACAACTAAAATTTATAATAAACAAAAACCTTTTAAATATATAAATTATATTAATATATTATAGTCTAAAAATTAATAAATAAACTTTTTGAACATATAGTTATATTAATAGTAAAACTTTGTAATAAATAAATAGTTTCAAACAAATAAAGTATATTTTAAATTTATTATAAATAATTTATATTGGGATACAATTTTGTTTTTAACTAGTATGTTACTTTATGCATTCGACAAAATAAATGTTTATTTATACAACTAAAGTTTTATAATAAACAAATACTTCTAAATATATAAATTATATTATAATTAATTATGTAATGAATAAGTATTTTTAAACTTATAAAATATATTTTAGATTTATAATAAATAATTTACATGTATTGAAATTAGTTTATGGATTTTACAGTTTGTTAAAAGCATAAGTACATGAGGATATATCTAATAGTCAAGTGGATGGGAGGAAGAGTAGAGGAAAGTGGAGGCATGAAAAAACATATAGTTTATTTGTTGAATAATGATACCTGAAACACTCTTATATAGAGAGAGAGAGATTATTGGAAAAAAAATTAAAATTCAATTTATAACTAAAATATTGATTGAAAGATATAAGATGTTAAGGAAAAACCATAAAAACATTATTTATAGAAGAATGATATCTAAAAATACTATTAATCAATATAATTATTATAATTACTAGTTGAAAAAAGACACCTCATGTCTTTATCTTTATTTTTAAAAAAGAAAAAGATAAAATAATTAAAGAAAGTAGTAGTACGTAGTAACAGTTTTTTAGGAGAAATAATAACAATTATATCTTAAAGGTTCATGAAAGAAACAAAAATAATTATATATTAAAACATTATTTAGGAATAAGAAACGTGCACATCAAAGGAGGATAATTGTATTCATTTATAGTAAATAAAAACAGTTATATATATTAAAGGATAATTTAAAAATAAGATATGGTACAGTAAATTAGATAATTGTCTTTATTAATAGTTATGGATAATTTATAAAGAGAGAAAAAAAATCATACAATTTTGCATAAAATAGTTTTTTGCTTATACCAAAGTAAAGATAAAATAAACAAATTTTGTGCCAACAATAATATTTAAAGGTTCATATAATTTTTTTCAACTTGTTAAAATGTCTTGTGTTTTTATAAGATTGTCTAACAATTATTTCAATATGTTTGATGGTCAAGTTTATTAAAATAAGATGGGTAAAATGTAATTTTAGCTTTTCAAAATATTTAGAATTAATATTTTAAAACTCGAATTGGTAATCATTTGATAAGGATATTAGGTTAAAGGATTATTGTTTAAATCTGAGTCACTATTTCAATTGTATGAATCGGTACAAATAATAAGAGTATTATTTTTAAAATAAATAATAATAGCATAACAAATTAAATATAAGTATATTTTTTGTTTTATAAATACATTAAGAGATTAAATTGGCATATTAGTCGTACTCTTATTTAATTTTACAGGTAAGTCCGAGATTCGATTACTCCTTTGAGAGTTAGACTTAACTTACTAGGTAATATATAAGGCTTAAATATAATTAAAAAAGATATTTGGTCTTTTTATTTATAAATTTGTGATTTTAATCTTTTATTTTAAAGTAAAGATATTTGTCCCTTTTATTTTTCAATTAAATCATAAATTTAACATATTTATTTAAGGTATTATCAAAACCGATTTAATTAATTACAATATAAGAAATAAAATGTAAATAAAATTGAAAATTAAACAACAATTAATATTTTAAAAATCTAAGGATCAAAATTGTTAATTTTTTAAATAAAATGATCAAATATTTTTATTTTGAAATATCAACACTTAAAGAAAATATAATGATCAAATATCTCTATTTTAAAATAAAATAACTAAAATTACAAATTGAACAAAATAGAGGAACTAAAATCATATTTAAGCCTATATATAATCTAATACACATGAATTAACATTTTTCACAAAAATAAATGGCAACATTTATTGAATGATTTGTTTTACGGACATAAAAAGGATTTGCTTTCTTGTCTCCTTTGCTAAATTTAAACCATATAAAAATATATAAAACATGACACACAGAGTTGATTTTACTTGAAAATATTTTAATTTTCTTTAAACATTGATATAGTTGTATTCGTGCATAGACTCTTAATGAGGAAATTGATACACAATTTTCTACTCAAATTGAGTTAGAAAATATTATTGTATAGGAAAGAGGAGGGAGTTCTACAAAGAAGAAAAAGGACACACGAATATTCTTTTCAATTAAAGAAGAAAATTTTTTCATTAGTTTGTGGCTTAGTGTCTCACTTGATTCAATCATCAGTTATGATAAAAAATAAAGGATTTTTGAAAAAGGATCATAGAAAATTACAACACACATCATAGCAATCTAAGTGAGAGATCCACTAATCAACTCAAATTATGATGGCAAAAAATTCACTATGTCGTTCAAAAGTTTTATGATTGTTACAAGCAAGTTGTTGCTTAAAAAATTGATTACACATAGAACGATGTGATGGTCAATGCATATCTTATTTAGAAGGACAACGAAAAAAAGGATTTCACATTGGAGCATGCATGACGACTGTTAAAAGATCAGCCTACATTGTTAGAACAATGCAAAGAAGTTCCTTCGAAAAGAACAAAGTTGAATGAAAATTGGAATTACTCATCATCATCATGTAATTCAGAGACATTGATTGAAGTTTTCGATAGTGACATTCCTACACCACTGCCTCACCCAATGGGACAAAAGGCGACTAAAACGAAGATAAAAAGGGAAATGAGCATCTTTTTCTACACTGGTTGTGGATTTTTCTGGCATTGTAAAATAAATGAAGCAAAGAAATGTTGTCCAAAAACAAATAGCAGAGGCAGTGGAGTTCGATAACGTTATGAAGATGTATGATATTCTTATGAATGACACGTCTAACATGACTGAATATTAACACAAGAAACACGAAATCACTTGCAAATATATTTTAAACAAATTTAGTAGTTAGTATTTATGTCTTAAGTTACCGTTAATTAGTTGCATGTTTAAGTTTGTTTTTAATTAGTTTTTTTATTAGTTTAGTAGTTTGTTTTTTAAGTGTTAAGTTATTAGTGATTATGTTGTAAGGAAATTTCAATTAGATGAATGATGAAGTTTGTTTTTAATTACGTAAGTTATTTGTTAGTATGTGACTTTTAAGTTGTCATAAAAACTAGCCGTTATAGAAACTAGTCATTATGGACGATGTTAATTAATTTTCTAGGTTCCTTTCATACATGCACTCACCTTTTTCTTCAAGATTGTTGTATTATTTTTACTTCCACTCAATCATAAAATGGCTCGAAACTCTAACTTTGGTAGAGTTTGACAACAAATTGTTAATGAAACACTTGAAGACAACACCGATGAATGAATCATGAGATATTTACGCCAACTACAACAGGAAGCAGAGAGTAGCAGTCGACCCAGACGAACAAGAAGAAACATAAATCGAAACTGTGAAGATGGACATCGTCGCTCGATGAATGACAACTTCTCTGAAAATTGCATATATACACAGAGTCAATTTTGACGAAGGTTCTGAATGGCAAAACAATTGTTCCTTCGAATTGTAAAGGGTCTCAGTAACCGTTATCCATATTTCCAAATAATATTTGATGCATATGGTAGAAGGAGTCTTTCACCTTTGTAGAAGTGCACTACAACAATTCATATATTGGCATTAAAGGAAAAAGGGTGTTCAAAACACGAACAATAGAATAAAAAATATATATTTTTGCATCTAAATTGTATTGAAACAGACAACAGACTAAATGTGTACATGTTGATGTGCTCTTGAAACATTATTTTTTTCAATAATGTGAAGATTTCACGTGTATCCATACCGAGACTGACCTATATTCGTCAACAACTTTGACATATGAAATAATAATATTAAAATATTTGTCTTTAAGAAAATGAGAAGAGAAATGATAACCGTGTGTTTCAACGTGCAGTCTAGGGCTGTACTTATAGCATGCCGCAGAAAAAAAAATCCAATAAATTCGAAACCACTACTCACATTAGCTTATCTTTTAAGTCATTTAAAAAAATTATTTCTTGTTACTTTCTATTGCTAACCATTTAGCAATTTGAAATTGAAATAATAATTGACCAAGTCCAACTTATACGTAACAATTTTTTTCAAACCTAATTCCAAACATGAGATCCTCACTTTTATTTCCTTAATAATATTCCACTTAGGAAACTATTTAATCATATGATCATATTAAATTTTCTAATTTAATAAATCATCAAATATTAAAATAATTTTTTAATGGATATTAGATTACTCGTTTATGTGTGACCCCGTAGGTTCATTCTAAACTGGTAATATATTAATCAAATTAATATACTAGTCAAGGTAGACATTTAGCAACACTCTTTAATGTCTGGATATAATATGAAGTAACATATTTTATCTTCAAGAACCAATAGAAGAATAATATAATATCTCCTTTTATCATTTACAACTCAAGGTTAACTCTAAAATATAACATTATTGTCAAACTTTAATAAGCTAACACGTTTAATCAATGAATGACTTAAGAATTTTTTTCTTCTTTCATTCAATTGTCCTTACCAAGGTCTTAATTCTATCATAAAACTCAAACTCATTATTTAGAGTTGATGGATTCCTTATTGATTAATCATTAATTATACAAGTATTTAATCATATCCAATATTTATTCAACTAGTGTCCTACGGTATTAGGTGTCCGAAATTAAAACATAATAAATAATTTATTAATTACTATGATAACCTTAGGCCAAAGGAAACTATTATATTTCTTATTGATAACTTTTTATTGACATATCAAGCTAATATTAACAATTAAAATTTCTCAATTGAGTCAGTTCAATGATGACATTCACATCTACATGTACATCATATATAAATATATAATATAATTTAATAAATGAAATCTATTAATATTTATCCAATAAAGACCATTGCATATATATTGATCTATCCAGATTATGGATATCCTATTCACAATAATCATACGATCAAGAACAATTTAGATTAAAATTATAGACTTATTTCTCATTATCACAAACTCTATCATGATAACAAGTCTCTAATTTTAATAAATGATTTGTTAAATCAACAATTTAATAAAATAATAAATATGATAATAAAATAAATAACAATTCTTTACTAAAACTAATAACATGATAGATTGGATTTTGAGCATACAAATTTATCCCCAACAAGCATACAGATCACCTGTCTATGGTGTGGATTGGTATGTCAAAGTTGGCGAAAGCACCATAGGTTAATGCTTAGAAGCTTTTGTGAAGGGTGTAAACAAGATATTTGGAGATGAGTATTTGAGAAGGTCTAACAACAACGACATCAATCGCTTATTACAAATTGGAGAGACAAGTGAGTTTCTAGGTATGTAAGGTTAATATCGTAGAGATGATCATTGGAAACCCACAATAATACTTGAGGCCGTCGCATAACAAAACTTATGGATTTGACATGTTTATTTTGGAGTTGCAGGTTCAAACAATGACATTAATGTGTTAAATAAATCTCCCATGTTCAATGACGTTATGCAAGGTCGAGATCCTCTAGTACAATTTACAATTAATGGAACCACACGCAGTATGAGATGCTATCTTGCAGATGACATTTATTCGGATTGGGCCACATCAGTGAAGATCATCCCAATGCCATAGGGAGAAAAAATAAAGTTATTTGCAAAATGTCAATAAGTGACAATAAAGAATGTGGAGAGAGCATTTAGTGTGCTCAAATCTCGTTTAACAATTATATGTGGTCCATCGCATAATTAACACATGAATACCATGAAGAACATAATATTGACATGTATTATATTGGATCACATAATTGTTGAATACGAATAAGATACATACAATGGTAATGTTGATGTTGATTACGATCATATTGACGAAGAAGCTTCAAACATTGACGTATCTCGTGGCGTGCTCATCTCGACTTTGCTGTGTACATGTATACAAGATGTTATATGCATAAAAGAGGAGCTCATCAACAATTTCAAGCAACATATTTGTGAATGTTTCGATCACAATATTGATGAAATTTAACTTTTGTTGCTCAATGTCGATATTTGTATTTTTTTCGATCAATTTTATGTATTACCGTAAGTTTAAATTATATTGATAAATAAATATTTTAATTTTTAATAAATTTATATTTTTGTTATAATTTTTTTGGAAATTAAAAATATATAATTATTTTATTATTATTTTAAAATAATTTATAAATAAATAGTAGAAGGTGATTCTTTTATGAAATTTACAAAAAATAATTTAAGGTCTCAAAATAAAATATATTATTGAAATAAAAAATATATCTTAAAAATAATATAATATTATGAGATTTATACAAAAATTAAGATATCAAATTGAGATATATTGTTGGAGAAGTCAATGTCAAGAAAAAATGACACTCTTTACTTCTTTACTAAACCGAGCGGAGAGGCGCATAAATGCACTGCAACATGTAGATTTGTACTGCACTGCATTAGGGGTGCTCGCGGATCGGTTTTGGCCAAATTTAGGACCCAACTCAATCAAATTTGATCGGTTCGATTCGGTTTTCAGAAGGAAAAAATTGAAACCCAACCCAACCCGTTCATGAACAGTTCGGTTCGGTTCGAATCACCGGGTTACCCATTTACTTTTTTTTAAGAACTACTATTTTATATCACGATTCTTTCAAATATCTCATACAATTAACACAATATTATCAAATGTATGAAAGTAGTAAAATTGATTCATTTAATACCATCAACATAATATTCTAAAATAGACTTATAATATAAATTATAACAAAAGATTTTTGAACAAAATTTACTATAATAGTCTGAATCACAACTGTTTCTTATAAACCAAACTTTGTTATAACCAATTTTGTTACAACCAGATTTGCTGAAACAAACAAATAAACAAAATATGATTCATTAATATTATAAACATGATAAACAAAATATTAAAAAAAGATCATAACCTTAAATCAATTCTTATTTCAAAACAACATAGTGCCTTGGTTCTGATCAAATTTTTCATTATTTTGATTTCAGCTACTTAAAGTTTTAAAGTAGGGAACATTACTCAAATGTCTAAAATACAAGGTCCTAAACAGTTAGCTGAGTGACATGATTTGTTTATATAAAACTGTGGATGGTCAATTTAAGTCAATTGAGAACTTTTTTAATTGAAAATTATTTCATTTGATCCAATTTTTGGAAGCAATCAAGAACTTTTTTAATTATAAAAGTATGCTATTAAAACTTCTATAACATATGAATATTGTGTTGGTCCCAGATGAACTCAAGAGGGGATGAATTGAGTTTTATAAAATAATTAATAATTTAAAATCAAATTCAAATCAATAAAATGTAGATAAAAGATAAAGAAAACACAATCAATTTTAATGTGGAAAACTTAATTGGGTAAAAATATCACGATGTCCAAATTGGATAATCAATCCAATTGACAACTCCACTATGATAATTTTATGTACAAGAGTTCCTAGTTTCTCAGTCAGAAGTCGCACGTCTCAATTCATCAAGAAGAGAGATAAAACTGGTATTCTAGTTTCCCATATGCGACCTTTTCCAAAGTCAAGAAGAAGAATACAATAAAATAGTTATCAACCCTTATATTCCTTAAGCAAATAAGTACCTTTAAATCCTGATGGAGAGTTGAAGAAACTTGTCAAAAGTTTCTCTATGATCTCACAACAATTCTCTCAATGATGCAAACATAAACTCTCTAAAACTCTAATATTATTTGGAATGGAATGCATACATGAACACCAAAATATGTTTCTATTTATACTAATTTAAAGATATGATTTTAACCCATTTTTGAATGCAATCCTAAATATATTCTATCATATTATCCAATGCAATCTTAAAGATATTTTATTATATTATGCAATGTAATCTTAAAAATATTCTATCCTATTTTTGAATGCAATCTTAAACATTTAAAATACCACATCTTTTTTTATTGTCAAATTATTTTTTAATTTTTAATATATATATATAATAAAATATATATTATTAATACGAGTTCATGAATCGGGTCATCAAGTCAACGGATCTTTAAATCTAAACTCGTGACCCAACTCGTACATGAACGGGTTTGATCAGTTCGGTTCGATTTTGACCCAAATATATAAATGACCCAACCCAAACTATTCGGATCAGTTCGGGTTCACGAATGACCCATACTCGTGAACACCCCTACACTGCATAGAAAGGATACACGAGGCGTGCCTTTTTTATTTTTTTCCCAACGTTTTCTACTTTTTTCATAATATAATAATATATTTTAAACTAATATTAATTCAATTCTTTTCTTTTCTTACCTACCAACTAACTTTAATTTAAATATTTCTCATCTATTTTTTATTTTTTTAACCAAACAACCTTATTTTCATTGTATTTCTTATTTATTTCTCTTTTCAATTATTATCTTTTTTCCTCCTCATAATTCAATATAACCTTAAATATAAAATAAGTTATGTTAAGAGAGAAATAATCACTTGGTATGTATTTAATATTTTTAATAAAAAATAATAATTATTTCCTATAAGTACTACTATATAAGAATCATTGTAAAAAAAATATGATGTCTACTTAAAAATATGATATTTTTATTTTATTTAAGTCATTATTAAAATATTTTTTGACAGGACATAATTGAAAATATTTCAAGACATAATATAAAATGAATAGTAAGATACATTATACGAACAACTGTAATGATTGAGAGTTGGAAATGTAACTAAGATAACGATCAATAAATAAAAACACAAGAGATTTAAAATTAATTAAAACTAAAATTAGAAATAACCCAAAATCTATTTTTATCAGTAAAATAAATTTAAATTAATAAAAATTACCATATAAACACGTTTAATTCAATCATTTTTAAAATTAAGTTATGATATACTTATATATTTATAATTTAATAAGTTAATGTAACAATTTTAGGTACTAACTGTTGCGATGTCATCACAAGAAATAAAATTTTAGTCAACGAGACAGACACAATGGAACATAGATGGGTCATGTTGTTCCTGAAGAGCGACTTCAGTATCCGGTAGGAGTTCTCGTATTATTTAAGAGTTTGAATATTACTCTTATCTCAATATTCTCTTATTTCCGTTTTGATTCATGTTTGTTGTTTTTAAATTATCCTTTCATTTGTCTTGGTTACTGTTGTTTGTTATTTTTGTTATAATATTATGTGCTTTTGTTTCTTATTTATCATATGTAGTATTATTTAAGTTAAATTGCAATGTATTGTTCATTCAAAAATATTAGTAATTATTAATAATTTTTTTACAATTTAGTTATATTATATATTAATATTTATCAATTAAAATAATTAATTGTATTATTTAAATATAACTATCCTATTTGTATTATTAAAAATATTTAAAGAAAATATTAAATATAAAAAAGAAAAGAAAAACCTAGTTAGAATTCGGGTTTGGCCCGAATTCTAAACAGGGATGGTATTTTTTTTTAAAAAAATTGGTGTGAATTTCGGTTCCTCAATCCCAAATTCGTGGGATTCACACCATCAACAGTAATGGGATGTTAATATCGCTGTAAAAAATCTTGGGTAAATAATAAAATTCATTATTGAAGGGGAACACCTTCATAAATTAATATTTGAAACATAAAAAATTTAAATTTAACTTTTGAACAGGTAAATTAATAGGTTAACAATTTCATAATAAATTTATTCATGAATTTTATAACTTAATATTAAATTAATTTTAAAAAATATAATTTATTATAAAATTGATTATTAAATATTATAATTTAATAATAAAATGATTTTATAATTTTAACAATAAAATTAATATATTACACTTTTTATATATTAAAAGATTAAATTTATATTTTTTATTTTTAAAAGACTAATTTATTATATCACACCCTAATATATGAATTTGGCTATTTTTCGAGAAATCTTAATAGATTAATAGTACGTGTGACTGTGTGAGAGAGACTCGCTTTGTGCTTTCTTCTGCTTCGGCTTTCGACAATTTCAAAGTCTCAAACTGAACTAAAAAAGCCCTTTGCTTTCTCTTGCATTGCTCTTTTCTTCTCCTCACATTGGCTCTTTTATCACCCATCAGGTAACCCCCACCTTCCCCTTCTCGCGTTTATCTCTACTTGTTCAATTACTAGACTTTCGTGCTAACATGTTTGTGGGGTTTTAGTGGGAAATGTAGATTTATTCACTGCGCATAAGAATGTTGCTGGGTTTTTCTTGATCGGTGGAATATGAGCTAAAGTTTTGTTCTTTTCACGGATTCGAGGTGCATTTTGCTGCACTGTGTACTGGATCTAGCTTCATTGTTGTGGTTCAGCTTCCACTTATATGTTAATTTCAGTTCAAACTGCTTGGTAAAAAAAAATGAATTTTATGATGAATTTAATTGAATAATCACTTGGACATCCTCAATTGTCTAAACTCTAACTGTAATCAAACTGTTGGTAACTGGAACTTCCTGTTTCTCTATGTCACGTTTAACGTTTAATTATTGGATCTGAAAAATAAGAAATCATTAAAGTCTAATCTATAGTGTTTTTAAGGTATTGATGCTAGTTTTCTTATGTAGATATAGGGTCCCTTCTGCCATACTGCACACGTTGAAGATGGCAACAACATCATTTTCTGGCTTGCAATTTGCAATGTCAAGATCATGCATTCCTGCATCACAAAAGATTGCAGATGCAGGTGCCGTGGTCCTTGGCGGCAAGTCCAAGATTGGATCGTGGAATAAACTTGCAAGTGCGTGTCATATTGCATCAGTGCAACCTTTCGGGCGGGGCTTCACTTCATCGTCCATAAAATCTGTTAAAAGTGTCACAAAGGCCATGTCTGAGTCCAGTGCGCAAAGTGCAGTCTCAGGATTGCCAATTGATCTGAAAGGTAATGTTCATTTTCTCTGATGCTCCTTGTTAATATTACTTTTTATGTGCACATGTCTCATTTATGTCTAACTACATTTTAGGAGAAGTTTTAAATTCCTGACAACTAACCTTCTCATTCCCTATTTACTACTTCAATTACTTCAAAGTATACTGAGCCCTGAATTGGTATACAAGTCAACACATGAAGAATCAAACATGTTTCCTCTCAGCCACTGGAGAGATGGTGCTCACTTGGCTGTAAAAAACTATTGAATGTTGGCCTTTGCAACCAAAGCCCGTTTATATAATAGTTCAATAATTCAGTACATAAATAACAAGCTAATATTCAGATTTATCTGTTTTTTGTTGATAACTGCAGCAAAACTAAATGACTCTTGTGATTGAATTTTGTAATTTGATTGGTTATGTTTTCATAGATATGGATTTTGCTGTCATAGAGTATGAGAACAAATATTGCTTTACTGAAAATAGCAATATATGTAGGTAAAAGGGCTTTTATTGCTGGTGTTGCTGATGACAATGGATATGGATGGGCAATTGCAAAATCTCTTGCTGCAGCAGGAGCTGAAATCCTTGTTGGCACATGGGTACCTGTAAGTTATTTGT
>PYAF01003482.1:646449-679389 GCA_007407185.1 Glycine tomentella | reverse complement strand
AGTGGTGGTCAAATCCTAAAAGTAATAAAAATAATGAAAAGGTAGTTTGTTGAAGTTTCCTTTGTGTTTCTAAAAGTTTTTATAAGGTTTCTTATTTGAGTCTATTTACACATATTGTTTAATCTGTTTTAGTTCTTACGATTTTGAATGGCATAGATTAAAACAAATTATATATATATATATATATATATATATATATATATGTGAACTGAACCTACAAAAGCTTTTTATTGAGTAAAGAATTTTGAGGGAAGATCATATTTTTTCATGTATTTTTCAAAACTGAACTGCTGAAGCATCTCCCTAGAAGAAGAAAATCATAAGATCTCTTTGTATTAGTTGTTTGAATGTTTATGTATTTATATATGATAATTCTAATTGTGATTGGCATATTCACCGTGCATTTTTTTTATCATTTGGAAAGCAATGGTTTGATTATTATAGGATAAATAAGTTCATATATCTTCTCATATATCATGAATATAAGTCCCTATATTTTTTTTTATGGTTAATTATGTATCTAGGTTTGAAAAATTCTATACCAATCATTACTAATACAATGATTTTTTGTTGATGTGCAGGGATAGGGATAGATGGTGAAAATGTCTTTTGGCTTATATAGGGATCACTTTTTTTTTTAATTAAGTTTTTCAAATTATTTTGATGTCTTAGATTGCATGTCAGACTTATTAATGTTCAAATTATTCTCATTTTTTATATTTTTAATAACAATGATGATGATTAAATATAGATGGAGTATTTTATATATGCTTTCTTTTGTTTTAATTTTTTTGTTGGAATATTTTTTTATGCCTTAGTTCTAAATTTATATTTTAAAATATAATTGGACAAGAATATATATAGATTTTTAAAACAATTATTATAAAAATAATAATTTTCATTTATATGACCATTTGTATTTTTAAAATATAATTGGATCCAAAAAAATGAAATATAAAATAAATTGAAATTATTTAATTCAAACAAAGAATTCAAAATATAAGAAATTTAAATTGTTTTGTCCAAACAAGAAATTTCAAATTAAAGGAATTTAAAATGATTTATCCAAACAAAGAATTTTAAAAATTCAAGAATTTGAATTGATACATTTCAATTTCTCTGAATTTCAAATTCTCATAAATTTAAAAATACTCCATCCAAACACACTCTTAGAGAAATGTTGGTTGTATTTCAGGTCAAGAAATTCGTGGTGTTGAATTTGGTCAACCTTGTATGATTTGGATTGATCCAGCATTTTGGGATGAGGTGACCCAAAACATGAATTGGGCTTAATCTTATTCCAACTAAATTTAACACATACAAACTATAACAAAAAATTATTCCAACCAAATTTAACACATTTAACACATACAAACTATAACAAAAATTTCATGCGCAAGAACAAATATAAATTAAGAGAAACAGTGAAACTTACACTTCATTGATCAATGAAACAAAGACACTAATTACAATTAAATGAATTGATAAGTATATGCAACACTTATTTATGAAATAATTTATGGAAGTTTTAAACAACACTACGGCAATTGATATGTCCAAGAACTTAATTAATTAGTGGATAGAACTGCATATCTTTCTTATCATAGCTGTTCCGGTTAATGGTTCAATATCTCCCCTTTTTATCATAACAGCAGCGAAGTCAGACTTAAAGGTTGTAGGATTTTTGCTGTATTCGGACACAATAGAATCTGTAGATCCTCCTCTAAATAGAACTTGATCTGATTGGAGAAGACCCTTCTTCTGAATCAAATTCTTGAAGTAGTTGTTATCAAAAGAATTGGGCGTCACCAAGTCTAGTGCTGCCAATTTCTTATTATTATCATTGTTACTGAGGGAAGGATAACCACCTCTACGAGTGCTAGCAAATCCTGCATCAATGTCATTTGCATTGTTGTATATCCATCCACGAAATGTGAAGCATTGAGCTTGTCCAATTGTGTGGGCACCTGCATGAACATATATATATATATATATATATATATATGTATGTATATATTATATTTGCTTTAATAATTGTCCCACTATTAAAACTTATATACAAAAATAATATATGTTTACAAACTAGTGAGGCTTGAGGCTAACAATGGATAGGATGAAATTTAGACCCAAAGTAAAACGGTTGAAAGATTATATTGGTTGAAGTTAAAATATTAGAATATTATTAGGATATTACCTATTAAGTATTTAGCTTTTAATTTTAATTTCCTAAGATATTAGATGGTGACATATGTATGATTATCATTCATTAGGGTTATTATATAATGTAAGATTTACACCTATTAAGGTATCAATCAAGAAAAATAAAGCTTATTTTATTAGCTTTTCTTTTTAGTTTTTATGGTAGATTTTAGGAATAGTGTAAAATAGTCTCTTTTAGTCTAACATATATATATACAAACACAAGCAATATGATTAATTAATGGATTACCAGATAGAGTAACCACTCGGAACTACCAAAGAGGAACTGATATGTTGACTGCTGAACTGGATATCCTCATGTTAGTCTCGTGCTTGTGAACATAAACTCTCCGTGAACAGACAGTCAATTCTGTTTCACATTAAACCTGCATGGTCTTCCAATCGTTACCAATTCCAACACTTACATCCGGATGTTGCTACTGTTATAGGTTTATTGTTGTCGAATTCAATCACACTGAAATGGTTTCAATTTGAAATTTTCATTTCATTGTATCTCATTCTCCATTCAATGAAATTGGGGAAAGTACCAAAGTAATTTAGAGTGACATTAATGGGACGCATGTTAGGATGCAAAGTCTACACTACTCTACTCCTAACATTCTACAACTAAAAAGAGTTAAAAGAGGTAAACATAAAATTAATATTCTTCGTTGATAATTCCTTACACACAGTGCATACCATATTAAATAGAGGTTTACAAAGAATACCAATCATACAAGTGGTACAATCTAGTATTTTTTAGAAAATATAAAATAAAATTAAATAATATAAAAAGATAATATCTAAATCTTCTAGCCTATTTGGGCCTCTCTAGGCCCATTCCTATCAACACATTATGTAATTGGAAGGAGAGGAACTGAAGAGATTGGCAAACCGAAGATGGGAAAGAAAAGAAGGTTGCAAATATGCAACATTCAAAAAGGGAAAAGGAGGATGGCATTGAGGAGGTGATACAAATTGAGACACCAAAGAAAACTCTACAGAGGCGTGTTTCTCTTAAGGTGTATTAAATGTTAACATTCACATAATCATTTTGCATTAAGTAAATGAGTTTAGACAAACTTCTTGGAATGTGTCATAGTTATTGTACTATATTGTAGTGGCAGGCAATGTACAAAATTGAACTGTGTTAGATATGTTACCTTACTGCGCATGGGTAAATATGCATGTAAAATGCTCCAAGGTCATTTTGGGCACCATCACAGATATTCTCTTTGCTCATTTTTTATTGACTACTTATTCTGCAACTCCGTGTCCATATAGCTTATAGCTAATTGTAAAGTGTCTCACGAGATTATTCTCGGGTTAGGGACCTACAAAATGGTAGATTTGTCTTTTAATCGTTAGAAAATTCTGATAGTCCACCACAAACCATGCTGAGTAGCACCATCATAGTTTGTAGAGGAATAGACCAATCATTATATGCAAGTTTGTAGAGTTTCTGTAATGCTTTAATTGACAGTATTGCTTATCCTATGTTCATTATACTAATTGTTTTGGTACTATGTTTGGTTTTGGCGGAGTGGACGTGACGCAAAATACACCAAACAGAGTACTGCTAATATGATAGTTTTTGCAAGTATCTAACAAACTTTTACTAGCTAATGCTTAATTTGGAACACAAAATAATCATCAAAGATTAATAATATTTTTTGGAATGCATTATACTATAGTTATAATTATAATTATGTATTTCGGGAATGAATCGGTGAAGAGGCTTCATCGGATAGGGACATCAATCATGAATGAAAAACAATTGATAAGCAATGAAATCTTTAGCGGCTCTATAATAATTGAATGAAAAGTACAAACATTTAGACATCGGGGACTAAGAAGCAGCATCTCTATATATATTTAAGTAATGTACAGCCAAGTGCATGTTATTTTAAAGAATGTGGACTAACTGTTTAGGAGAAACCAGGATGGCATGCTGACCCTCATTTACTTGACTAGTTTCTAAAGTCCTAAATCCTAATTGTTATAAAAGATGCCCCTTAACTAGTGTTTTTTTTTTTCATACATCCTTGACTAGTTGTTCTTTAAGCAATTGGTAAAATTATGCACATGACATTGCAGAATGACTTGGTCCATAGGTGGAGTCTTGATTTTGTTCTTAGAAGATGTGTTGAGGTGAGTCAATGTTAGGAGTTGTTCCTTCCTTTAATGCTTGATGCAAGGTTCAAGTTTGGTGAAAGTCTCAAGGTGTTGGAACTCTCACTTGGTGTAAGGTTCAAGGATCACACCCTTTGAGATATTCAAAGTTTCTTCTTATTGATGATTTAGAATCTTCTCTCATCTCCTAGATGATCTAGAACCTTCTTTTCTCTCCTAGATGATCTAGAACCTTCATTCCTCTTCTAGATGATCTAAAACCTTCTCTCCTATCTTATATAAGGATAACCTGTGTGAGAGTTATGAAGTAAGAGAGAGAAAATTTGAGAATACCTCTAGAGAAAATTTGGAGAGTAAGATCTCTTTAGGCAAATTTGAGTGTACCACCATTTGTTGGTGAAGTTTGATACCTTGTATCCATTATTTTCATAGTGGAAGTTTGATTCTGAACTAGTGTCCCGTGAGTTTTTACTTTTTCACATTAAGGAAAGTTTTTCCATGTTAAAAGATTGCTATGTTCTTCTCTATCTCTCTCCTTTATGCATTTTTATTTTCGCTTCTGCATTAAATTTAAGGGACCATGTCCCAACAGTTCATTCTCACGTTTTCTCAAACCATCTAGTTTTTGTTTGAGTTGCTTAGAGTTATTATGGTTACCTCATTAGATTCTTTGATGTAGTTAAGTGGATTGTTTTTGTGTAAGGATCACGTGGCGATAACTCGGAGAGTATGAGTTCAGAGCAGACCATGAAGCAATATATCACTTTTCTATTAGAAAGCAATCCTGATTGGATTGCAGAAAACCCTTATGTAAGTATATGTGGGTATAAATACTATTCTGTTACTTACCCTTTTCTGAATAAAGATAAGATATATATTTTATTTGGTCCCTTTTTTGGTTAGTTGGACTTAACGTGATGAAAAAGAGAAGTTTTATTCTTTTTCGCAATTGTCCTGTCTATACTGGAAGGAAGCCCATACCTTCCCTAATTCCCTTTAACCCCTCAAATTGTGGAGGAGAAATGATTTATTTATTTATTAGATCTATCATATAGAGCCTTGAGGCTTTCTATTAACTATCAAGAGATGAAATTCTATATTTCCTTTTATTACAGGATAATTCTAAGCCAGCTTCCAAGGAAATCACTAGCCATTGGATACTTAACACATGATAATGGAGTTGGGGTTCACTGTGTTTGGAAATGTCTCCTTACCTGCACAATGATACATATCACTATAGATCAACGAATTGAAGAAGCAAAATTCGCTTGTAAAATTATGATTATTGAATTGTAGTTATACATAGACTTATACGTAGGCACATTATCAAATAATTATGCATCTTCTCTGGTTAAAAACTAGTCAGTTTCTTGTAGATATTAATAGAATTTGTATCTTATTCCAGTTTGTTAATTCATTTTTTTTTCTTTTGACTGATACATGTAGCTTAACTCGGTCATATAAATTAGATATTTTTTTCTTCCAACTCTTGTTTCATTAATGGTTTTGATGTTTGCACGTTAAAGTTTATAATTAGTATTTTTTATTACTGAAAACTTTTTTTTAGTGACCATATAATTATTTAACTTTTGTAGGCAATAAAAGAGGCTTTTACCACACTTGTCACAATTGCTGGTAATATCTTTACGATCCCAGATACGCTGGCCAAAACTGAATTGCCAGTAAATATATTAGTGGCTATATTGCCGCTAAAAGGCAAAATAATAGTCACTTTTGGTGTAGTGTCCTCCCACTCCTCCGAACTGAACAAATATCGTAGGTCACAACCACACATGATTCCCTTTCCCCAAGAATTCACCATCTCTTGTGTGTTCACCCTCAGTGAACAAGTGCAAGGGATTTGATGATTCCATAGCGTTAGCATTCGTCAGTTTCCGAAACACAAACGCTAAAACAACCCAAAGGAACTTCCCACGAGCCTCAAAAACAGGATACCCTCCCTTGTAAACATAGTCAAACCATTCTGGAATCTCCTTTTTCGGCATCATGACTTCTAATATGTTTATCTCTTTACGCATGTGACACATCTCACAACAAATTAACAAAATTGTAATGATCCATTGTAAACTATATTTATGTTATGTTCTATATATTATAGATACATTGCTATTTTCTTTTCTTAATTAAGAATGACATAAAATGGGAGGAAGAAATGGAAATGAAATTGTGGAACTACACCGGAAAACATTTTTCAACGACTAACATATTGATTTTATCTTTTTCTAATTAAAGAATATGGATATCCCTCTTCCTCTGCAAGGTTTGGTCTACTCAAACCCAGGTATTTGAGATATTATTTAATTTAAACTAAGACTAAACAAGCTGGCTAGTCAATGATAATGTGATAATTTCTTCTCCGAGTCCTTTTCCTGAAATAGTTGATCAACGTAGTTGGCACGGCTTGTTTAAGCGTCTTGAATAGCCGCTTAGCAAGTCTTTGCACCATCTTGTAAAGTGGGAATTGCATCCTCCAAAATATGGCCACAGGAAAAAACATAGCACTGCAAAACAAAACGGAAGCCCATTGCTGAGCAAAAATGTAGCACTGAATGTCAGCATAGTGCATATACCAATGAGAAGAAGGGAGAGGCAAATCCTAGGCTCAGTTTTCGCGTGAGACACCTAAGGAAATCCCACAACTCAAACAGAGATGTTAGGATCGAGAGGAACCTTACTACGTAAGCCAGTGACCTTAAGTGCGACAACATCAGTGGCAGTGAAGAAGAGAAAAATGCGATAACCGAGAAACCCGGGCGTGCCGTTGTTCTGATCAGTGTCTCCTGGGATGGTCTAGGCCGCAGCAAACACGACCCTGGCAACAAGGACAGCCATTGTGGAACATCAGGTAGTGAGGAGGAACAATGTTTCTCACACGCTGCAAACCCATACACAACAAATTAAACTTACAGTTACTTTTCTTAAGGGACATAAATTATTTATAATAATCTTATAATTAAGGATAAAGAAAATATTTAAAAAGAAATAATTACACTGTTACATATTCATGATTTCCACCAATCTTAGTATGATATATAATCTCGTAATTTCAATTTATGAGAAAGAGTTAATAATACTTAATTACAAGTTACTCAAAGATTGGTAAGGGCTATATATGGTGGTCCTTGATCATGTAATAACTTTCAGTGTTAAAGAAAAAAATTAGTAGATGAAATTGTTATAATCTTAAATCATGTAATAATTTCTCTTTTCTAATAGTACATTATTATTTGTTGATTATGTATTACGTAGAAATTGGATGAAATTATGGACACAGTTTCAAAGCATGCATGCATATAATAATTTCTCTTTATGAAGGGTGACTAGGTGGGGTACGTAGGTGCTTACTTCATACCAACACAACTCATCTTGTAGTTGGAATGCCACACCAGGTAGGTGCTGCTCTACGTAAAACTCTATTTTCGAAATTTGGTGCAAGAGAGTGCGACCTTCAGCAGTTATCCGAAATATCAATGATTCAAATGCTGAATGTTTCTTTAGCATGTTAAAGATTTTAAGCTGACGGTGCTTCACAGCCATGTGCAGAACGTTGTGCTCATCCTGGCTAATGTGACAAATGGCCTCAGGAAACTTGTTGATGATCTTCTCAACGATTTCAACGATTCCTGAGCCAGTTGCCATGAGAAGTGGCGTGTAGTTTTTAGAATGGGGAATACTTGTTGCGGTGGTTATAAGTTTTTAGAAATAGACAAAGTCTTGTGCATCTCCTTCAAGTGGTGAATGTGTTTTATCCTGTCTGATTTGGAGGAAAGAACTGGCAATACAATTAAGGGTTGAAAGTTTTCATGAAAAGGAATCTGCCATGAAAAGTCCCTCTGCACTAACAGCTCAGCCAGATGTTCTGCTAACTTATGCTGCTTCTTGCGTTGCCATATTCGTCCAATCCCATTGAACTCTGCACACGATCATACATAAAATGGATCAACGAGAAACCAATTATAAGGCACAATTTAGTTAAGTTCTTAAATGGATTTTTGAGGATGACCTTGATAGTGTCTTACCCGTGTTAGATCAGATAACAGGACAACAAAATAAAATAAAACATTTTTTAATAATTAAAGCTAGCTGTAAGTTGTAACCTTTAGCCAGAGTCCTCCAAATAGCATAGTTGATCCTTGAAAGAACTGCAAATTTGTGAGATTTTATCACGTGAGCAGTCTCATAATTTTTGTGATTTGTGATTTGTACTTGCCATTAGGAATTTCATGTGTGCATTGTGTGAGTGTGTATTATTGTAGCTGCACATTAACACATTTCCAGAGCAGGAATACCTGAACTGGGTAGCTTGGCCTTGTCTTATTGACCACTTTCTAAATCTCTCCTCTGTCTGAAATCAACACTGCCATTTTCCTCCTCCTCATCAATTTCATATCCTTCCTCAGGTAGCACTGTGACAACCAAATTTAATTTCAATCTATGAGCACCAATGCATGCTGTATATATGCCAATTATTCAGAGGGGTACTGACTTTTGAAAAAGCTGTTGTAATTAACATATGTGAATTAATGTAGAAAGTGGTTGAGACAGAGATGTACAGTAATATATAAGATTCTTCACGGTTCCTATGGAAATGGCTTGGCTCCGAAATACAAGCGGCATATTGAATAGAAGTTGAAGACACGTCATTTCTTTCATATCCCTGTGTTGGGCTAGTTTTCCATCCATATTCAATAACCAAATTGCAACATCTGTTCCACAAAAGAGACACTCAATTAATATTCAATACTCATCGATTCTTGACAAATGGAAACAAGAAATAAAGCAACAATATATATCTCTCTCTTCTTATATACTGTATAGTATATAACACTCAAGTCACTGTTAGGTGACGTGACATTTTGCAAGGAGTGAAAGGTATAAAAAGATAGCGACGTGAAAAAATTAAAACTATTATTCTTGTCATAGTTTATACTAAATTGGGATATAGAGTGTATATATATATATATATATATATATATATATATATATATATATATATATATATAAAGGACATGCACGTGCCAAAAAATTGTCCAAGAATACTAGCGTGAAGAATGGAATGTTTGTCAAATCTAACAAAAAGCCTTCGTATGTCCTTAGCATGTTTTGCCATATACTTGAGCATCTTAAGCATGCCTAGCTTAGCAGCCCTGAAGCGAGGGATTTCACCTGAGTCATTTATGATCTCCACTAGTGGCAACCCTTTCTTTTCTTCTGGTGCATCCTCTGGCGGTGCCTCATGCTTCTCAAACTTGAACACAACACCAGCCATGTCAACCCTAGTACAAAAAATGATCTCATGGAGAAGGGTGTTGTGTTGGGATGGTAGCAACCTCTTGTTAGCGGAAGCGGAATGAACCTTTGAGGAGGTGAAAAATAAAGAAGCAGAAAAATATCACCCAGAGAACACACAACAGTTTTAACGTGGAAAACCTCCTCAATGTGAAGAGTAAAACCACGAGGCACTGGCCCAGAAAAACTTCCACTATAAAAGTAGGATTACAAAATAATGATCTCTCTAGTATCAGACTAGAGGCTTACTCACAAAATTTCTTCACCCACTAAGGATGGCTCACACTATTTTTTATCTCTCACTGGGAGGATTTCTACTCTCACTAAAATTAGTGGATCACTCTTTTCTCTCTGAGGAACTTTTTCTCTCAGGTTTTTCTCTGATTTCTGATCTGCAGAACTGAAGAAATGAATCCCCTATTTATAGGAAATTCTTACGCGTACCGATCCGTAAATTCCGCCGCACCGAACGCGTTTCTCTTCCTTTCTTCCTTTGCTTTTTAATTTTTCTTTGCGTGGGCCCCACACGCTTTGAAAAATTTTCCTCCGTCTGTTAAGGAGGAAAACGGTGCCAACATGTTGTTCACGCAATCCCCCATCCTCAGCGCATGCCACCTGTCCTTTGCAGGTAGCACTTCCAACAACTCATGAAGGAGCGGAGCGAGTTGCAATGTGAATGGCAGTGTTTCCAAACAAGTCAAAAAGGTTGGAGCAAACGCTTTGTGTCTTCCTCCAGGATTTTCTTGAACAATCTCCAGTTTCCACTCCTTGCAGCTCCTTGAGCTCTTATTGTTGTCTCATCAAACATTGACACTTCTCCCTCTCCCTGTCATTTCTTCCCTCTCTTTCTCTGTCTCCATTGCAACAATGGAGGCATGCACTCGGTATATATAGAGAGAGGAGGGATTGACTTACTTCAAAAATAACTTTAAAAGAGTTACTCCTCTTCATTCTAATAATTTATTTTTTTAAAATCTAATGGTTTAGTTATTCATTACCACCATTAGAAAATGAATGTGAGGATGCGGACTAACAAGGTAAGTTGATCCTCTTCATGTGTGTGTGTATATATATATATATATATATATATATATATATATATATATGTATCCACTCATGCACAACTATAGCTAGAGTGTTGAATGTGCACTTCAATTTGCATTAGTGCAAATAAAAGGATGCATGTGTGTACTGATTCTCGATTAGTTCCACAAGAAAAGGTTCCTGCGCTCTTTCCTTTATTTATTCTTCTAAAGCATCGTCATCATTCTTTGCTTGCATGACTAAAAGATATATAGTGAGTAATTATTTTTATATACACTCTATTTTATAACATCAATTTTTAATTTCAAGATAAAAACAGACATTTTTTGAAAAGATATATCTGCACTAATTATCTCCATCATAATTTTTAGTGGGATTTTGCTACATACATTATATATTTCTAATAAATTATATGTGAATAGTGTGCGAACTAAATACCTTTTCTAATTTGAAATTATATGAATTGACGAATCCATAAGAATCTTATAAATTATTTTATTCATAAATTTTTTTTTTGGACTGGGCAATTCGTAAGTTTTTCTCCTCTTACGGATTATCCAATCCATAAGTGTTTTTTTTTTACGGAATAGACTAAATTATGTTAAAAAATAAAAATGTTATATTTTATGAAGTTATAAATTTATGTTTTATCATTATGATTGAGTTATTTAAATTGGTTAGAAGTTTATGATTTATCTTTATAATATAAATACAATGTTTTATGAATATTATAAGTATATATTTCATACCACACATATTGTTACGATGTCAATGCTTAAGAAAGAGATTGTGATTGACTTTTTTTTTTTGTTTGTGGACCTCATTTAAAAGAGTAATTGTAAAACAGATTTTAAAAACACTAAGTTTAAAAACATCATTGCGTATTCCAATTTAATCCAATTAAAGAATTAAAGTTTGGTTAAAAAAATACTAAAGAAAAGAGAAGAGAAGAAAAAGGAAAGTATGATTTGCATTAGTGCAGTTGTGGAAGTAGTGGCTGCAAGAAATATATATAAAAAGAAAAAGAAAAAGAAAAAGAAAAACAAGGTTGGTACTTGGAAGCATATGATCCACTCACTGAATTATGAAGTGAACTGTGAAGCGGCTTGAAATCACCCGCGAAGCCGTTGGGATAAGGCATAGAGAGAAACAAAGCGGCTTCCAATGGCTACTCTGCAATTCACCTTCTCCGACTCAACCACCTTGTTCAGGCCTTCTCTACCTTCCACGCGAACTTTCTCTCGAAACCGAAGCCTCATTGTCAAAGCCTCTTCTTCTCAAGACGATTTCTCCAGAAGCAGCAGAAGACGCTTCATCGCCGAAACCGCCGCACTCTCGGTCTCGCTCCCTCAGTTTACGGCGCGTGCCGAAGACGCGCTTTCGGAGTGGGAGAGAGTGTACCTCCCTATCGACCCCGGCGTCGTGCTTCTCGACATCGCTTTTGTCCCCGACGACCCCAACCACGGTATCGTAAATTCCCATTCTCCTCTCAGATGCGTTTCTCTTTGTTTGAATGAAATGAATGAGCGGTGTTTGCATTTTAGGTTTTCTTCTCGGGACCAGGCAAACCATTCTGGAGACGAAAGATGGAGGAAACACTTGGGCTCCGCGTTCGATTCCTTCTGCTGAAGACGAAGATTTCAACTATCGATTCAATTCCATCAGCTTCAAAGGGAAGGAAGGGTGGATTGTCGGAAAACCTTCGATTCTGTTGTACACATCCGATGCCGGAGACAGTTGGGAGAGGATACCTCTCAGTGCGGAACTTCCAGGGGATATGGTTGGTTATGCATAAGCCATAGTTAATGTCTTTGTTTATTCCTTAATTTGCTTTTACAATTGCGAAATTTGTACTGAAATCAATGGAATGTGTTGCAGGTGTACATAAAGGCGACCGGTGAGAAGAGTGCGGAGATGGTGACCGACGAAGGTGCAATATATGTTACTGCAAACAGAGGTTACAACTGGAGGGCTGCTGTCCAGGAAACTGTGTCAGCTACTCTTAACAGGTGAGTTTCCAATAATGCAGCATGCATGGATGGATGGAGTAGTGCTATTTTTTCAAATTAGTAAGTGAATCGATAATAATATTGAAATGTTCTCGCTTTGCTCGAAGAATTTTGCTATAGGACGAGTGTCAATGATGTTATTCATGAAGATGGTTGACTTCTTTGATTATATGTTTCAAAAACTCATTCATTTGGGCATCTTTCATATTATGTAAATTGCTAAATATTTTCAGTTTTTATATGTCAAGGTCAAGGCATTTATCTATATTTGTTGCTTCTTCAGAACAGTTTCTAGTGGTATTAGTGGTGCAAGCTACTACACTGGAACTTTCAATACTGTCAATCGCTCTCCAGATGGAAGGTATGTTGCAGTCTCAAGTCGTGGCAACTTCTACTTAACCTGGGAGCCTGGTCAGGTGAGGGTTTTACTTTGTGATGGCATTTGCTTTTGCTTGTATTTGCCTGGTACTTATACTTTTGGTATGCCTTCTTGCATAATGTTTCGTAATAATTATTTTATTTCATTTCCAGCCATTCTGGCAGCCACATAATAGAGCAGTTGCCAGAAGAATCCAGAACATGGGATGGAGAGCTGATGGTGGTCTGTGGCTTCTTGTTCGTGGAGGTGGTCTTTATCTCAGCAAGGGCACAGGGGTAAGTAATTTTGAGAATGTCATTCTAGTGTATGAATGTGAGACTGAAAGTCTCCCATTTCACTCCTTACCAACGTTGATAATATTTTTAGTATTTTCTTAAGTCTTAAATTAGCTTTGAATTTTGTCACCCTTCTTCACTGGGACATTTCCATCTTTATGTTATACATTCACAGACTGCTTTACTTACTCTCCCTTACCTCGTTTATGAACAAGGAAACTTCTGTCTTCGATCAAACATCTTACATTCTTACTTGCATTCACTTTCCTTGTGTTGTCACATTACACTAAGTGCATGACTGGAAATGGATTAATTTCGGAAAATAAGTTGAACCAAACATATTCTAAATTTATCATATTAATCTGTGTTCCCAATTCAACTAGCCCAAAATGTTATTACATCTTGTTGAAGTAGGGAGAAGTTAAAGAGGATTATAAGAACGAAAACCCTTTCTAAGAAAGTGCACAAGTGCTTGAACCATTTTTGTTTGTCATTACTATACTGAATATGATAAATTTCTAAAGTGATGAATTAAAATCTCTCGATAAAAGATAATCAGCTTTGTTGCAATCTTTGCTTGCTGTAGATTTCTGCTTCGCATCTTTATAAATAAGAAAATTATATATTATTTTTTCAGTTAACTGAAGAATTTGAGGAGGTTCCTGTTCAAAGCCGGGGTTTTGGCATTCTTGATGTTGGATATCGTTCAACGGTAAAGTGCTCCTCCATTCAAAGAGTTGCTTTATTAAGTAACCAATTCTTGCATGTAACAGTCTAGTCACAGGTTCCAAAAGAAAAGGGAAAAAAAAAAAAGAACATTCGAATATTGCCTCTTCAGTTTTTGCAATATTTATTAATTTTGAAAACAGAGCACAATGCGGAAACCATTCTTTTATATATATAATTTGCTAAATTACGCATACAGGATGAGGCTTGGGCAGCAGGAGGAAGTGGTATTCTCTTGAGAACTACTAATGGTGGCAAGTCATGGATCCGTGACAAAGCTGCTGACAACATTGCTGCAAATTTATACTCAGTGAAGTCAGTCTAACTATTACTAAGCTTCACTTTTATAATTATACTTATTTATCTGTCTATACTCTAAAAGCATAAATTACTTGGAAGAGCTCCCTGCTAGGCTCCTTATGTTGCTAATATGTCTTGTATTTATATTTTCCATCTGTCTTTATGATAATTCTTTTAAATTTTATCATGGATGCAGTTAACTGGAAGTAAACTGTTATGTGTCATGTTGTTTAAAAAAGAATGAGATGACAAATTGTCCATGAGAGAGTATACAGGAGTTATGAGAATTAGTTAATGTTATTTGGAAGGTTATAAAACTTCTATAGGTAAAATCTTGTGGTAAATGGTCTACTTGCTGCAGGTTCATTGATGAGAAGAAGGGATTTGTATTGGGGAATGATGGAGTCTTGCTTCGCTACCTTGGATAGAGTTGTAATACAACATGGTAAATATTGTTCTCCTCCTGATTCTGGATGACATAACCATTATATCTTTGAATATCACTTGTAGTTATACCTGCATCATTTAATTCTGTACAGTTTTGTAATTGCCATGAGATTGAGTGTGAGAAGCTGAAAATGCGGGCAGAGCACCTCCCCGTCTTTCTGGTTTACTTTATGAGCTGGAGACAAAAATAAAAAAGAGTTAGATAGAAGTTGTAGAAGAAAAGAAAAATGAGGGAAGAAAAATAGTGGCTATTAACTAAACGAGACAGTAGCTTCAACAGTCAGGAACTCGTTATCTGAGGGTTAGTTGTATGATTTTCAGTTGATCCTCCTTGGCTACATTATTTTCGGGTTAACTAATGCATGCAAGGCTTACCAAGCACCTCAAGCATAGGATCATGATTCTTCTTATGTGATTAAGATAATTGGTTTAAGGTGATCTGAATGGTTTGATTTTCTGATTGAAATATGCAATTTTGTAGGTTTGTTGCCTCAAATGCAATTTTGTAGCAGATTACATATCCATGCTTAACATTCATTATTATGGAAAAAGCTATGGGATCAAATCGACTCCTTGCTGTTGTGCTAAAAAAATGTGAGGAAGTATAGAAAAGAGAGCTATATTATGTCAATGTAAAATTGTAATTTATTATATTAAAATTCAATTTTATGCTGCATATGTTGTACTGCAAAAGCGCTTATTCAATATTTTGAGCACAAAAAAGATATATACTAGTAATTTTTATAGGTATTCATAGGGATTGGTACCCATCAGCCATTACTATCTCTACTCAACGATTTTAAACTAAACTAAAATAATATTCGTGTAAGAGCTTTTACTAGGTGGAATTCTTGATTATGCATATAAAATAATTATTAAGAAATGTTTACTCTAATTATTTTTAGGCTTAAGAAATAGTTTAAATTTTAATTATCAAATAAAGAATATCTTTAATATACACAAAAAAGAATTGCTAAATGGAAGTAGGCAAAAGCCCCCGCAACCAAATCAATTAGAAACCACAAGGGTAAACAATACACCTTACATAAACAAATGGGTAAATAGTCATTTTCGTCCTTGAATATGTAAGGCGCTGACAAATTTGTCCTTGAAAGATGAAAATTCAAATTTTTATATCTGAAAGTGAAAAAAGTGTGACAAATATATTCCTTCGTTAATTTTCATCGGTTACCGTTAATATCAGGGACGAATTTGTCAGCGCACTACATATTCAAGGACGAATTTGTCAGCTCTTTACCTAAAATATAATTTAATCTTCATATTCTCTCTTTTTTAATCATTGTAAGCATAATATTACAATAAACACTTAAAAATTAGGAAAACAAGCATAAGTTAAAACAAACATAATAATAAACATAATTTTTTTGTTGTTCTGAAATTTTTATTATAAAAACATTAGATAATGATAAAATCAAACTGAGTCTTATTTTTTGTAAGAATTAATTTAATGATTGTGCATTTTAATTTGTTTGAGTCTCATATTTTGGATAAGTATTATCTCATATTTTTACTTTGAAATTTCTAATGTGACAGTATTTTATCAAAGATATGAGATCCAAACAAAATGCACAGTCATTAAATTAATTCTTACAAAAAAATGAGACCTAACTTGATTTTGTCATTACCTAATATTGTTATAATAGAAATTTCAGAACAACAAACAAATTATGCTTATTATTATGTTTATTTTTACTTATAATACTTACCCAAAATATTAGGCTCGAACCAATTAAAATACACAATCATTAAATTAATCCTTACAAAAAAATGAGACTCAACTTGATTTTATTATTATCTAATATTATTATAATAGAAATTTCAGAACAACAACCAAATTATATTTATTAATCAATATTATGTTTATTATTATGTTTGTTTTCCTAATTTTTAAGTATTTATTGTAATGTTATGCTTGTAATGATTAAAAAATAGAGAATATGAAAATTAAATTATATTTTGAATAGAAAGCTGACAAATTCATCCCTGAATGTGTAATGTACGGACAAATTCGTCCCTGATATTAACGGTAATGGACGAAAGTTAACGGATGGATATATTTGTCACACTTTTTTCACTTTCAAGGACAAAAATTTGAATTTTCATCTTTCAGGGACAGATTTGTCAGCGCTTTACACATTCAGGGACGAAAATGACTATTTATCCTAAAAAAATCAATTAGAATGCATAGTTAGTGTGAATGTTTTTCATATTATCATTCAATTATAAATTTGTCACAAATATGTTAATTTTTGTTGAGTTTCATAATAATTAATTTAAAAGTCATATTTAGAATAATTTTTAATTGATTAAAAGTAATAAAAAATGTAAACTGATAATACATAAAAAAAATTCATGATAAATACTTTCACTCAACTTTAAAAAATATTTAACAATCCACAATTTTAAAAATATTTTAACATTTAAAATTGTAATTTATTATGGTATTTCATCTTCAAATAAGCCAAACAACTTGTAGCCTAACTTACCTTAGGTCTACATTAAGTCAAACTTCTTTAAATAATATATCAGGCCAAGAGTTTTGTAAAAATTTATTTGGTTAAAATGATAAGGTTTAAGATTATTCAAAATGTATTTTAGGTCTCATATGTTGTTTTATTTAAGTTAATATAAATAAAAATTATTAGTATTATAATTATATTAAAATCAGTTTTTTTATTTAAACATTAATCTTATTAACCTACCTAAGCCTATATAAACTCGTTAGAAGATCAATTTATGTTATATTTAGAGGTTTTATTGTAAAATTGACTTTTAGTTAAGTTATCATTAAGGTCAAATGAGATCTTAAAAATAGATTTGTATTTCTTTTTTAAAATCATTACTATATTTTACTAGAGATAATCATATTTGAATTAAATAAGACCTAAAATAATCTCACACTAATTAATTCATGTATTTGATGATAAATTTCTTCAATTTAAATAAATTAAACTTAACTCTTGTAAACTTTAGCTTATGCTGTAAAATTTTTTTAGCTTATCTATATTCATCAATGTCTTTTTCTTTAACTACTAGTGATTTTAATTTTCATAGTTTACAATTTATTTTATATATTTTTTAATGATCTATCAGTTAATTAGTCTATTTAAAAATATGATAGACTAATTTAAAAGCTTTAACACGAAAGATTAAATATAAATTAAAATTAATAGACTGAATTTAAATCTTAAATCCTATAAAAAAATTGAGGCTTAAACTTTTCAAATAGGTGAATCCTATTTAAGTAAAATATTGTTGAGTGGGTCTATTTTAAATTGTGTTGTGAATCTCGATTCGACCTAGATGATCGGACCGGTTGGATTGAGATTTGGTGACTTAATCAAGCTAGTTCTACTATTGTATTGATTATATTATTCACTTGGGATGATTCAATCAAATCCAGTCGCGAAGGTTACCAAATTTTAGTTGAACCAGTCCAACATGACGATTTTATATATTTTTTTTTATTTTAGATTTTCTTAAATTTTAAATTTTAGATTATTATCAATTGTTATTTTGAATTTTTGAGTATAGATGATTTTTTCTTACTTAATTAATATTAATTATATATTTATATATAACATATATATATATATAATTTTAAATTTTTAATATATATCATATTAGATCAATTATTTACCTATTGATTACAATACCCACACCGAACCAAATTTGATAAGTATGATTTCAATGACCATTTTCTTTTTGAATGTTCACTAACAAAGTTGAAGATTTATTTATTTATAAGTAAGCAATTCTATTACCTCCTGTCCTCCTCTTGTAGTTCTAACTTCTAAGCCCTTGCCCAGTGCTCATCGAGGCTAAAACCCTTTCGGCGGCAGCGAAAAAACTATCCCCGCCCCCAAACCCAAACAATGGTAAGCTCTCTCTCCTCTTTTCTGTTGAGTGAGTGACGAACACTACCTCTGCATTGTCTAATTTCAATTATCGTTTCAATTATCGTTTCTGTGAATGAAACAGAGGAAGAAAAAACAAGGGTTCAGAAGACCCGTTGTCATCAAAAAGCCGAAGCAACCGCAAGAGCAACCCAGTGTTGATCCTATTACGGGAAAGAAAATCCCCAAAAGTTTCGTGTTTTCGCGAGGCAAGTTGCCGGCTCCTCTCAAACAGCTTCAGATGGACCTCAGAAAGTTGATGCTTCCATACACTGCTCTCAGCCTTAGGGTTAGTTTAATATTCCTCTCTTCTTCTTTGTTTTCGTTATTCATGTTTGAATGAACTGTGAAGTGAATCATATATATATATATATATATATATATATATATATATATATTGTTTTAGTGCTAATGTGTTTCTTAGTTATGTGCCTGCAACTAGAAAAAATAATAAAATATAATTTATTTAAAAGAAAAAAAAAAAAGATCCCTGCGATTCTCCACTCTGAGCTAGTAGAACAACTAACATAGGGTTATTCCAGCTTAATCAGTAGCGACTAGCGAGTTTGAATCTTTGAGTTTGTAGCTCATAGTATTCTTTCCTGATTAGCATGATTAGGATTGTCTCCTGTATAGAGAATATTTGTGGCCTTGTACCAAAAGATGCCCTTAGATCCATCTCGAGTGAGATTATGTGTCTTAATATTGACTGTATTCTCTTATGTCTTCTTTTTTTCAGGAAAAGAAACGGAATAATCTGAGGGACTTTCTGAATGTTGCTGGACCTATGGGTGTTACGCACTTCTTCATATTGTCAAAAACTGCTACTTCATCTTACTTGAGGGTTGCAACAACCCCTCAAGGGCCCACTCTTACGTTTAATATACATGAATACTCATTGGCCGCTGACATTGCTCGATCTCAATTGCATCCTCGATGCCCTAAGGATCTGTTTAAAAATTCTGCTTTGGTAAAGTATTTCCTTGTACTCAGTCACATGCAACTGAAGTATCTTAAACTTTGGACAATTAAATGGAATCTCACAACTGATAACTTTTCATGATATTATTTGCTTTTCAAATGCCATTCACCCTGTTATTATCACTAGACTATAGTATGCGAACGGAATGTGAGAAAGGGATTGTTCATTATTGTTTTTACCTTTAATCCTTATCAAGTTAAGGACTGATGAGATAGTAAAGACCTCTTAGTTTGTTTGCTGCTAATGGTTATTGCACTGAACATGAATTGGTTTTATGTCTTTGTGAAGTCCATTCTCATGTTATTGTCAGTTTTTTGTATGGCTTAACTGCTAATGGTAAACTGGTAGTATTTATATAGGGGAATATACAACTTTTGCAACCAGTTGAAACTTTGGTACTAAAATATGTAATTGCTTACTTAGTAACTGTTAATTGTTAAGTTGTATGTCTCCATGTTTTCTTGCCAGATTGTGCTTTCTGGATTTGTGAGTGGAGATCCACCTCTACAGCTTACAACTAACATGTTTCAGAATATTTTTCCAACGATTGATGTCAAAACCGTGAGTTTATAGGCACACATACACAACAATGACTTACTTGACAATCCAAGTCCTTCATCTCTTAATGTCACAACTTGTTATTTCAGGTTAAGCTCTCCACTTGCCAAAGAATTGTGTTGCTTAATTACAACAAAGACACTAAGCTCATTGATTTTCGGCATTATTCCATAAGATTACAACCTATAGGCGTTTCACGCAGAATAAGAAAACTTGTGCAGAGCCATCAGGTTCCTGATCTAAGGAATCTTCAAGACGTGAGTGATTTTGTCACAAAGTAAGATACTTTCTTATTCATTCAAGTTTTCAAATTTTTTTCCCTTTTTGAATGATGAACTGAAAGAGAGCTGGTATGATTCAATTGACCTTTGCATGGCACCCATATTATCCATCTTTAAATAGGTAGATATGATATTTTAGAGTATTTAGCTATGTAACAAACAGAAACCTATTCAACTCGCGGTTATTTCTTCGTTTTGTTTTTTGGTGTCAGTCTTTGTTACTGTGAGTGTACGGATATTATATTTTAACTGGGAGGTTCAAATATTAGGTTTCCCTGGAGAGGAAGGTAAATTTGCTTATGAGTTTAGGATCTGAAGAACTTCCTCTTTGCCAGGTTATTTATGTATGTTGTGAGGCATAAATAATAAGCAATGACCAGAAAGCTTAATGGGGAAAAGAATACCAGAAGCATTTTTTATATTCTTTTCTTTTCTTTTCTTTTCTCAACTACTCAATATAGAACCCAAGAGTAACCTTTGAAACTGTTGTCTACATAAATTTGCCAAATGGTTTTCGAAGTTTTTTTCCTCTAGTGAAATATTTCCTGAACTCTTGTATTTTACTTATACGTGAGAAGCAGCTCTCAGATAAAGAACAGAGTAGTTCAGAAATGAAATAAAATTGTGTTATCTATACAAAATTATTAATCACGCTGTTTTCCTCCCTTCTCCTTATTGTTTCACTTGTGATTTGTAAGAGCTGGCTATGGATCAGAAAGTGAAGCTGATGAAGAAGCAGCAACGGTTACTTTGTCTAGTGATATTGGTAGAGTTAATCGTGCTTCTACAAAAAGTGCTGTCAAACTGCAAGAGGTTGGACCCAGGATGACTCTTCAACTAGTTAAAATTGAGAAGGGACTGTGTTCGGGTGAAGTTCTCTTCAGTGAATATGGTACATCATCCTACACGTTGACCTCAATTAAATTTACTTATATTTGTTGAAAAATCTATGAAAGCCACAATTAGTTTTTTGTTTTTTTTTGCGAATAGAAGTTCATTTGTGCTATTCTTGAATAAACAATTAGAGATGAGCCAATGGCAATTAACTATTTTTCATGTACAATACTACAATATAATAAAATCTTCCTACGATAATTTTTTTTCCTTGTTAAACATGATTATTTTGAGGTATGCATTAATATATTTCATATCTTGAATCGCAAGTACCAAATCCAGAAAACTACACATTCCATTTGCTTGATGCTGATAGAGAATATTGTCATTAAAGTTGTCGCTGTAGTTAGTGTAAAGATTGGTGATCCTTCTGATCTCAATTGCATATATCCTGTAGAAGTCTTTGCTTCCTCAACAACCCTCATAAGTTCATTTATTTTCTTTCTTTTCTTCTCCCTTGATCATTGCTTAGTCCCCTTAGTCATTTTCCTCTGATTTTAAATTCTCCAATTGCCTGCATCTTTTGTCAACGAACTTTTGTTCTTTGCACATACTTCTCTCACAACTCTTTTCTGTCTGTGCTAACTACTTGCTCTTCCCTATTAGGAAAAGCTGGTGGCAAAGGAAAAAGTGACGATGAGATGCAGGGTGAAGAAGATTCAAATGGTGGTGAAGATGAAGAAGATCAAGATGGAGAGCGTCCAGAGGATAGTGAAGACGAAGATCAAGATATTGATTAGTCAGTGCTTTCACGTGGTCGTGTAGTATTCAAGTTGTGTAGTAGATCCATAACTCTGCAGAACTGATAGGTGCCACTGGAAATTTTTCTTATCAAGCATTCCAGTGTTGTGGTACAATTCATTTGTTTTTGTTAAAATACATATATCTAGAGCAATCAAATGTTGTTCATTTTGATTACCAATTTTTTAACTTTACTTTTAAATCATATATTCCTTTTAAATCAAAGTATATATAAATATCCTACTTATATAATTTATTTTTAAAAAAATTATAAGATTTTTAACCTGCGTAACTAGTGGGTCAATATCTAATTTGTTTCAATACTGCTAAGAAAAAATAATTTTATGCTTATCAAATTATGCTTATCCTAAGTCCAACACAATTTGGTAAACTTTTCATATTAGACGAATTAACGATGGAAACAATAATTAAGGTATGTGTAAAGTCCTCTTTTTTTTTGGTTACAATATGTAAAGTCCTCTACCAACACGGCTAATGAAAAAATTAATAATAAAGGAATAAGCATGGCTATTATGAAGGTATGTGTTGTATGATTTTAATATTGTAATTTATCCACCATATGTTTTAGAAAATTAAACAACAAAATCTCCAATTGCCTGTTATCATATTCATTTTCTTTCCTTTTCTTAATTTTATCTTAGTTGATTCCCTTTTCTGAATCCCTTTTTATACGAATTAAGTTGAATATGTGCTTAATGTTTTATTTAATCTAGTTAGGAAATGGATAAGTAACCTAAGCCTTGTAACTGGATAATCAAGGTTTTAGGCTGTCTGCGAAATCATTTTGTTGAACATAACAGTCGTTTTCTCAAAAGCAACAAAGAAGTTATTTCTGCATTCATGCCTAGAAATGTTGTTTTCTCCGTTGAACGAGTTTTCAACGGGTATCCCTATCCTTAGGGACTCACTTCTGCGTTTGTTCTAATTCATTAACCATATAAGGATAGGGAAGATTGTATGTGTCTTTGGAGATTTTTTGAAGTTATTGCTATTTTTGTTTACCACAGGATTCATAACTAGAAACAAAGGGTTTATCACTCAAGGGATCAGGATAAACTAGATTAGGGAAACTAAATGTTAAATCATATAATAAGAAGGGATTTAGAAGGTTCGTTTAATTGGGTTCTTTGTCCTTTCAAGTAAATCAAAACACAAATTCTCAATTCTTTCTAAATTTTAAAATCAAATGAGTAGTTAATTAATTGCGGCATTATTAAACTATAATCCTCGTTAATACTATAACTCACATGGTGTAGTCCATAGCACTGCAGAACTGGAATGCATTTATATCATACATTTCAGTGGTATACATTTCATTTGCTTTTGTTAAAAAAAAAAAAAAAACATAAATTTGAGTAATGACATGCTGTAGATACATTTTGACTATTATTTTTCTAACTTTGCTTTAGCAACGTGATCTAAAGTTTGAAAGGCCTTAAATAGAGTAGGTTGTTTTTTATTGGTAGGGATGAATATCAGCAGCTACACATACTACATAATCCACCAAAACCTCTTTTTCACAGAGTAATGCCAAATATGCATTTGGAAAAATGTCTATTTTTAAATGTTTTGATTGCAATCTGACTTATAGTTCTAATAATTAATAATTTATTTTTAGTTATGATGTAAATTTATAAAAACAATAAGCTTAGTTAAGGCTTTTGACTAATTTTGAAAGAAATCTTGGTTTCTTTTTCTGACTAAAAGAACACAGAATTTTTTTAGATCAGATAGATCCCCAACTGCAAGATTATGACTGCATGCATCATTGCTCCGTTCTCCATCAACATCTGATTCCTTTTTGTTTGCAAATTTCACGCAAGATTTGTATTGTTGATTCAAATTTTAGGAGATTTGGGATGGAAATGTCAGTGAAAAGAGCATAATAGCTTAAATTTTAAATTATTTGGACGTGAATCTCTACGGAAACACAATGCAGATCCAAACACGCACTATGTATGATTATAATCATAGCCATATGATGATATCATCTCCTGCAACATCCCCTCCAACGCTAGGTTACATTCAGCATCCAATTTCCAAATTGGACACGCTAGCTGGCATCGCAATCAAGTTTGGTGTTGAGGTATTTTTTTTTTCTTCTTTTCTTTCTTTTCACTTTCTGTGACATATGAACAAATTCTGCATCCTCTTTCTATGCAATAATTTTACCACTTGGTAAATTTCTCTTTGGGAAATCGTAGGTTGCAGACATAAGAAAGATGAATGGGCTTGTTACTGATAGTCAGATGTTTGCTCTTAAGACTAATGACATTCCACTAAATGGAAAGCACCCTCCGCCCACTACTACAGGGTATGTATGTTTATTCAATTCACGATTTATATTCTTTTTTTTATCAGCAAAGGGACTAGCTCAGAGGCAGAAATCTGGTAGCCGAATTGCATTGACAGCTTATTCGAATTATGTGGTTGTGGCAATAAAAAATGATGTCATGTTTACAACATCAAAATCATCCATTGAGCAAACCTCAAGTTGGAGTTTGGAACCAGATTTAAAGACCATTTCAGTTGCAAACACTTCGAACCTATCTTTGATGGTTTGCCCAACTGAACAACTGGTCGAAAACAGGATTCCAACTGAATTTGATCAGTATACGTAGTTAGTTATCAGACCAAATTTGATCCCTTTTGTAAGGTTCTTGGATCTTTGGCTGCCCCACACCAATAGGGTGTTTTCGAGGTTAAAAAATGTTAGAAAATATTACTATCTCTCTACATATACGAAACCACCCAGAACAATAAAAATAGTTAAGTTTATTAATTTTAATTAATATTTCTTCCTTTCTTAAATATAAGAAAATTTGCAATTAAATTTATCTTATTTAATACAACTATCTCTAAAATATCCATTTAATTAAGATTTTAGTTCCAATAACTTTTTTTGTATTTCTTATATCAAGTTCCAATAAATGGTAAGTTGAAAAAAATTAATTAAGATTAATACAATTAAATGTGATTAATTAAATTTATTAATATGAATATTTTTTTTCTTCCGATATTTGAGATAAGATGAAATAATATCAAATTTAAATTTTATTTCAAAATTACTTATAGAAATAAATGATTTATTTTTATAAGTAATTTTTGAATAAAATTTAAATGTGATATTATTCATTTAATGCCGCTACTTATTTTTTGAAGGATAACTTTTTCTTCTAATGAGTATGTGTTACTCATTAATAGAATTTACAATTAATATATTTAAAAATAGTCTCATATTTCTTATATTTAGTGAGGAAAAATATTATCATTTATTTCTTATAGGAAAGAACGTAGTACATTACTGATCTTTAAGCAGGGACTCGACTATAACCCCAAAAATTGTTTAGATGTATCTTTTTGGCAAGTAACATGGCCAAAAATGTTATCTTAGAAATACCTAAGCAGAGATAACTTCAGGAAGTTTTCTACCCAATTTGTTTTACATGTTCAACTGGCTGAACTTTACATGGTTGCAATAACCTTGCAGACAGATATAAATAAATGACCAAATCGTAGCTGAAGATGCTCTGCAACAGTTTCATTGCAATAGGTTTATAATCAGTTAACTGAAATTTTTATGACTAAAATAAAAGCTGCCACATCTATTAAAAAAAAACATTGTTCATTTGATGTTTCTAACTTCTTCCTTAAGCTTTGGAAAAACTGTAGAATCACCAATCAATAGGTTGTTAAATATAACAAGACTTTATGTCCTCCATTTTTCTACTCTACAAGCGTTAAAATTCAAAATTTACATATTTGGGTTAATTTCTTATAAACACTTCTAAGAAAAAAAATAAGAAAAATAAAATAAATTTCTACATAAGTTAAAATTAATTTATGCATAAAATAATTTATAAAAATTAAAATTAATTTATACATAAAATAATTTATAAAAATTATCTCACATAACTTCTCAAAACGATGATTTTTTTAATTAATGCATAAGTTACTTTTAACTTATAAAACAAATCATTCATTTTTTTCTTTCTTAAATGTGCTTCTATAAACTTATTCGAACTTGTCCTTGATCATATAATATTTTGTAAACATTGAATTATATTGACAGCAATACTAAACTTTGTAAAATAAGATACAATATATTTCTTAGACTTACATTGACTGCACAATTAAAAAAAAAAAAAAAAGAATCATTAGCGCAGTGGTTAAAATTTAAAATAAAATAAAATAAAAAAAAGTACTCTAGATAGTCTGTTTTGCTGTTGTTTTACCTTTCTGATTTATATATAAAAAAATAATCTTTACCGCACCCTTGTGTGTACAAACTATTCAGAAATTAATTTAAACGTGGATAAATTTTACCGTACATTTTTTGGCAGAAGGTCCACCACTCCTTGTTAAGGAGTCCTATCTCCCAAATACACGTTTTGTTCCGCAAATTTGGCTTGCTTCATCTTGGAAGATTTTGCAGATACAAATAAAACCTATCTAAATAGTAAACCCTCTCAACAATGTTAAGAGTCTAAACTTGATAGCTGTTATTCCATTATTCATCCATTGGTCCCCTTTTCTGTGGTACGAATTTCAGACCATCCCATGAGACAGCATTTTCTGTAGAGGCTTTCAAAATAATGACCGAAGGTGAGCCTTACACATGCGAATTTCGAAACTACATCCCTAAAATAAGAAATGAAATAAGTATTAAACTATCTACTATTTTAATGTTATAAATTACACCGATAACTCATAATATTATAAACTTAGCCCACCTATACACACATTTGTTCACTGAAAATTATTATCTCACTAAAAATGAACATACTAGTACATCAATAAATCAATTTTAAATTACAAAGTATAATCTTAAAAAAATATATCTACAGTCTAATGTGCAACTTTAAAGGATATCTATAATTTCATCATACTTATGAAAAACTAACCCCCATCAAAGTAACGGGACTTTGATTTCATCCGTTAATTCTCTTAAATGATCACCTCATGTTGAGACTCCAACATTGCATGAACCTTTTTATCACTAAGTGCACATCTTGCTACTACTTAAACATACCTAATGTTAAATTTCAATAACGACCGATGGTTATTTTATATTTATTAAGTAAAAATAGAAATATTTATACTAATACTTCCCAGGAAACTATTTTAAGAATTATATACAAAAAAATTCAGCGCTCAGAGCCCCACATTAACTGGATTTTCAATTTAAGATGGTTCGAAGCATTAACTCCTTATCCCCACATTTCCACTTTGTTATATATATATTGGTAATGATGCCACACAGCAAGGCTACTGGTGAGCAAAATTTCATCGTTAATTCAATTCTGCTAATGAAAAGATTTTGATGCTTATTTTGAGTCCAACACACAATTTGGTAACACTCAGATTAGACGAACTAGCTATCTAGACAATAATTTGGTAACACGGGTTTCAGGAATTTAGTGACTATCTTTATCGTTTAAGATTGTCATCTTTGTAATCTGTATGGGACTACTTATCCCTCGGTTACACACTATCAGAATCAAATCATTTCATATACAATTGTTACTTTCCAATCCTCAAGCATTCCTGAGTGAAGTTGAAGAATTCTATTCACAAAACATATTGAACCACCCCTCCAACCTTGAGTTGGAAAGGCAGATGGTTTAACATCGCAATGAGCAAGGATGTAAAACACATGACAAGATACCTATGACAACACATTATGCCTTACACATCACAAGACACCTACTTATGGCTTAGCTTTCATGGCAATTCATTTTAAATATAATCATCCATAAATATATAATCATATGGCAAAATAGGTAGAAGGAAACTAAAGCCATAAATCAGAGAAGATTTAAGCACCTAATGACAAAACTTTACCATTTAAACTTTCTTTTGTTAGAATTCAGAAAAACTATGAAGTCGAATTGCATGCATTACATGAGAAAGGAACAAAACCCAGACATTGTAATGTACAATAAATGTTAAACTAGTCATAAAGAATTAATATCCATTAGAACTATGTTTAGAACTATAGATGCCCTAGCATAAGAATTGAAGAAAACATAACTAAAGCATTGTCTGTTCTGAAATTCCGCGACAATATTACCTCAATAATCAGCAGTCTTTGTATGTTGGACTGTAATCTTGTGTTCAGTTATCACATTCAAAACATGAGAAAATGATCAGCATCTTCTTTGGCTTTGCCAAAACCTGAAATCGCCAAGATATTCAGAATTCCTCTTCAACAATATTGGAAGGTTGTCACTTAACATACAAATCATCATATGCACTTGGACCCATAAAGTGGATTAAATAAAAACTACCATCACAAGCCATCAACATTGAAATAAGTATACTCCATGCAATGCTGACATTGGGACTGACTTTATAAATCTAACTGAAAAGCACGGTGTGAAGAAAAACAGTGCAGCTTAATTTTACGTCAAGAACAGGTAGGGGTTAATTCATAACCAAACTTCAAATTCTTACACACTAATCCATTGTGCCCCAAATTTGCAATCAAAAGGGGGAAAAACAAGGGTTAGAACGTGAAAAGAGAGATCATAACAGCAACCGAGCAAGCTGAACACCATAAATTTAAGCTGTGGTTTATGCTAAAAATCACAGGAACTCCATAGTATCAAGGCAAAGATTCAAGTGCTTGAGCTTCTCAAAAACTGTAGAAGAGATTATAAGAATTCACAAATAAAAGGAGTCTAATGGTATTTCTTTCTAATTTTTGTAAAAATGCTCATGTATTTTCTTATGTAAAAATAAATGCATAAATAGCTTATGAAGCTGCCCTCAAATATATATTTTTAGAAGCTACTAGCGTTTTTTTTTTCCTCAAACAATTTTTTTCAATGGGAAATGCAATGAATATCACTTATTTGTTGACATTTAATCAGGCAATGAAGCAGTATTAAAAAAGTACATGATATTCAAAAGCCTGCTAATCCATCTACTCATTATACAATCAGGCAAAAGGATTGAAACTCAAGCAACACTGCTCGCAATTGAGAACTTTGCAGAATTGTTTCAGATGATGCACTTTTTTAATTCAGTATATCATTCCCATCCATTCTAATTCATGTACAGTTCTAGCTGCATGAATTTTTTATGAACATTTATTATCAAGTAACCCTAGCTTGGCCACTTCAATCCTGGAATGTTCACAGGCAGGTACGTCTCAGCAACCATGCAACTGAATTTCTCATTTATTTTTCTGCCAAATCCAAAACTCCTATGAAACATCATGTCCAAAACTAATGTCCCTTATCAGCATTCTACTAATCCATACTTCCTTTCAAGAAAACGGGAAAAAAATGTCAAAGAGGAAGGAAAAAAAGATCAAGAGCATAGGATATCCTGAAACACAAATACTAAAAAAACCATTGAACTTAAGAGTCAAAACTTCAAAAAATGTGCAACCCAACATATACCAGAGGGAAACTGAACATTGCATTGAAAACTAAACACCATAAAAACAGCCTTATTCGATAAGGTAAAGAGGTAAAAACACTCATAAAAGTTGCCGCACAACAATGCAAAAGAAAATTAGACCATTCCCAAACTTTTAATAAAACTTTAGATATTATGGCTAAAATAATCATGGCTAATAACTTATAGGTATTTGAGTCATGAAACATGCTAATATTTATTAACAAAATGCAAGAAACTATGGGAAAATAAAATGTAGAACAAAAAAAAAGTCAAATAAAAAAAAATTAACATTTATTTATTTTAGTTAAAATTGAGTCCTTGAAGCAGATTTCTATATAGATATTATGGAATAATTACAAGGGATGGGAAACAGATAAACTAACCAAGTCAAAAACATGGGCCTAAACTTGGAAGCAAATGTTCCTGGGATACATTGTCAGGAAAAATTACAATATACACATTCCTGTCAAAAGCCTCCACAAGTTTTCAAAATTTTCTTCACGGGTAAGTTGTATGTACTACACAGGCGAATCTAACTTTGAGGCACAATTTAACCTTGCATGTTGATCCACCAGCAACACCACTGAAAGATAGCAAGCAGTAAAAACATATCAATATTAAGAACAAAAGGAACCTCAAATACATTTCTTTCCGGATTAAACATGCAAGTAGAATACCCTAAACCATGTAAAGAATTAACATATGAATATTTGGAGTTTGAAAAATTCCATGAAACAGGTTCCCAACAATCGTGAACTCAATCACCAATGTTCTTATCCACCAATTTTGCAGATGAAGGGGTACTTTCTAATATGAAGTCAAAATTATTTTACACATCTGACTACAGAAGCAGACCATAATTTACTTTTCAGAAGAAGAAAAAATGTTCACAGGGCTTTACCCCTGATTTGCAATCATGCCATGTTGTCAAGTACTATATCTAGCAGTCATTTAATCTTTTTGTTAAACAAGTTTACTAGAAAGAGGGAAAAATAAAAGAAATAACAAGGAGAATAAGCTAAATAAAAAGTTTTCATTCTCCTCCAGAGTCATAGATACATAAGTATCGAAGCTGTTAAAAAATACACAAACACTTGGAAGAATTTCCCAAAGATGGTAAACCCAAAATATCTATTCAGTAATTGGCCAATTTTTTAATGCACAGCCAAGACTTCCTAACACCACAAATTCAGGTGAGGCTTCAGAGGCACAGAACTTCATTTAACAATAAATAATTCTACTTCTCCTAAGTACAAAATAAAGAAACTATTGCATTTTTTATTTTCCCAACATAAATTGTCTGTGTTTACATTTTTATTTAACAATTTCTTTATTTAGTATTGGGGTGTCGGCACTCTTGTCAATGAGACACAGAAACCAAAAATATTGAACAATCACCTACTGTAACTTTTGGTTCAGCCATTATTGCAGGAAGCAATCCTCCCAAACACAAAGAAGTTTACCTACTACTAATAAGAAGACTCCAATCAACTTCAAGTGGGTCTCCAACTATTAACAGCAGGAACGTCTGGCCTACAGGGCATCATCTGAGGTACACCATGTCCTGAAATGGGCAAAAATGAATTTTAAATTTAGTTTCTTAACAAGTAGAAGTGCAAACAGGGTAAAGCACACACCCACACATATATATCATCCATGCATGAATGTATGACAAAGATTGATGTCTCTCACTAGATTATGCCCCTTACATACACATATATATAGCAGTGAAAAGATTAGCAAAAATCACCTGCTATTGGAGCAACAGGTAGGTTGCCTGAAATTGGTCGCTGAAAACCTACAGTGCTTACTGGCGGCCTTTCAAGTGATGGCCGAAAATGACCTTCATCGCCATAATCAAAACAATGTTTAGATACAGCATTTAGTTTGTTTAACAAACAAAATAAAATACAAAATAGTTAAACTACAAAGCTTTGACCTGTATCAACAATATTACAAAATGTATAATTAAAAAGTAAATAGGTGGATTAGAACCTCTATAAGAAGCTGTGAACTAACCTCAGGAATGATATAAACATAAGAAAAAGCCTAAAAGAAGCCATATTTTAATTTAATATAATAAACATTTGGAATGGAGCGAAATAGATTCACATACCTTCTTGCCCATAGGGTGGACCAGGACATGAAGGATTTCTCCCTCTCCATACACCATGTTGATTGTTTGTTTTAAATTCACTCGATGACACTCTCCATTGCTCATCGGCAACAAATTGTCTCCGGCCATCTGGAAGGGATGGTAAAGGGAAGGGAGGATGGAATGAATGTGGAAGATGCTGCTGAACTGTTGGATTTGAATATGAGTATGGATTTGGTGGATTTTGGGGTGCGGCAGGATGTGCGTGCCTCTGAGCAAATGGGGGATTACCCTGCTGAAATTGATGGTTAGGTTGAGGAACTTGAGCATTTAGGTACATGTCATTCTGTCCGTATTCTAATTGCCTTGAAGGGTTAAAACCAGAAGGTTCCTGGGAGCTGCAGCCTGCTGTTGGAACATAAGCAGATGGCTGTGGAAATAGTTCATTCTTGACAACTGCATTATTGTGACCTCCAGGAAAAGAATTCCCAGCCATTGGAACTATTTGGTTACCCTGCACAGATGACTGCATTTGTCGAAATCAGCAATTAAAACAAAGCCTGGCAAACAAGTGATATCAAAAGAAAAAGTCTTACATTAGTAGTGCCACTAAAGTCATGAGGTACACTCTGCTGATAACCCAACTGCGGGGAAGACTGATGTGATGACTGAGGTAGCATTAATGACTGGGAAAGAAGTGGCCGAGCTGGTCCAGACGATTGAGGAACCAATGACACCTGAGGGGCTGAGGGTGGTAAAGGAGGAAGCGGGGGTTGCAACATTGGGGGTGGGGGAGGTGGGGGAGGAGATGGAGATGATGGAGGAGGAGGTGGCGGAGGTGATGAAGGCAAAGGTGGGGGTGGTGGAGGTGAATCGAGTGGCATAGGAGGAGAACCCTCTGGAGTAGCTGACATCTCTTCTGAAATATTTGAGGTTGGATCTAAATTCCTATCTGAGTCCTGATGTTGCAAATCAATTTCATCAGAACTGTTAAAAAATATGGGTCTATCATCCTTTGGGTGACCTATGAAGCACGGACACGGCAAAACGGAGGCCGAATCGCGTCGGACACGATCCGACACGCCGACACGCGTCGACACGCTCCGACACGGTGTCGGACACGTGGTCAACACCTCCGACTCGTTGACCGTCGCCGACACGCGATTTTGACCGTGTCCGACACGGTCAAATGGCATTTTGGTAAAAAAAAAATTACAAA
>PYAF01003482.1:635166-646349 GCA_007407185.1 Glycine tomentella | reverse complement strand
TTGGGTTGTATTAGTTAGTTTAATTTTTTTTGTTAAATAATTGAATATTAAATGAAATATACACTATATAAATTAAAAATATTATTTAATATTAAAACGTGTCCCAACGTGTCGAAATCCATAATTTTTAAGGATTGACGTGTCGGAGAGTCGAGTCGAATCGTGTCACGTGTCGCGTGTCGGTGTCGGTGCTACATAGTGGGTGACCTGAAACATCTTCCATCTCCAGCTCACCATCCACATCCTTTAAGATACAATGGCGCTTGTCATTTGGGGTAACAGTAGAAGTTTCTGATTCTCCAAGGGTATGTGGGGGATCTGCTGGAGACGCATCACATGTTTCCTTACACGAATTTATTGGTATAGCATCTTCGTATTCATCTTCATCTTCTTCAAATGCATGTGAAGATAAAAACCCAGGCAGCTGAAATGTAGCATTACTGGTACACAATATCCAGGAATATAACATGAATCAGAAATAGAAATTACTTTTAAAAGCAAATAGAATGACAAGAAAACAGAAAAAACAAGGCTTGACTGCATTTTTACCCCCAACATTTTAAATTTTTGGCAAATCTTACCCCCAGCTTTTTAAGAAACTTGCAAATTTTACCTTCCGCCATTTATCCATTAATAAGCTTAAAAGTAGGGGGTAAAATTTGCCAAAAAGGTAAAAAGTTAGGGGTAAAATTCACCAAAAAAAATTGGGTGCCAAAATTTGCCAAAAGAGTAAAAAGGTTGGGGGTAAAAAGTGCAATTACGTTAGGGGTAAAATGACGGACGGTAAAATTCGCAATTTTTTTATAAGTTGGGGGTAAAACGTGCAATTAAGCAAAAAAAAAAACTAGATTTAGAATTTGCATAGTATATGATACCAATCCCTGATCCAGCTTACAAGATTCATCTCCATTGCATAATAGCAAGGCCAATATGAAATTTTTTATGTATTGTGGCATCATAAAATTCGGAACATGTGTGAATTCTATCAATTATTTTCTCCTATTCATGTCTTAATATTTTGTTAACAACAATTTTAACGTGGATATTGTTCGTGCGTAACATGAGTATAATAGGTCAACATAAATCAATAAGTTGTGTTGTTTACCAGAAGCTTGTTAACACTAGAATATGCAAAAAAAAAAATCACCACTACATAATTTAAGTTTTCAAAGATACATAACGTTTTTCCTGGCACAGATTTATAACCTTCCATGCTTGCTTAGTTTTTATATGATCAGTATTTAAAGGCAAACTAGTTATACAGATAACATCATACTATACGACAATTTTACTTAATCAATAGTTTTGAAGTATCTTTCACTCTATTTTATTTAAATTCAAACAGGATTCACCAAAAAAATTTATAAAACACACAAAAGCAAGTATAAAACCAATTTTTAACTAAATATGATTTGAAATCAGTTTAAATTTATGTAAACTTAAGTATTAACTTGGAAATTTCTCAACCAGGATTTAAATTCGCTAAACTCTCCTCAAACAATATGAATGCATTAACATCACTTAAACCAAAACAATTGCTGCATTTCTTTTTTGCATTTTGTGTATTTTTCAATTTTCTAACTCTTATTACAAACTATCTGGTTTATGAATGCACCCTTCCATCAAGCATATTCGGGATTCAGTAATTATGTAAGGAAGGATAAATATACTAATTGTACAAATATGACCAACAAAAATTTAATACAAGCAGCAGTCAAAAAAATTGACAGAATAAATATCACACCTTCCATACTCATCAACAAGCATGCCTTCCATTTCTCTAATTGGGTCGTCCACAGATCGCTCTGCTCGAGATGGACGTCTGAGAGAAAAGCTAACTGTCATATCATCATTTGAAACTCCAATATCATCCATGTAACGGCGAAGAACTGATTCAGGCAAAATTTTCCTCTCAAGCCACAGCCTCAAAACCTGCAATCCACCCAAAATAGAAGACCAAACAATGAAACAAATCTGATATCCACCTAACATATATTTCCTTACGAAAAGTAAAACATCATCTCCAGTTACTTAAACAAACCCCATTTCACTAAACAAAGATTGTAGCCAAAGTCAAGTAATTTTTTTTTTTTTTTTTTGGCATTCATACAATATAATCAAGTATTGAACAATCTGAGGAAAGGGGGCCTCATGGCTGGATTTTCAGAAAGCTTTTGATTAAGAGTGTCTTAGATAAAGTGCTTGATAGAACAGAATTACTGGACACAATCATGTTAGACAGCAAGGTCGAATTCTGATTGCCTCTTGTTTCCAGTGAATAGTCAGCCAAGATATCTTGTTGAGTCATGAATGAAAGGAGATCTACTATCTCCACGGGTTGTCTACCTTATTGGATGCTGTCTTACCCTCCCCCTAGTTCTACTCAGCTGCTTTCCTCTCAACGCAATTTCTTTTGTTGTCATTAAATATTAAATATTAACTCAGAGAGGGAGAAAGAGAAAGAAAGAGAGAGAGAGAGAGAGCTGACCTTGAGACACTGACGACGATTTTCACGGGCACTTGCTCCAGAGGGAGCAGCAGCACCAAGAAGACGTGGCAACGCTGCCTGAACAGTAGGGATGTAGGAGGCTCCTGCAATGCCTAAAAATGTCCTCTACACTTTATCAATATTAAGAGAAGACTACCTAAAGTACTAACAAATTTTGAAGGGAAGAGAGGGGAAAGCAAAAACAGCGATAAAAGATGCTAATAGTAAAGGATTCTCTAATATCTTTACCCACCTTTTTGATTATGTGAGCACTGGGTGATGGAATCAACAAGAAAAAACAAATCTACTTTGCGATGAAAACTAGTTTCAGTTTCCAGCTTTCGGATGAGAAGTTCAACAACCTGAACAAAAAGGACTAGGGAATAAGTCTACTATAGGTATATTAATCATCAAAATAACAGAACTGCCAAAATCGGTAGCAAAAGTATAACATTTAGAAAATATATTCACGTTCCAATAAATGGTCACTAACAAATATAAATTAAACAAAAAAGTACATCCCTTATCTTCCATGGATCCTTGATGTTCCAACTACAAGATTTTCTATATGACAAAAGTTATCTATCACAATCATATATGCAAGAAATTAACACACAAAGCATTAAAGTAAACTGATAGTAGAAGTAGTTAAACTAAAATTTTGAACATAATAATACACAAAATAAAGTTCCAAGACCTTTATTATCTATGAACTTGAGACTTAGCCTCATGAACTTATCCACAGGTTGAGCTTTCTCTTCAAATTAAACTGACAATGTTCATTTCAGGGATACCAACCTTAAACACTTCCAACTCAACTCATAAAAACTTCCGAACGAATCACATCAAAGTATTCTCATGAAACTAAATATTAAACACATTTTTGCATGCTATAATAGCTGTTAATTTTTCTATAGCAATTCCATCCTCTCATACAGATAAGAAAATAATTTGGGGGAAAGTCAATGTCTGATTCATAATTTTAAAACTAGAGAAAATATGATGGAGCAGACCTCGTTGGCAATGCCATACTTGGCACAATCAATGGCAAGACGAGTTGCACGGCCGATACTTTCCTTGGTCCTTGACAATGTTTCAATCATTCCTTCAAAAGCTTCACGAGCAACAGCAGCCTCAGTACCACCACTCAGTGAGCCTCCTAGACCCCTTTGCACTGAACCAACTCTCCTCTCCTCAATGTCATCAGCATCAAGTTGATTACGAGAAGCAGAGTGAAGCTCTTTAGTTGGTGGAGAAGCCAATGTTGTGTGCTCATAAACTCCCTGTATATCTGCCTGCACAAAATTGCTCGAGACAGGCAGATATGGCTGAACTGTGGAGGGGCTAGGAGTCCCCTCCTGAACATTGGGAAAGCCAGAAGGAAGACATTGCGAATGAGCTTGTTTCCTTTTCGCCAGGGCAGCCGCAATAAGATGCTTCATAGTTTTAGCAGATTCAGGAGACCCAGAACCAGTATATATACTATTTTTCTCTTCTGTGCCCACCTCCAATCTGTAATACAATGAAGAAAATAAAAAGGGAGAAGGATCAGTAAATAAATCCAAAAGAAACAAGAAAAACCAAAAGCATGTGTACCTATCAACATATAGAGTATCAGGATCCTTAGAACCAACTGTTGAAGCAGGAACTTCAACTGCCTGAGGCAATGTCTCCGGAGTAGTTTTAAAAATTTCTGCAGACAATGCAGGCTTCTTTTTATGAGTCACAACTTGATTCTCAGAAGAGCTAAGGTTATGTGAAGACTTTGAAGGCCCGTGATCTGCCCTCTTTTGAGTAGCATTACTGGAAACTTTAAGCAACAGTTTGGAAGCTTTATTCCGCTCAGCATTTGATTTAGTTGCAGGTACCAATAGAGGTGATTTTAGTGGAGAGACAGAGCTTAATTTTGCCACATTGGAGGGAAACTGCTTCATATCTAATTTTTCAGGACTGTGAGGAACATGCACAGGAATTACTTCGTCATCTTTCTCTTTTAGGGGCTGCTGAATTGACAAACGGTCATCATGTAATTGAGAAGATGGCTCTTTCAAATGGGTGTCCTCAAGTTCACTAGAATTTCTTTGAGCCAGCTGAACAACATCAGACTTCTCTGAGTGTACATTGTTGCTCTTCTTGAACTCTGAAACAGAAGACGATTTCATATTTTTTGCAGCTCCTCCGTGAACAGGAGTTTTAGGTTCGTCGTCGTCGTCGTCATCAAAAAGGCAAACAGCTCTACGTTTCCTCTCTAGTTGTTTTATCACAACATTATTTGTACCACCTTTTGGTCTAAGAGAACTTCTTTCTTTCTTTTCATCAGAAGCAATGCCGGCAGAATCAGGCATAATTTGCTGAACCTGGCTATGATGTTTAGTTCCAGGTAGCAACTCATGGACAGAATCATCAGAACCTGCACCACCAGTTTGACTCCTTGATGGCAAGCTTTTTTCTGTTTTCAAATTTGGTGTAGACTTCTTAGATTCTAATTTTTTAAATGGTTTGTCTTCAATAACAGTAGAGCCAGGCGAAGATCTTTTCAGAACCTTTGAAGTATGCCCTAAAGTTGAATCATCTTTGGCATCCATACGCTTCAACTTCTTGGTAGCATGTAAAGATTCATTTGCTCCTCCTACATTATGCTTTGCATGAAGTTGGGTCTTCTTCCTCATACTAGAACTTTTACCATCAGCATCCTCAGAATCGAATGAGATATCCTGCAGCTCATTTTTTACTTCATGACTTGTTTTCACTTTCATCAAGTTGCTATTTTTTCCCCCAGTAGTACCATTATCGTTTGATTTAAGAGTATCTGGAGAACCTGATTTAACAGAAAATGCATTTTTCCTTTTCTTCCCAGCTTTCAATGTCTCTCCAGACCTAGAAAGATCACCACGGCCAGTACAATTTCCCTCCTTCATAAATTTTCCCGTAGATGATCCACCATTTCTATTACTACCACCGGCAGCTTCACTTTTTTTCCTTGAGCCATTATCAAGCTTTTTTGGCTTAGTTCCATTGGTTAAATCACTATGCCCATTATCATCTTGGCCAAAATCATTAACATTACTAGCACCTTTAAAACTAGATTTGTTAGTATTCTTCTTTATCTCTGAACCAATGGCTAATTTGTTTTTTATCATGGGTGATGAAACAGAAGAACTTTCATTTGGATAGTTAGATACAGAGAGCTTTTCATCTTGGCTGTCATTTTCTCCTATTCTCTGCGTATAGTGCTCCAAATTAGAGCAAACATTATCCATATCAATGTTATCTTTTTCTATATTTGATACCACAGCATCAGCAGCATCCTTTTGGTTACCTACTACCCCATCATTAGAAGGAGCCTCTGAACCAATATGAGAATCATCGGTGTCATCTGCCAAACCACTAGCCTTCTGTTTTTGCATCTCATCAAATGCTGCACATATTTCCTTCACAGCTTGGGCAAAGTACTTTGTCTTGCCTTGAAGACGAGCAGACAACTTATTTTTAGCCTCACTGGTAAATGCCTGAATATCTGCTGGGGCAACAAAAGCTCTGAAAGAAAAAGAACATAACATAGGTACAGTTGTAAGAAAATAAAATGCAGGACTTTCAACATTGTATAATGTAAAAGAATAAATATGAAGGACAAAAAACACAAGTGTTAATTTTTTAAATTTGGGGAATAAATGGAAGAAAGTACTAAAATTATAGTATAATGTAAAGTACAAAATCTTATTATCTTTTACTTCAAAAAATTAAAAAATAGCAAGGACCATAGCTGAGCAAAGGACAAAATATCCTTACAGAACAACCAAAGACAAGAAAAACAACCAACAGAAGATATACAATAGCTTAAAAGAGTTGTTCAAGACCTTTGCAAGAAGGATAAATTTCTCAAAAGATCCATCCAACACTTAAAAGCCACTCAAATCACTTGTCCATCATCAACAAGTTTTCTATTAGGCTATTCCTGATCAAGAACTAATATTTGCAGACATAGATGTTGGAAGATCTATACAACTACAAAAAAGCTCAAAAACAATAGCTAAAAACACTAAAACCACATTTTTTGTGGGAGAGGAATTGATATTTCAAGCAGTATATTCCAATATAACATCCAACTAAATCCCCGAATTTGATTTTCTCATTACTTGAAAAGATTCAATTCCATATACTGACTGTCTAATTCATTAGAAATATCATATATGACTTCTCTGTCCTCTTCTTTTTGGATACACTCAAGGACCATGGAAGGTAGTAGGGAAGACTAGACAGGATCCAACCCCTCCATCCCTTAAAACTCAATATAAGGAAAAGAGACAATTAAATTCTGAATCATAAATACCACAGGCGGTTTATCTAATTTACATGACTTAAAACTAAAATTTTGAGGAATAAACTGTTTAATCCTTTCTCCAGTAATCAAATCATCTCTACAACCCCAACTGCAGGGATCATGACAGAATGTCCTCACATTTAAATCAAATTTTGACACACAACACAATAATATCTTCAGCCACATTAAAACTTGCTCTCTTTCTCTTATGACCCACAATCTAGAAAACTTATATGTTACAGATGTAAAATACTAAAATCATCCCTATGCCTCCACCTAACAGCTTAACCTTTTGGGATAGTTGGTCTTTGACACCACATTATAGCCTCAACTTCTAGACCAAGTAATTAGGAATAACATGGAACATCCTTGCCAGTCCCATTTTTTAAATTGAATTTGAATTTTAGCACAAAATAATGGGTACATGTATTATCGATTCTTTAAGCCAAAGGGACCTTGTCAAGGTGAGTGTATTAGAGATACAAATCCTCTCTTTGAGCTCCACCTAACAACTTAATCTTTTAGATAAGTTAGTCCTCCATAGATAGCAAAGACAATTATTTACTACGAGTGATTAATGGAAATAACTATTTATATTCACTACACCTAGCATCATTAATCTTGAAATGAAACCACAATTATTCCTCATGATATAATCTGTACCATCACTGTTCTTCACACACTACAATGCACTACAGACATCTAGTCTGTACTTTTTAAGTTCAATGTAACTTTTTATCAGTTGATGTGAGTCAAGTATTAATCAAAAACCAAAGGCTCAAAATTGAAGCTCACACGATAATTAGTAAGACAGCATGTGACAGGGTATTATTTCCAAAATTCCAAATATGACACTTTTAACATTTTTTTTCACATTCAAAATTTCAAATTATACTACAAACTTGACAGCTTAAGGGTGTTCCTCTTTACTAAATTCACATAAAAAGTTCCTTTATTTATGGCACTAGTTATTAAAGGCATTCCAATAGAACTCATCACCATTCATCAGATTACAATCATTACATGACAAGCTATCTGTTCACATACTTTTTAGCTGCAAATTAGGTACAAGAGAAATCAGGTGAGAGAGGATTACATTTCTTTTGTACCAAAGAATTGAACAAAATATTTCTTCGGATCAGGGACTTTCTCCCAATCTTCAGGCCTGCTTATCTGAATAGAAAGATGCAACAAAATCAACATCCTCAGTACTAATAATAACTGAAAGTTCAACCAAGCACCATAAGTTGAAAACCTTATAACAATGCAGAAAGAGACATCATACAAAAGCGACAACAGATCAAATTTACTTGGAATACTAAAAACACTAGGGTAAATAACCTGTAAACTAAAAGCAAAGTAAATCACATCCCAGAAATTGAGTTTGAGCCTAACTCAACCTTAAAAGCTAACTTATGACGAGGGTTGTCCTTCCCTTTTGTATATATATATATATATATATATATATATATATATATATATATATATATATATATATATATATATTAGTCATATCCCTGGTCAATGTGGGATCTCCAACACGCTCCTCACATTGAGTACCGAACATCTCGAGTATGAAATTTGCAAGGCTGGACATCTATAGGTGGTATAATAACAGGTATTTCTATAGACCCAACCGGACTCTAGTACCATCTTAGAATTTGACTTCAGACATAACTTAACCCTAAAAGCTAGGGTATTGATGAGGGTTGCCCCCTACTTATATTCACTATTCTGGCCATATCACTAGGTGGGATGACCAACACATCACATTAAACAATGTAAAATCCCTCATCTGAGCAATTTCACAAACTAACAGGAAAAAAGGACATGAAAGCCATGCTGAACCATTCATGAATCAGCTGTGAAACAGAGAGATATGAGATATGCATCGCAAAACAAAAACGCGAAATCATAATAATATTGGAGAGAAAGAAGAAGGAAAGTAGAAGGAAGAGAGTGAGACCTTAGCAGGCCAAGCGGGGAAGCCCTTGACCTTAGCGAGCACAAGATCCCCCAAACTCAAGTGGCCATTGGCCTTAGCCTTGTTCGCTCCGCGTCGACGCCCGGGAGCCATGGCGGCTCGTGGACGCTACACAGAGTGACCGCAATTGAAAAACGACGTCGTGGGAGAAGGAGAGGAACGATCAGAAAACCCTAGAGAAATCCCGCGGTAACGCCGCGGGGATCTTGCGGCGGCGGAGGGGGCTGCGAGCGGCGGAGGAGAGAGAATCTGAGAGTGGTGGGGAAATTGCAGGAATTGCGAGGCGAGGCGAGGAGAGGCGGTAGCAGGGAGAGAGAGAGAGAGAGAGAGAGAGAGAGAATAGTAGATTTTGTTTTTGTGAAAATGGCTTTGCTTTGTCTTCGGCCAGAAGGAGTAGTATGGGACCTAATGGGAATTTTCTGATCTTTTTTTTTTTTTCGGTTTTACCACTGCCTACAATGTTTTGGTTTTGGTCTTGATTTTGAGCATATCATTTCAAAATCCAACCAGACCGGCCTCACCTCGTTACATACCTTTTTTTTTTTTAAATTAAGTGTATATTTTGGCGAAAAATAATCTTATTTAAGTAAGTTACAATGATCATATGTTGCTAAACAAATTTACTTGAATGGGTTAAAATCTTTTAATATGACATTTTCTTTTAGATAAAGGGGTAAAGGCCCAGAAAAAAAAAATTAAGAGGTGTGTTAGATTAAGATTTTAAAAAAATATTTTAGGATAAAAAAATTTATAAATTTTAAAGATTATATAAAAATATTATGATTTAGTATATTTTTTTACAAATTTTTATGATAATTTGAATTTTAACGAATTTATATTATAAGAATTTAAAGAATTTTATAGATTTATAAAATTTAAAAAGATTCTCTTAATTTTTAAAAAATTCAAAATTAAAAGAGTAAGTTAAAAAATAATAAGAAATGATAAATTTTGGATAAAAAAATCAATATAATTTTTAATCTTTTAATACTTATATTGATTATAATTTTATGTTATCTTATACTAATATTTCTTGTAATAACATCTTCTCATTCTCACTTTTAGATTTGCATAATATATTATAAATTATACATTAATTTTTAGATTTATTTTAATTATTATAATTATTTCATGATAAATCTAATAACATGTTTAAATAGGTGTAATAATAAGCATATATTAGGAATAGTGAGGGTGAAAAATTGATAGAAGAGTAATTGAGTTATATGGATGACAAAATTAAGGGTGACAGTAATAAAAATATTACATCAAACAAGTGATGAATATAGTCAATATAAGGAAAATATGGTTAATTTTAACATATAAGACAAAACATTAATTTAAATTTAGAAAACAAAGGAGAAATATTAAAGAGAAAAGAGGGTATGTGTGAAGAGAGAAAAGAAAGTCACGTAACTAATAGAAAAATAAAGAAAAAAGTATAATAAATTTGTAAGAATTTAAATGAGATTGTTTGATAAATGCTTAATACTATAAAATCAGATGAAATATATTGAATTTTTTTTTCAAAAACAATTTATCAAAATTTATATATTTATTAATATCAAAAGATATTTTATAAGTTTTAAAAAATCTTAATTAAAGAACACCAAATTTTATTTTCTTTCTTAAAATTTTTTAAAAGTCTCCATTAAATATCACAAAACTTATTTATATTATTTAAAAATTCTAATTAAATACAACAAAACTTTTTCATAAAAAAAAAACTTTTAAAATCCTAATCCAATACATGAGTTGAAGCATGAAACAAACAAAAGAGTTCATCAGCGGACACCTTAAAGAAGCAAAGGAAAACAGCCAATGAGCCAATCAAAGATAACTAAAGCGTCAAACTTGAAGCTGTGATTAGGAAAAACAATGAGCTAGTTGGTTAGCTTCCTTGAAAATGTGACTCTAGGAGTTTACATTTGATGGTTCTGTCACGCCCCTAATAAGCGAAACAATTTGTGCACACCACCTTCAATGAGATTAATAGCAAAACTCGAATCGGATTCAATTCAACAACCACATCCGTGAAGATGACATATCACAAAGTTCAGATTTCTTTCAGATATTTAACATAAGCACTATCTAGAGTTTAAACTTAAGACTATTACTTAAATTACAACAACTCTACCAATTATTCTTATATTATATTTTCAATGTGATTATTTTTTATGAAAAGTTTAATTTTAAAAGTTCAGAATGACTTACATTAAAATAAAATAAAATAAAATAAATTACTAAAGTAATTTTTAAGAAATAAAAATTAAACTGAAAAAAAAAGATCAAATTAAATTTTTTAAAAACAAAGGACCAAATTAAAAAAAAAAAAAAACAAATTCGTCATTTTACCTAAAAGAATATGTTTATGTTTAAGTGTTACGTTA
>PYAF01003482.1:578188-625379 GCA_007407185.1 Glycine tomentella | reverse complement strand
AAGAGTAAAAAAATTTAGGTAAAAAAACAAATTTGTGTAATTTTAAAATAAAATTAATTTTTTAATTTTTTTAAAAGACTAAAAGTTACAGCACACAATTTAAAGTGAAGGGAAAATGTAATTAAATAAATTCATAAACAAAAAATGTAAATAAACACAAGAGAGTACCACAATTGAGTTCTCCATTTTTTATCCGTATTTTTAAGATTTGTCCGATGATTGAATCATGGAGATAATGATTCAAAGTTTAATGATGTAACCATAATTAAATTAATAGTAATCAAATTTATGTTTTTTAATATTATATAATATTATAATTAATAAAATAATATAAAATCGCAAGAAATTAGGATTTAAAGATTGTAAACTGATATAAATGAATAATCTATACATTTAATAATATAGAAATTAATAGATTAATTTACAATTTTGATCTTTATGTTGTCTCCTGATTTTTCTCATAATTTTAGGTTCTTATTTTAAAGTAACTCGTAATTTTAGTTTAATCTTCAATTTTATATATATTTATTTCTATAATTTTTATATTTAATTAATTAAATTATTTTTTTTATCATACAAGTAAATATTTGTTAGGTCTAGGATTGAATTTGACAGACACGATAGATCCGTCCTTGACTAATAAAGATTCAACATGGAACGTTTCGTATATTAAGATCTTGCAAATTTATGGACTTAATTAAGAATTTTTTGTTATAGTGCAACACAGGGATCTTCTCAAAGTGTAAAATGACGGTAATAAAGTTTGAAATTAAGGCTTACGCTATCTTAACCCTCTATCTAGTGGTACACTTAGTGGGTTAATATAAAGTGAATAGAAGTAAAGTAAATAATATTGACAGTTGATGGGATTTATTTTGCAAAAACATGGAATATATATACAGTTGATTTTCTCAAAATTGAGTTTCTTCTTGTCCATCTTTTGTGGCAGTAGTACTTTTGATTTAAAGTGAAATTGCTACATCATGGGATATGTTGGAATCCAAAACCAAAAGTCGTTTGAAACACTAATGGAATCCTGTTTGTCGTTTTGAGCAGTGTACCAAAGGTGGGGATGAGATAGAGCCAAGCGGTGGTGCAAATGATGGAACACAAACGACCCCACACTATCATTGACACCAAAGTTATCACAACCACCGACGCAACAGCAACCACAGGATTATTCCTCTCTGCATTCTGAAGCTGTTTTTGTTTGACCTGTTTCCATGTCCAAGTTGGGAGACAAAGAGCCTGTGCGACAACTTTTCCCCGATAGATATGATGATTTAGAAACCTATTTCGATACAAGTAATAAATATTTTTGAGAATTTTTTTATTATAAATTTGGATACTTTGTTACACCTATTACCATTTCCTCTGTTTTTCTTGAAATCAAGAAAGAAAAAGACAATTTTCACTAAATTGAAACAGAATCTTCTATTACATTTTTAGATTAAACTTTATAAGCACAAATTTTGAGAATCAAAAGTATATTGTAATTGAAGTTTGACAAAAATTTAGTTTATTAAAATATAATTTATGTTCTTTTTTTTTAAGTATTTTTGTTCAACATGTATCTTCAACCGTGAGTTTGATAATATTATCATGAATGATAGAGTTTTTTTTTATAAAGCATTTAATATTATTGCATACCACAATTCAAATCTACGACATTGATTAAATTATAATAATTATCCACTAATTGATTCACGTGTTTAATTATTTTTCTAAAGTGCTCATAAAATAAATTTTGTTTGAATAATATTAATTAAAAGTACTTTTACTTGATGTTGTACATACAAATTAAAATACATATGAAAAGTGTTAATGTATAACTGAACTTTTTGAAAACAACTTTAATATTGCTTTGAGTTTAAATTTTGTTAACAAACTTAAGTGAGCAAAATACTTCGAGAGACAACTAAACATAGCATAACAAACTAAATTTACTGAGACAAAAGTAAGTTAGAAATGTGCAAACGGTTATCAAAACATGTCTCTTAATAATTGTGTCCCAAGTGATTATAATTTTGAACATATATACATACCTGTGACTTTGAGGGTGTTTGATTGGGTTTGGAGTTGCTTTGACTCTTGCTGAGTAAGTCTGACTTTGACTTTGACTTCCACTTCCACCTTGATGAATAAACTTTGTTAGCTTTGAGTTTGAGCTTGAGCTTGACTATCTCATCAAACTTAGAGCCTTCAAGGGGCACAGTTTTGGCCATTGAGTTCTTCACTCGAAATCTAATCATTTGCCATGGAAACCAGCTGCTGCTTCCACTCTTTTGTTTTGCCTTATGTTCAGATCCTGTTGTTGGAATTTTACTGTGAAATGATCCGAAGCAACATAGACAAAGGGAGGTTTTGGGTTTTGGATGTTCTATTTCCATGCCTTTGATTTTAGTTTCGGCCGTGGCCATGGGAAAGAGGAGAATGTGAGAACTAAATGGAGAGTTTGAATGGTGGAAGTGGGTTGGGTGAGTCCCTTGCTATTCAAGGCAGCAACGTATAGTCTACGTTATATGTAGCTTGGAGAGTTGGAGGGATGACTTGGACTTAGTCTTTGTGGTCCAATCCTTACACTTTTAGGTAACCTAAGCTGATTTAAATAATTTAAACAATTTTAATTTATTTCACTTTCCAAGAATATATAATTGTAATAATTAAAGTAATTATGATAAGTACATTTTTTATCATTTGAACATTTGAATTAATAATACAAGCATATGTAATTTTTGGTACATATATATCAGTATATATTCCAATTCAAATTTTAAAAAATCTTACAAGATTTATACTAATTTCATAGTTTAATTAGTGGTCTTAAATGATGTAAAAAAAATGATAGTCTTGTATTTGTGAATTCGAAATATGAGAGTTTAGAATCCATAATAATCCTACAAACATGATTATTTTTAATAGAAAATATATGACAATTTTACATGATTTATAATAGACATTCTAATGATTTGAAATCAAATTATTTTAAACTACATCACTAATTTAATTAAAACGATTCCAATTATTGATGTTAATGATTTGAACATTCAAAATTTAAATATTATTATAAATAATTGTTTCAATGAATAAAATACATTATTGTAGCTTGTTCCTCTACTATATTATTTGTTTTTTTGATAGTTTTATTTTTTATCTTCATTTTCTAAAGTAATCATTTAACCTTTTTCATTTTTCTTGGATATATTTTAAAATTTTATATATTTGACATTTGCACGCTACTATTATTCTTTTGGGATTTTGAACTTTTTCACTATTAATATGACATAATATTTAAAATATTTAAAAGAAGGATTTTACTAAACCAATATTATTATGCTAAAAAATAAGGTCGAATATTTTTTTTCTTCTGCTTTTAAATTTAATTTCGAGTTAATTAGCATTTTGATCCCCATAAAATATATATTTTTTATTTTAGTTCTCATAAAATTATTTTGTTTGCTTTATTTTCTTTAAAATTAAAGAAATTTCAAACCTAGATGTATTTAATTGTTGGTTGCTTGAAAATCAACTTAAAAAAATGCTACTAATACATTTTCTGAAAGCTTTTATGTAATTATTCATTTCATGTTTAATCATAGATCATTTTAAAAAAATATTTATCTTTTTATAAGATTTTTTTTAATTTTTAAATGTATTAATTATTGTTTTACACAATCTTATTTAATCATTTTATCTTCAAATATTAGTAAAAAATAATTAAATGAATAAAAAAATAAAAAAAAATTTTAGAACTACTCTATAATTAATTTAGAGAAATTTAATATTGATTAAATACTTTTTGGACGGAGGCAGAGTTGGATTGCAAATTGTAATTTAGGGAAAGGCGGCGGGAGTGGAAGATATTTATAGCGAGTGTGAGGGGTTGGAGGCAGAGAAGAGATAGAGATGGAAATGGAGAGGGTAAGAAGAAATGCAGAGGCGCTGGTTGAGAAGGCCATGAAAGGGAACGATGCTTCTCATGATGCAGCTCATGTTTGGAGAGTTCGTCATCTTGCTCTCTCCCTTGCCAAAGAGGAAGGCCTCTCTTCTAATCCCCACTCCATGCAAATTGTAATTTTTCTCATTTCCCCTTTCATACCCTTCACCTCTTCTTTTACTTTTTGTTTTTTTTTTTTTTTTTTTAAACTTCCCATTCCCATTATAGGTTGAGCTTGCTGCACTTCTCCATGACATAGCTGACTACAAATACCTCAGGTTACTTACTTTACTAATTTTAATTTATAATAACTCTTCTCTTTGTATGACTAATTCAGTTGCTCCTTTGATAGAACATAGTAGTGTAGTGTCAATTGATCCTCTCAGCCACCAATCCCACCAAGTGGGAAAAAAGATGGCTTTGTTTGTTGTTCATTTTTACGCATTTCTTTCCTTTTCCGATGAGCTACTACTTTGTCATTTAGGGACCCATCTGAGGAAAAAATTGTTGAGAATTTTCTCGATGAAGAGGGAGTCCAGGAGGACAACAAGTTCAAAATTTTGAAGATCATCAAAGGAATGGGTGAGTATGAGGAAAATTTAAATCTTTTGGCTCCACAACATGGTTTTCACCTTTTGTTTTTCTTTAATTGAAATTAATATAACTTCAGGCTTTAATGTGGGAAAATGTTTTTTCTTATTTACTAATTGATTAATCAGATATCATCCTTAATCTTGCTGTATGATCTCAAGGCAAGTTAAAATAACCTGTTCAGATTCCTCAGCTACCTTTTTTTTATTTTTTATTTTTTATCTTCCTTCCTTCCTTTTTAATGTGCTTATGAAAGCTCTCTCGGAAATTATTCTAAGAATCTAAAGGTTTCTTTATCTGTTAAGTTGGTGCTTCTAAGGGATACTGATTCACATTCAAACTATGCTCAGAGGCTTTTGGACTTCTATAACTATCTTTCATGGGTTCTAGATGTTATTTAGAAAATGTGCATTTTTCCCTATGATGATTGTTCCTACTTCCTACACTTCTACTAAGTATCTTTTGCGTATTACTATATTCTTAGAATGCTATCAGCAACTCAAGTGTTGAAAAAGTTGGTAAATTTCTAACTTGTATGTGTGCTCTAAACAGTAACTTGCTTCTACCCCATTGTGAATTACTTTTTCTATTACTTGAAAATACTCAATTTAGATGCTGCTTCCAATGTTCAGGTTTCAAGGAAGAGGTGTCAGGAAGTGGAAATAGTGAAGGGTTTCCAGAATTTGGAGTTGTGCAAGATGCTGATCGACTTGATGCTATTGGTGCTATAGGTATTTTCTCAAATTATCTGTGTTCAAAAGCTACTTAAATATTAGTGCTCAAATTCTAAAGCTGGTGCAGTAACTGGGATATTGAAGCACCCTAATGGGTTGTTTATACCGTTAGAGAGACACACACAGAGAGAGAGAGAGAGAGAGAGAGAGAGAGAGAGAGAGAGAGGCATAAGAAGATAAGAGAAGAAGTGATAGATGTGATAAGTGATGTAATTAGAGAAGTAGAGAGACATAGAGAAGGGTTTCAAGTGGTGTTAAAAACGAGATATGAAAATTATAAATGGGAAATATCTTACTCTGAGTCTGTGCCCTCAATATCAGGAATTGCTCGTTGCTTCACCTTTGGTGGGAGTAGGAAGAGGTTGCTGCATGATCCAGCCATTCTACCACGATCTGATTTGTCCAAGCAGCAATACATGAACAAAGAGGAACAAACTACTATTAATCATTTTCATGAGAAGCTTCTCAAGCTCAAAGATATGATGAAAACCAAGGTACGGCTGTATTACTATTTGGCTGAAATTATCAAATTTTGAAGAAGACCAAAGTGTGCATTTTTTTTTTTGTTAAAGTCTGTCAAGAAGTATATGCCTGTGTATTTAGTCTGTCATGGAATTTGAATCTCAACTACCTATTTCAGGCTGGGAAAAGGAGGGCTGAGAGAAGGCATAAGTTCATGGAGGAGTTTGTGAAAGAGTTCTACGACGAATGGAATGGTTTAAGCTAATACACATTTGTTCATATCTCTATCCATTTTCTTCACTTGAAAATATAGGATTGAGCTTCTTAAAAATTGGAGCCCCCCAAAGCTGGTTCAAAATGCTGGGAATTTTTCAAATCTTTAAAGTCGTAATCCACAACTTATGGATGCTAGACTATATTGTGAGCTTGTTGGTTACATATATTGTGTTTTGTGAGCTTGTTATCTGTTATTTCTTTTCTACCTCATCCGTAGAGGTTACATATATTGTGACTGGTTATACAATTCTTCCCAGGATCATCCGGGGAAGCACAATGTTTTGCGAATAAATTACAATGTACATGTGAGTCGGAGTTCCCAGTATCAGTATTCAGTAGTGACGGTTCCAACTTCGTTTCCACTTAATAAACTTGTCTGATTGTGCAATGGCATTTTTTGGATGCAAATTATATGTACAGTAATACTTATGGATTTCAAGTATGTTAAGAAAACAGACACATTGTCTAATGCGGGCCCCAGTATTGATTAAAGTTTTTGATCCTACTCCTAGAGCAAGAATAAGTGCGTGTTTGTTTTTCGGATCAAATTACGATAGCACAAGTCCGAGATCATTTCACTGCAGAAGTAAGGATATGGTTGCTTCCTGAAAACTGAGGTTGGCCCCAACATACATTTGCATTGGTAATTCAAACACGCTATAAGTCTTTTGTAGTTCATAAATACAAGGAAGTGGAAACTAAGGATAAAAAATAGAAACAAAAGAATAAAACGTAAGAATTACGAATCCTTTTTGGATGTAATACAAAAATTCCACTGACCTTGTTTCACCACCGATGCAGCTAGTCTTTCCTAATTGGGGCAAGGACAAAATAAAGGAAGTCGTGCATGCAGTCTTTAGGTGTAAAATGACTTAAAATGGCAATAAGTAATAGCAGTGTTAGAACTTAGAACTTAGAAATGCCACCTCTGCAACATTTACTATTTTTTTTAAGGTGTTAGCTTTCAAGAACTTGTTTATAAAATTTTAGAATTATAAAAACTTAGTTAAAATTATTTTTAAGTTACAAAGACTTAAATTAAAAAAATTCGTCAAATTATAAGAGTTTATAGAATGGGTGTTTACAATTTTGCTTTTCTATTTTCTTTTATGAGGATGAGTTTTCTTATGAATCTTGTCTACAAAAATGAATAATGCTACACAAACTAGATAGAATTATTTTAAACTTACTTATAATCAAGAGGGTTTGAAAAATATAATTGATAGGAAGTTAGGAACTATTTATTCATTAAAGAGCTAATAATATTAATAATAAGGACAACTATTTTTCTAGGCAAAAAGTCTGGCAATCTAGTTCACACCGAGGAGAAATATATTCATTACAAATCCAATTCCGGAATAACTAACCAACACAGTCTACACGAACTCCATTATTTAGTATTTCCGGAGCACTATATCCAACCCTATTTCTTTATCATTCTCTACTTACAAACATCTTAAATAATGACCTTCATCATATCCCAAATAAGAAACAAAAACTAAAAAAAAAAAAAAAACTAAAAAGTTTACTAGTGCATGACCATCATTACTAGTTCATTTTAACCCATCTTCCAAGTATTTTTGAATTTGTGCAGCATCCCTCCGGTAGAGGTTGACTTTCAATCCATGCTTCATGTACATAGTCAAGGCAAGCTTTGGCTCCACAGGGTGGTTCTCCACCACCTTCACATGGTAGCGGTATACGATGCTGGCTGCAGAATATTTCATCTGATAATATGCAAAATCTTTGCCTAAGCACAAGCGTGGTCCACCATTGAAAGCAGTGAATTTGTAGGCAGACTCACTCATGAACCTTCCATCTCTTAACCATCTTTCTGGCCTGAACTCCTTGCAGTCCTTCCCCCATATGCCTTCCATTCTTCCCATTGCATAGATTGCATAGATCACTTTCGTCCCTTTCTTCAGCACCGTTCCATCTGGGAATGTATCATCTTCAACTACCTGAAAATTCATAATTGAACGAACACTTGCATCACCTCTAGTTGCATTCAATATGACTTTGGATTGTGTGATTTCTTGCATCACCCTCACTCCTAGTTGCATTCAATATGACTTTGAATTGTGTGATTTTTTTAACTTATTAACCATGTGGGTGTTTGATAGTTTTGCCAGATTCATGTTTTCCAATAAAAAAAATAATTCTATACTTTTAAGTCAAATTAGAGTCATAAGATATTCAACTACTAGGAATATTTTATCATTGCTGGTCACGTCACCTGTCTAAGTTTTATGAGAGGGTGGGTGCGTAAGAGTTGTTTGTTTGGTAGACCTAATAGTACCTAGTAACTCTGTCATACATAGAATTCAGTTCGGAGAATTTAATAAAAACTCGAGTCGATTCAATGAAGAGAATCAGCATCTATGTAATAAAATAAAACATAATGTTTTTTAGCAAGTGTTTTTGGCTGTGTTCTTTAATAATTATGCTGACCATTAACACAAATATCATTGAGGTGAAATTCTAATTTTGATTGAAGGACAATAATAAAATCAAACAGTTCTAACTTCACTAGACAGTGAACATGCAGTGCCGAGAAGAAATTTACATCTCAGAAGGGAAAAAAGCCATATATATCCTATTGATAAGTAAAGCATGTAGCGATTGGAATGGAAAAGGAATGAGTTTGATAGATATTGAATAATTACCTCCTTGTGATCCACAGGCACAGAAGGGTATAGTCTCAGAGCTTCTGATAAAGCCGCATGCAAATAATCCATCTTCTTGATCTCCTCTGGCTTAAATCTCAAAGAACTATCAAACTCTTCCTTCTTTATGTCTTTCCTTTGACTCACCACCCTGCATATCTCTACTAGTATATTCTCCTCCACTTCAGGATTCTGTTCAAGCAACCAGAAAAACCAACTCAAAGCAACAGAAGAAGTGTCCCTCCCTGCCAATATAAAGTTCACACATATATCCCTCAAAAACTTATCCGAATAAGCTTGTCCATTCTCATCCTTCAGCCTCATAAACACGGTTAACAAATCCGACCACTGCTTCGAGCCGTCGCATTGCAAAGAGAGTTCCTTCTTTCTAGTCCGAATGACATTCTCAGCAAACTCATCAACCCCTTTTATGGACTTATTCAGCTTCCTTTCCATCCCCAAGTTGAGAAACCTCATGGCCTTCCACAAACACGTAGGGGTAACAAAGCGAAAAACTGTGGCTTCTGTTGCATCCTCAAAGGCTTTAGCAAATGGTATCTCAGGCAAACCCAATTGCAAACAACCTGGATCAACACCAAATGCTATCATGCAAACATTATCAAAGGTTAGCCTTAAGAGAATGTCTTGGAGGTCTATGGCTACAGATTTCTTAACTGATGCTTCTAACACAGGCAAGAGCCTATAGTGGACAAGCTCAAACAATGATTCTGTTGTTAATTGCCTGAACTTGGTTGAATGAAACTCAATGCTTGCTGTTTTCCTTTGCTTCTGCCACGTGTCGCCATCCGCGTTGAATATGCCATCTCCTAGTAGGTCTCTAACTGTGTTCCTGAAGTACCCTCCTTTGGGGTAGAGAGGAAACTTGGTTTTGAGAAGGTGCTCAAGGTTACGAGGATCAGAGGTGACAATGCAATTGAGGTTGCTAAACCAAGGCCCTTTGAATCTGAATGTCCCGTTTTGCCTTTTGAGCACTTCTGTGATCCATTCATATATGTTGGTTCTGAGTCCTGTCACCAAAGAAGGAACCATTCCAAGGACAGGCCAAACAAATAGGCCATGATGCATCTTTTGTCTTAGGGAATGAATAATTATGAAGACAAGAACAGCAAGGAAAATCTCCAAAATTTGGATGTCTTGCAGGAGGAAGGTGAGATTGAGGGTTCTTGGTTTGGTCATGGTGTTGGAATGAAAGTGGATGTGGGAATGCATGGGACTAGTTTGATTGAAGGGTAATACTGTGGAGCTGGTGTTGGTCATGTGTGTTATATGAAGTGGTGCATGCCTTGTGTTTCTTGGCGTGCTTAGTTTTGCATAATCAGTTTGATTTGGTGAGCTGAAATTTTTGCAATTGGGTAATGATAAACTGCTATTGCACTAGTTTTATTTGAAGGGGGTGTTCACTTTTTTGGGGATGTTTGCTTGGTTGAATTTGTTGTGGGTATAAGAATGTTGGAACACTAAAGTTTGAGTGTCAAAATACCTTTTTGTGGTATATGACTAGGAGGATGAGGATGAGAAGTGGATGTGGCGGATTACCTAAGTGAGAACTGTTTTGTACAGTTTTAATGTCGCACGTTACTTTCTGATTACGAGCTTTATTAATTACTACCTAGTTGTTTGCTTTTATTTGTATTATATTATATTGAGTTGAATATTAATGTCGTTTTGTTGTGGGTCCATTGATTTGTGCCAAAACTTGTGGGTTGCATTTTTGGTGACACTCGGCATCTTGATCATCTTCATGCTTTTTATGTGTCAACAATTGGCAAATGCCTACATTTGTAAACGCACTCAAGCAAACTCAACGAACAAGGAAATTGGTTTGGCATAATTATATTGTGTAATTTGAAAGAAAAAAAAAAAAAAAAAACAGGAACATCCTTCTTAAGTCTCAACAGCCATAAGTAATATTACAACATAATTTTACTGTCATGAACATTGTATAACTAGTAACGTGTTATTTTATTTAATCCTGTATGTTGAGTATTGATTTTATGCTCGAATTTATGTGGTTGGCAGTGGTTATGTGAAGGAATTCGAGGGCTGTTTCTGAATTTGGTCGCAATGTTTAATCAGAGAAATTTACTTGGTTGTATTTGTGTTGTGAGTACAATGTTGCTTCACAATAAAGCAAATATGGTAAGAACTTCAATTATTCTCTTTGCGACTAAGATTTAACTATGCAGTACATATCTATTGACACGTAAAGCAAGGATTAAGGAAAAAAGAATAAGAAAAGAACAAGATATATACCAGTTGTTATTTTTATTACCATTGCTCAAGGTGGTTGATGGTTAGTCAAAAAATGTTTGACTCAAATTTGAATTTGTAGTTGAGATTGAATTCTTGTTTTAGGAATGATAAAATTGAGTGAAAGACAAATTGGAGGAAAGAAGGAAGGAATGTAGATGAGGCGCAGAGGCTGTTGCTCAACTAACACACACCTAATACACACGCAGAACCCAACGCAACTCTGGCCAAAATGTAATTAGAATCACACAATAACACATACTATCAAATTGTCGGGAACGTAAATTATATGTATTAAAAAAAAGTGTTAGAATTATTAAATAATTAGGATTTTTATGCTTAATAAATTGATAAGAAGAATATAGTGACTATTGATATATATATGTCTTGATAATTTTTAAAGTTCGATGACCGGTGACTTTTTTTTTTTGTTAAAACGTGAGGGTGACTTAAAAGACAAGAAATAGTTTAATTTTTTTATCCATAAAAATTAAAGATAGTATTAAAGAGTTATAATAACTCAGACATCCTATTCAATCAATTAAATTAAACACCTTACCCCTTAACTAAGAAATAGTTAATTAATAAATAGAGTAATAAAATAAAAGAATCCTAAGTCGAAGAAGGGATCGTATACCAAGTAGAATGTGAGTATAAAAAATATGAGAGAAAAATGTTATGTTACCTTGTAATTCTTGAATGAAGGAGTAGAGTTTGTAATACTAATTCGAGACTTTTAAACAGGAATTGTTAAACCACATTAAGTTAATGTTTCTATTATTTTCTTTATAATGTTTTTTTTTTTTGGTGGCGTGTTCCATTTTCCATCTTTCTTGTGTATTTTTTCTAAACACGAAATTGGATTAAGATACAAATACAAATATGTCTAGGTATGCGTTCACATAAAATAAGTTTGAATAAAATTAGAGTTTAATTAAGCTTAAAAATTTATTGTGAGTGAATTTTAATTAAGCTTATGAAAATATTATAACTTTCTTTAATACGCAAGGTTGGAATATGTTTTCCTTTAGTAATACATTTTTTTAAAAATAGTTTCTATTGAGTTTTTACGGCTTAGTTGTACTCTATCTATAAGGTTGGACTGTGTTTAAGTTTTGTTCTTTAAGTTTTTATTAAATTAAATCTTGTATTTTTAAAATAAGGTAAGTTTTATTCTACTGTTAATTTTATTATGTATAAAACCTTCAAATTCAAATAATATTGTAATTATATATTATTATGTTAATTATTTTATTTTCATAATTACATTCAAAGTCTCTTAAATATTTTTTTATTTTTTTGCATTTTAAAATATCATATAAATTATACGTCATACTTTTCAATATCATACATATTTAAAAAATTAAAATATGATTATAATCAATTAATATTTTATTTATTCTTAATTATGATAATAATGACCTGTCATGATTTTTCAAACGAAGTCAAATGATTTAATCAAAGATCCATACTATATATTGTTTTATCATTTTTAATTTTAAAATATTCATTTTCATGTTTTATTTATCCACAAAAATAAAAAATATGTACCAAAAAATTTATAATAACTCATGCATTATATTCAATAAAGTTAAATTAGACTCTCTTATTATTCATTTTTGTGTCTACCTAAATCACACTCAGACCAATTATGTGTACCTTTTAGCCTTGAGAGTTGCACACCCCCTAAACCTAGTTTAGACACCAAACTTTTCTCACTCTCATACTAGGGGTATTTGTTTGATGATTTTGATTATATTTTTAGGAATTTTATTACTGATAGCATTATTTTCAAGTGTTTGATGAATACCAATTGATCATTTTCTGAAATCTTTTTAAGTTTATTTTAATTTCAAAACAAAATATTAAATAAATAAATGACATAGAATAAAAGAAAAGTGAAAAGCTATTTTATAAAACAACTTTCATTCACATGAAAATAAATTCACGCCCTTTTATATGGAAACAGAAGGAAGAAACACACACACACACATATATATATATATATATTCCTTAGAATAAGTTATGTCTTAAACTATTTTTTTTATATATAATTTATAACAAACATGAGAATGTTACGTTTTCAAACTCATATTCTTGAAAATAATTTTGTAATATTCGAAACACACTCTTATAGCATTAGGGGAAAATGTGTGTCCAGTGATAATCAATTGATTAAATTAATTTTGTAATATTCAAAACAAACACACTCATTGATTTTAATCTCCTGTAAGCACATTGATTAAATTAATTCGATCACTCGGCCCGCAACTACCAAGAAATTAGAAAATGACCATATTTGTTTGCTCCAACTAACCTTGTCTGGTCTACACAAATATAATAGTAGTAGTATATCATAATTTTTAAAACCCGCGTGAGACTGTGATATCATCACCTCTATCCATAGCAACTAAGTCTTTGACTTGATAGGTGTTGAAAAAGTTCTAATTTTTTGACACCCATATATCTTATACATTTAGTTAATATTCTTATTTTTTTCTCTATATTTTTTTTTCTTTCAAATCATATATTTATTATACCTACATTTCTCTCTCAAGATGTTCAATATCATAGAAGTGTCTATACATCTTTATTCGGTATTGAAAGGAGATGCTATGAATGAGGATTCTGTCGTTGAGTTGTGACGTTCATATTACAAGAGCTACCTAAACACGAAATTTGATCACTGATCGAGGCAATAATTGGGTTTTGTCAAAATTTTGACAAACTAACAATGAAATGTATAGCGGTTATAATAACATGGAAAAAAAAGTTAAGTAACTAGTTAAACTAAAAAAACAACATACCAAACTAAAATTTAATATAAAATAATGGACAAAATATTGATTTTATAAAAAATAAACTAAAATATTTTTCTCTTTCCAAATAAGCCTCAAACTTTTAACGCAATATGAAGTTCAAAGAATCTTTAGGCAGAAGTGGGTTGTGTGAACACTCAATTTTTTTGTAACAAATTCTGTTAAGGTCTGTTTGGCAGCACAAAATAGAATATAGCTAGGAGGAAACGAAGAGCTAAGAAATGAAGGAATTATGAGATTCATGTCTCGTTTGGTTATGCGGAAGTAAAGGATAAAAATTGGACAATAGAATGATATAATCAATTATGTTGTCATCGATAACATAATTGATTATCAACAATTGTTTATTATTATTATTATATATTGAGTACTATTTAATTTGAGTGTTGGAGTATCCTTATAAATATTTCCTTCCTATACAATATAAAAGGTGATGGATACAAATGCGGATACATACGATTCGGTAGAACAAAAGAGAATTACAATAGTATCCTCAAATATGTATAAATTCCACAGTTGATTATGTGCTCTCCTCTCCTCCTATTTTTCTTCTTTCTTACCTATTTTTTTTTTATCTATCAAAACATGTTCTTAGTATAAACTGTTAGGATATAAAAAGAAAGAAAGAGTTAGTTAAAATAGTTTATACAAGGAAATTAGGATGTTATGTGAATATTTATGATTTTATGCCATACTTTCAGGCTACAAATCCCTAAGGTTATAGTCATGGAAATGACCAGTATCTGGTCCGTGACATCCTGATTTAATGACCATTTGACCTCTCTTGGCCACCCAAGCCTCAACGGCAAAGTTTCTCAAAGTTATATTTTCTTGATACTAAAATGAGGGTTTAGGTGGACACGTGGGTTGTAATGTCTTCTAGAATCTAGATCCTTAGTCTCCACTTAGAGGCTATTGTTTTAGCATACTAAAAAAAGTCTCACCTTATGTAAGTATTTGGCTAAGAGTAGTTTATAAATACCGATCTTAAATCCATTTTATTTCCTTTGAATACAAACATTCATAATCCCTACCAATTTAAAAAATTATTCCATTGGCAACTTTCAAATGACAAGTTAGTTTTCCATTCATATGACTTTATAAACCATTCATTACATTTGAATGTTTTTTCAAAGGATTAAAATCAATCCTTTAATTTTTGTCAACGGACCTATAATGCAGCACACTATATAAGGAGTGAGGTAGAAGGAGAGAGTTCTTCTCTATCTCTAGCTTTTCTTTCCTCTACGTTTTCATTATTTACCATTTAACAAGTCTCTGTTTCCTGAGTAATACAATGCTGCTTACTTTGTGGACCCTACTTTTTTCCTTCCTCCTAACCACTGCCTCCACCGCTGCCGGAAGGGAATATTCCGGTGAAGAGGCGCCGCAGCTGGAGGCTGACAGAGTGAAGAACTTGCCAGGACAACCGCCGGTGAAATTCAGACACTATGCTGGTTATGTCAAGCTAAAAGGCCAAATGAAGAGAAGGCATTGCTCTACTGGTTCTTCGAAGCTCAAGAAGATCCCTCACAAAAGCCTCTTGTACTTTGGCTTAACGGAGGTGTGCAATGCAGTACCATACATATATACATTTTTTAAATTAATTAGTTTTCAAATTACAAATTTTCTTTATCCTTTCAAAATCTTTGAGCGAATGAATTGTTAAGACTTAAGAGTACTTGAAATTTTAGTATAATATTTATGTATCCATGCTACTATATATAGCTATATGCAAGGTTTTAAATATTGATCAAAGTCGTTGGTTCATAGCATTTGTTGATATTGTAACAAATTGTGGATAAATATGACCGATACAGTCCCAATTGCAGACACTTAAATACGTTTGTTGTTCAGAGTAATGGACTCAGAGACAGTCTGATACATTAATTTGAAGTTGAACTGAAAGATTTTAATTGTAATTTTTTCGAGAGAAAGAGAATATTCACAGCTGCTATATTTAATTTAATTTAACTGGAGAGGAGAATGTTACTCCAAACAATGGAGTAGAAACGCACATCGACAAATAAAAAATACTATTAAGTTAAACCATGGTAGACAAATTTTCTTGTTAAGTTTAAATTTATGTAACCAATTCACGACAGGAACATTTTTAGGGTGTGTTGGCAAAACCACTGAAAAAAAGAATCTATATTCACATTGCTTTAGTTTTTGTGCTTTATAATACGTTTTTTTTTTTAACAGTAATTGGCATTGAAAAAAAAAAAAAAAACTACCTTCACATTGCTTTAGCTTTTGTGTCCTAGAACACGTGCTTTTTCGTTGAACATGAATTCAAATACTTAATCAGACGCACACTTAATATAAGGAAACATTTTCCTTATACTATCACACTTAATGTATAGGAAACATTTATTTTTTGCATTTGTTTGTCCAAAAATAAATGCGACAAAATCTTAGGACCCTTCACCCCCCCTGGCCCAAGGTAAAGACCAGACCAAGATGCAACCCGATGCTATCACGCGTCTTTTTCACAAACTTATGTAAATGATGATATTGATACATCATACATGCACATACATTTCCATTGTTGAAAAACTTTTTTGGTGTGTCTTCTCTGTTCCTTTCTCCCGTGAAGAAAATATAAATATACAAGGATTCATGTATGTGCATGTATCCTTATCAGCCTTTTCTTCCGTAGTTTCACTCTTCAGTTCACGAGCCTCTCAACCTTTTATTTTGAAAGAATGAAAACGAAAGAAACGAGAGTAAAACAAATAAATATTTACTTTCTTATTCTATTTCTTCTCATCTTTTTTTTTTTTCCCCTTCCATTACATAACTTATTATACCAGTTATTTCTACCCCCTTTCTATATCTCTTCTCTTTTCATCGATCCCAGTACAACCCATTATTATGTTTACATTCTCCCATGTAACTAAAATAAATAATTTTTTATTTGATCAGTTGCGACGTTGCAATTTTTCATCTTTGGAAAGCTAGGGATAGCTAAGTAGAATTTCTTTTTGTCTTCGAGTTCGAATAATGGAAAAACCAACTTTCTTTTGCATTACTTGTTTTCCCTTTTATTTTTTATGACAAATAAAAAGAGATGGAAAATCCATTTCCCTTTTCTTTCTTTCTTTTTGTAACTAAAAGGTATTCTTAAAAAAATGCAAATTCAAGTAAATGAATATTATTATTGACGTAAATTACATCATCCGTATAGCGTTTCGCTCTTCAATTCTCAATCTATTGGTAAAAAAAATATAGAAGAGTTTTATAAGTTGAGAAATATTCAAATTATAAGGGAATAAAATATAATTTACTCTTATTATTATTTGTGGGTACACTGAAAAAAATATTATCATTTAATTAAATATATATAGATCGTACCAAATTCAAATTAAAGTAAGAAGATTACAAAGTAATTGGTAATGTGTGATAGATTAATTTGCTGGAACTGAAGGACCTGGTTGTTGCTCGTCCATTGCCTTTGGAGCAGCACGAGAGCTTGGTCCATTTCTTGTCCAAGACAAAGAACGTGTCAAACTTAACAAATTCTCTTGGAACAGAGGTAAACTAATTTTATATTTTGATTAATAATCTCATTATTGTTAATTAATTTAAAGTATTTAATTAGTACGTTGGATACATATATTATTTGGGTTATATATTGCTTCCCCATTTGCAAATATCATATTCTTGGAGACACCCAGTGTTATTAAAATTGGTTCGGACCGGCTGATTGGACCGGTTGGACCAGGAACAGCTGGTAGCTCCGAGCCGAGTGCGCTATCGGATCGTTCACGCAAGTGATCTGGGATGACCCGGTCAAACTCGACAGATTTTGATGAAACCCGACGACTGGGTTGTGCATCGCCGCTCTGTGAGGAAGAGGAAGAGGAAGCGAGGAAGCGGAAGTGGAAGAGAGGAAGCAAGGAAGCAGTGAAGCGGATGAGGCGAAAGAGCACAAGAAATATCACCAGAAAACGAAGAGTAAGAAAACGAAGTCATAAACGCAAAAATACGAAGCCATGAAAGCAAGAAAACGAAGCTTAAAGCAAGGAAGTTGTTTCATTGAAGCGGAAGGGTGCCGCGAACGGAAGAAAACGAAGTCCATAAAAGGTTTTTCGAATAAAAGAAAACGAAGCCCTTATATACATAAGGATTAGGTTTTTTCGAATTTGGACCCAAGTCCGTAAAAGTTTTACTTCTTGCACCTCCTTTATTTCTTACTGTGCTCCTTGTGACCCATTTTTTTATATTAAAAGCTGGACTTTTATATTAATTTAAATAGTTTCTATTTACACTTTTTTTTTATTAATACACTTTACTTGTATTATTAACTTTAATAATTTAATTGTTATTTTGAATATTTTAGTATAATTTTTTTAATCAAATAATATTAGTTATAAACTTATATATAATATAATTTTAAAATATTTAATACAAATCGGATCAAATTGGACCAATTACTGATCTATTATCTCAACTGGGTCAATAATCAAACCGATTTTAGTAACATGCACCAGTTGGTGTCGGTTTTTCTTACACTAACAATTCCCAAGATTTACATGAAGTTGGGGATCGAGTTTCTGCCATTGATTGCCTTCCTGATTGGTTGGTTCAAAAGGTTCCCAAACTTCAGATCCCACGACTTTTATATTACAGGAGAGAGCTACGCAGGTACCCTTAAATTTGATCTCTAAAATAAATGAAGAATTTCCATATTTGATTCAGATAATTAATGCATTTTTGTAACTATAAACGATATTTGACTTATTTAAATTAAGTTGCTTGTTAGTCAATTATAATTTCTTTTAAGAGTTTAATGATTATGTATTATATTTTTTTCTTTTTTTTAACCATGTTATCAATTATAGCATTTATAATGTGGTATATTTTGTTTTTTTTTTAATTTTTATCATTTATTTGTCAGGTATATATTATAACATATTTAGTGATAGATCTCAAATTAAAATTTTATAATATTTTTTGGTAGATCTACATTAGTATTAAGTAGGATTAAAGATCTCTCAAGATTTCTTCTATTTTTTACTTTAGTAGTATATCTCATTTCGAGATTTTAGATAAATTTTGATCTTAAGAGTTTTTGTGGAAAATTGTGTTGATAACATTCCTCTAATTTATTTTTTTAAAATTTGTGCATATCTTAAGAGTTGTTGTGAAAGAACTAGATCTCCAACATAAAAATCTTGATGAATACTTTAGTACTAGATCTATAACAAAATTAAATCTTCAGTTTAAAAATCTATGTCTAAGATTAAACACTAAAAATGTTATTAGCATCCTAATGAACATTTTTGTATGTTTGGAATTGTTGGGCATTATGTTCCATAGCTTGCTTACGAAGGAAACATAGATACCAAAAAAGGCTCTTACATAAATATCAAGGGATTCATGGTAACTATAATTACAATATTTTTTCTACACCTCATTTTTTTCTCACTTTACAGCTTTTCATATTCGTTTCTTCTTTTTTTTGTCACACTATCTTTTTTTTCAAAAAAGCTAGAGAAAATATTACCCCATTCATTCCAAACTGACTAATATTTTAGCATTGAAAAATTATAATAATTAATGGTATAATTTCTTATAATAACTTCAAAATCAATTTTCAATTATATATATGATTTTGGTATTTAACTTTTTCACATCTAATTATTAATTAAGACAAGTAGCTAATTTTGGGTAATTTTCCACACATAGAATATCCTTATCCATTGCAATTTGAACAATAGTAACATATTCATGTAAAAGCTTACATAATAATAAATAAAATAAAATTAAAAAACCTAAGGTAATGGCCTTAATTGTATTGCACTATCCACGCCCTTGAATGTTCTAATTTTCTATAATTTATAATATATATATATATATATATTATCAAAGTCTAAGTTATGAGTTACTATTCAATTATTTTTCACGAGACATGATATGTGTTTTGAAAATTGATTTGATTATTATTTTGAGGCTATAATATATTTTTAGTTGTTAAAAATATTAGTATTTCTTGTTTTAGTCCTTATTTAAAATTTATTCACTTTAAATTCTTAAATTTCACAAAAGTATGTTTTTTAGTCCTAAAAAGAAAGACTATATTTCAATCACTAGATCAGCACCCATGCTTGATGCTTTGTATGAAAAAGAAAAAAGATAGGGTAAGTTTTCCAATCATCGATATTGTTTTTTTAATAAAAAAATACTAAATTAATTAAAAAATGAAGTAATGTTTTTGAAAGAAAAAAATATTGTACAAAGATTCATAATAATTAATAATAGATCATTTTATTTTAATTAATTATATGTTTACTTTTTATTAACCGAACCCTTTTTTCACAAAAAAGATAAACTAAAAATCAACGAATAAAAATAAAATTTATTAGAATAATAATTTGAATTGATGAAATGATAAAATCCATCAAAATTGTTCAATGGACTTTGGAACGAATTCTCGACAGACCATATAAAAATTTAAAAATTTGCTCCTTTGATAAACTTTTGAATTGCCAAAACAAGAATTTATGTAAGAATTGAAACCCCCAAAGGAGAATTGAAATTTTTTCTAATAGGAGACCAAAATGATTTTCCTTAGAGACGGAAAATTCATCTGCAAGATTTTATCAATTTGCAAATTCTTTCTCAATTGCATGAAAAAAAAAGTTGGAAGATAAAATAGAAAAATTCGTTGTCGAAATATTTTTTTTCCTTATAATATAACATTTTTTTTTTATGTTTTGGTTCTTGTATAATTATTTTTTAAAATAGTCCTCATAAAAGTTTTTTGGAATTATTCTTATAAAATTTAGTTTTTTTAGTCCTTATTAATTTGTTTTAACCTTTTAGTATATTTATTTATTTTTGTTTTTTTTTTTACTTTTATCGTATTTATCATTGAGTTTATTTAATACCAATTTCAATTAACTTAGATTAAAGGTAATGTTGATGTTGATTTATTTTTATTTTAGTTCCTATAATATTTTGTTTATTTTGAATTTGAAAAAATTGTAGGAATTAAAAAAATATATTCAAATCCAAAAGAAAATAAAATGAATGCATTAATGGGAGTAAAAAAAATAACAAAAATTAAAATAAAAAGATAAATTTTACAAGGATTATTTTATGACACAGAATAAAAAAAATATGCATTATTACAAGCAAAAATATATTTAAGCAATTAAGCAAAATTTTTGTCTTTGATTTTTACATATAAAAAAAATTAACGAGTTAATAAGTATCCGAATGGATACGGGTGGATATGGACCGGATTTTCATCTGGGGCGGGTAACCCTTACCGCCGCATTCCCATTCCCTAGTACTTTAGTTAGTACTTAGTACACACAACACACTGAACAGTGAACAGAACAGAGTTACACACTTTTTTAAGGTATGACTTCTGCAACTCTATTCTTGCTTTTCATTGTTCATCTGAATATATATCATATAATCCTAATCTACTTTGCATTGCTAAACAGGTGAAGAATGGAGATAAATTTGGGGAAACTTGCATTTGACATTGATTTTCATCCCTCAGATAATCTTGTTGCTGCCGGTCTAATTACCGGCCACCTTCACCTGTATGTTGCTTTCGATTGGAGCTGCACCTTCCATACCTAACTAACCCATATTTTATTTATACCTTCTTGCATGTATGGTAATGATTATATTAAATTGTGTACTGCAGATACCGTTATAGCCCTGATACTGTCCCTGTGAGGTATAAATTCTGAACCCTTTTTTAATTGTGTAGTTGTTGGATACGTCAAACTCTGATGATTATTGAGTTTATTTTGTTTGCTGAGTGGTGGTGGTTTGTTGTTATTTGGTGCTAATTTGTAATCCTGTGTTGCTATTTTTATTTTTTTTTATTGTTTCAGGCTGTTGGAAGTTCATGCTCACACTGAGTCTTGCAGGGCTGCTCGATTCATCAACGGGGGACGTGGTAATGCACTTGATTATTATTATTATTTATTTATTTTTGTTGAAGATTTCTTGTGGAGAGTTTGACTTTAAAATGCTTTTTGTTATGTTTGTGTTTTAGCACTCTTAACGGGTTCTCCGGATTGCTCAATACTGGCTATAGATGTGGAAACTGGTTCTACAATTGCCCGTGTTGATAATGCTCATGAGTGAGTTGATCTGCTGCAATTACACATTTGTTGTGATTTGGTTTACAGAAGAATCACAAGTATCCTCATTGCTTTAGGACTTGTATGGGGTTTTTGTTGTGATGCAGATCTGCGGTCAATAGATTGATCAACTTGACTGAGTCAACTGTTGCCTCAGGAGATGATGATGGTTGTATAAAGGTAACCTTTTGTTTTTGTTTCAAATTCTTAGTATTCGTATCTGTTCTGAATTCCAGCTTATTTTGTGGTCTGCATTGATAATATTTTACTTAGTTATTCAGTCATCTTTACAATAGTGGATTGTAACAATAGATTGCTCACTTATTTAAAAGTTTCACAATGTTTGCCCAGCTTATAAATGAATAAAGCTTAACTAGTCTCTCTTGACTAATTTGAATACTGGGTCAATGGTCACTTACTCACTCCTCATTGTCATTTAAATATTTGGACCACAACAGTCTCAAATGTAATAGTTATTACAGTCCGTTCATCTATAGTCCCTTTCTTTCTGACCCCCGCCCCCAAGTTCTGTTTTTTTTTTTTTTATTGCAGTGAGTGAATGACATCATTCCTTGTTTGAATATTGTATAATTTATTCTTTTCTATTATGCATATATATGTTTTTACTTTTATGTTATTTTTAGTCACTATTCTGCTTAAAGCCACCCATATATATGTTTTCTCAATGCTTTTCATTTAGCTCTTCTTTATTGTAGGTATGGGATACCAGAGAACGTTCTTGTTGCAATTCTTTTAATGCCCATGAAGATTACATTTCAGACATTACTTTTGCATCTGATGCAATGAAACTGTTGGCAACAAGGTAGCGAATTCACTTTTTTTCACCTGCCTCAAAATACCAATGGATAGAAAAGAAATTACTCTAGTTTTCTCTATGTAGTAATTATATAGATCTTTTTCTAAACTTTCTTGTGGAGAGGGATGCCATATCAATTATAATTATAAAAAACTTGATGTGTGTGTTATCTTACAAATTCATAGTTGCATTTAATTAAGAAACCATAAGTGCTGGATAATCATATAATTTAGATTCAAATTTCTTTTAGTAATTTTCCCCCTCAAGTTATTTTTGTATTTAGTCATGTTTACTAATAGTAACTTGTTGTGAATAGCTTGTTGTGGCTTAACTGCTGCAGTCTGTAGAAATAAGATTATGTTTTCTAATTATAGTGGTTGTCTATTGACTAGATGCTCTAGCGCAGATTTTATTAACAAAGTTAGGTACATTCCTTAACAAATGCTGGTTTGGTTTATGGATATGTTTATATCTTATTTGAACTATTCTGTAGTTGGTATTAGCATCTCCAATGGTTGGGCTCAATCATATTGCGCTGAGCAATCACTGAACTAAGCATAACCTAACTATGCTATAATTTTTACCTTAATTTTTCCTCTTATATCCTGTTATAATCACCTTGGGGCTGGCATGTGACAGTTACTTAATACTGTTTTCACATTTTAACAGCGCTGTTTTTCCTTGTTTATGAAAAATAAATTTCTGGAGAGCAAAGAGGGACACTTTATGCAGATTATTAAGCTGATTTCCAACTATTGAGGGATCATGCAATTTACAATGATGTTATCTAGTGCTTTTTTTGTTGATGTTTTAATTTTGAACTCCCCTGGGAGATTATGGATTTTGCTCAAGTACAAGTATGACTAAGTATATGGAATGTATGTTTAGCTAGAGGTACAATGATGATAACCTTGGGAAACCACATCACAAAAGCTAGCCATTTTAGCTGGAAAGCTCAAGGACCTTATAAACCCCACACCAAAACCCCATACTTCCAATGTGGAACTAAAGTCCCATACCTTGCTTTGGATCCTAACATGCAATAACCCTAGTGTAGAGGTAAAACTTGAAGAACATATCTTACCACAGGTCACATACATAGTTTAAGTGTCTATGGTCCATTATATAATACTTTGGAGAAAGAGGGAGATGTAAACCGTAGGATTCAAGCAGAATGAACGATTTGGAAGAATGGCTAGGGGTATTTGTGATAAAAAAGGTACCACTCAAGCGTAAGGGAAAATTTTATCCCATAACTATAAGACTTGCTATGTAGTGTGGTATTGAATGCTAGGCAGTAAAAAGCCAAGAGAACAAACTCAGTGTAGAGGAGATGATAATGTTGTGTTGAATAAATGGACACACTAGATATCATGGGATTAGAAATGAATGCAGTAAAGAAAAAGTTGGGGTAACACCCATTGTAGAAAATATTTTATTCCCACTTGTATCTTCCTTTGAATTCTTTTCCTGATTGTGGATCCTATCAGAATTTAAGGTGTTAGATTGTTATTCCCTGTGTTTTGGAGGAGGAAACTCCTTGTTAAGGGGAAACCCTCTGTTTGTACTCGAATTTGGCCTAAAAGTCATATTAATTTCATATTCATAATTCAGTGTGTTCATTTCTTGAGTCTTAACAGGAGACCAAGAAAAACTATAAGCAAAATAGTAAAGAAGAATTTGGAGGTCAATGATTTGACTATAGATATGATTCACTGTAGAACATTGTGGGGTCATTTGATCCATGTAGCCAACCCACCTACTGGATAGAAGGCTTAGATTTTGTTTATTTTAAACTTATGCAGTATGTGCATCCTGTTAATAAATCAAACCATTGCAATATGCTTTATGAATATTATAACAATTGGTTTTTTACATTCTACTTTCTCGATCTAGTGATATAGTCTAAATTTTTTTCCCTTAAATTCCCTTTTGTTGTTAAGTGGAGATGGGACTCTGTCTGTTTGCAATCTTCGAAGAAATACGGTAAGTTGTATATCTGTGTTTTCTGGTTCCTTTTAAAACACAAATGCTCTTTATTTATCACATTTGAATTTTAACCCACCTTTTCATGATTTTTTGAAAGGTGCAAGATCGATCCGAATTTTCGGAAGATGAGTTGCTGTCTGTTGTTTTAATGAAGGTATAAAAGTCTACGCCTATGACTTTGCAGTGATTTTTTTTAAAATGTTTCTATGAAAAAAGTTCTATTAAAAAAAAGTATTTTAATGAATATGTTTTATGCTTTTATTCTTGCTTCCTAGGAGAAGAACTAATTTTGTCTTGCTTTTAACAGTATTTTATTTTATGTTTGTCGTCACTGAAAGTACTTTATTGTTTGGCTAAATACCTCAAAAAATTAAATTGTTTTTTAATTAAAATGCATCTTTTTTATGATTTTGCAATATACCCAACAGGCTCTTAGTCAATGTCTTCTTTGTACTGAAAGGTATCTCGTGTTTGACACTCATCCTCTAAAATGATCACATGACTGATGTTTACAATTTTTGGCTGGGTGACCAGAATGGTAGGAAAGTTGTATGCGGATCACAAACTGGCATCATTCTATTGTATTCATGGGGATGCTTCAAGGATTGTAGGTATATGATGTGGACCATGTCAGAATTACACGATAGAAATATTTTTTGTTCATGGAGGAGAGGCTAAGAGACATTGATTTGATGTTCTCCTTCGCTTGTATTTCTTATTATACTTCTTCAACTGACGTTCTAACTAACTGGTTTTAATTCCAGTGATCGATTTACTGATCTTTCTTCGAACTCTATTGATGCAATGTTGAAGGTAAATCAACATCACATGATTATTTCAGCTTCAGTAGGATTTTTTTATTTTACCATTCTTAGGTCTTGTAATAAACTTTTTCATTAATGTTATTCTTAGCTTGATGAAGATAGGATTATTACTGGATCAGAGAATGGGATTATCAAGTGAGTCTTTTGCTGTTTGAGATCATTGTACCTCTTGTTTGAATTGTACTTCAATCTTTTACTTCTTATGTTCTCTCTTTCATTTATATTAATGTTTTTTTTTTTTTTTGTTCAGCCTGGTTGGGATATTACCTAACAGAGTCATCCAGCCAATAGCAGAACACTCAGAGTATCCTGTTGAGTGTCTTGGTAACATACAGTCTCTTTCTCTTAGCATTTAATGTGACTGGTTCAGTCTGCATGTGGACTCTATTGTTTTAAGGCTCAATTCCTTCTGTAGTTTTCCTGTCCATAGCATTAATTCCTTCTGTAGTTCTCCCCCTCCTCCCCTGTTTTCAGCCTCATTCTTGTGTGCTTGAGTTCTAGCATGCAATTTCATATGTTTTCATGTCCTTTTCATATTCCTGGCTTCTAGTTAACTTATGGTTTCTTTGGTCCTGTAGCATTTTCTCATGATAGGAAGTTCCTTGGAAGCATTGCTCATGATCAAATGTTAAAGGTACTTCTCTTTCCTAATTCTCTAAAATTCACTGGAATTGGTTCCTCTGCTTTTTGGAACATATTACTAGGCACTCCTTATCATGCTTGTAACTGTAAACCCCTATCTGGTCATAACTTTGTTCTCAAGTTCAAGAACAATTGCCTTAAATATAAAGAAGATTCTTTAAGTGTGTTCAGGATTTTGAGTAAAATAAAATAACTTCCCGCAGAGGGCTTATATCGAATGGTAGATTTAGCAATATTAATTGATGTGTCCAGTGTGGCTTAATTTGGATGGACATTTACAACTGGAAAGGGGACAAATGATGGTCTGCAATGAAGTACGAGAGTTGGCCTAGTTTTAAGGCTCAAAATAATGTGATTATAATGATGGTTATATTATTTGTATTAGTATGATGGAATTGCACAAGTTGTAGTTTATGGTATGTAAATATAGAAAGTTAAATCAATTAATTATCATATGGTCCATAGAACTTAAAAAAAGAATAACTTTTATTTTAAAATGAGTTTAATGGTTATGCAAGGGTTTGGCTTCAAATTTGGCCTGTCAATCTGAGGCCTTTATTAATTAATAATGGAAGGTGGATCACTGTTAAAAATATGAATCATTGGTTTTATGTGTGTCTGTGTAAACCAACATGTCTCTATATTTTCTGTACAGATTATACTAACAAACTAGCTGTCTGAACATCCAAGATTTTCCTGTTGTGCAGCTATGGGACTTGGATAATATACTGCCAGGTTCAAGAAACACACAAACAAATGAAAGTGGAGTGATTGATAGTGACGACGATGAGATGGATGTTGATGGTAAGAGATGATTTGCTATAGATTGCCCATGAGTAAAAACATGGTATGATTATTGGAAGTCTATGTATATGTTGTGCTTCAATTTGTGTGGACAACTTTGCAGGGAACAAGAGAAAGAATGGGCATGCTGTAGGTGGTTCGAACAACTTCTTTGCAGATTTATAGGATTTTTCACAAGTGTGATGACCCTATTAGTACATTTGCGTGATTTCCTTCCTAATCAATATATTCAGACAGACGCTGGATCCACATGATGAACTACCAGAAGCCTCGTTAAAGCAGGAGATGATGGACTTGGGCCAATGATGCAACAAAATACATGCTTGTGTTTTTTTTAGAAATTTAAATGAAAGAATCAAAATGAAAATTATTAAGTTCAGGTCAAATATATGTTTGATATTCAATTTTGATGTTACCCTTTAAGGTTTAAGTCCAATTTTGTTTACAGTTAAACACCACCATCGTTTTCCACAACTAATCCCTTTTGAAAAAGTAATTTACTACTCAAACAATTCTTGATCTTGATCTCAAATTGATACCTTGGTGCGGCATTACAAGGGCAAGTCTTCCCCGCCTTTTTCTTTTCACACTAGAAATGGAACACTTGACTGCTGTTGTCGGGTCCTTGCAAGTTGCAACCACTGTTTCTTAATTTCTAGTGCCTACATTTTCAATAGTTAAATAACTTAACTGACACAACAAAATATATGATATAATTATTATTAAAAACACAAGCAATTCTGGATAATTTTTCTTAAGTATCTCATCATTCCTCTAAGAAGAGGTTAAGGTGGAAGGTTGTGACTGAATCTCAAAATGGACCGTGGCTTCTCTCACAGGGAGCTAAATCTCGCTTAGACAACAAAAAGCCTTCTAAATTGAATTCCATGACAGCATTATCTAATAATCCTTGTGTCATAATCAATTGACATTTCTCTATTTTAATATAAAAAAAGGAATAGTTCAGAACATTAGAGAAACGTATTCAAAAATGAATATTGCAATTAAGTTCTCATGTTAATTTTCAATTCTAATGAGAAATTGAAAATTAGTATTCGGCTTTTGAGTTAATAGGAAGTAATTTTAGAGAACTAAAGTTTACCCTTTTTATCTGTTACTCAGCAATGAGGTGCTCTTATATATATATATATATATATATATATATATATATATATATATATATATGTTGAATCAATTGTGTTTTTAGACAAATTTTTGAATCAATTGTTTGAGGAATGTATTAAAACTAGGTGCTCAAAATGTGCTTCAACTTTATGTAAACATCCTTGTAATATCTTATGACGACTTTTAAAATTTAGCTGCTTTACCATGGCTTATTTAAATTATTATCTACTTTCGAATTTCTATTTTACTCCCTGTAATTATTCTTTTTTAGTTTCCACATTTCATAAAAATGATGTGATTTTTATTTTAATCCCTACCATACAATTAACTACGTTTCACAATGAGAGAAAGCAATTACTAGTCCATCAATTGCAGATCTCAAATTGATACCTTGGTGACACTGATTTTCTACGGTTGTTGCAAGTTGCAACCATTGTTTACTAGTTTCTACAATCTATACAGATTCAATGCAGATTGATTTGTAGTTGAACTGTTGTGGCCCACATTCTAATACAGATCCAACAAATAAAAACAAAATGAAAGCACAAACAAGAGTTTTGATGCTTTGGCAAAAGTACTTTTGCCTTGGAAGTAATTTTGCACTAGATTTTCAAACATGCACACATGTAAGTAAATTCTCAGCTTATTTTCGAAGTGTCTGACACTATCATTGTCATGCTCTTTAAATAGGGATAAAGTGCCCCCAAACAAATTAAATAAGCCCGCCACTTGAAACTTATACATGAAGCTAATATGGACACAAATTCAATTACTGTTATGACAAATCATGATCACAAGCACCTCAATAACAGTCACCATACCATAAAAAATAAACTACTTAATTCATGAGGGGACTTAAGGACAACTCAACCAGTAGTGGGACAACGAGAAGTAATGCTTTCATTTACAATTCAGATCAAAGTTAGGAGGCCTGTGATAAGGCAGCACGCCTTTCTAGTGCCTTCAACCTATTTGCTTCCATACGAGCTCTCTGCTCTTCTGTTATCTCAGCTCGCCTTTCTAGTGCCTTCAACCTATTTGCTTCCATACGAGCCCTCTGCTCTTCTGTTATCTCAGCTTTGCCAGACTGGCTGGATCCATTATATTGAACTTCCTCTGATGTCTTTTCAGCTGCGTTACTTTCTGAAGCCATGTTAGTGCCAATCACTATGTGCATGGACTGAGAAGGTTCCTGTTATACAAGAGGAAGGTAATACTGTTATTAAGACTTCGACATGGGCTCCAAATTTACAATTTCTCTATGACAAGTTGGTTCAATTTGAAAAGTTACTTACAACTGGCTACCTGCAACTACTGATTTACTAGATTTACAATTTTCACATTAATGGTATCTACAATGGTATCTACCTACATAACAAAGGCATATGAATACACCAGAGACATTAAAAGAAAAGATAAAATGAATATAAACCTTCAGATGATTGAGTAATCTCTGATTTCTAATATCCACCGGATAAGGAAAGCTGGACTTGGCTTAAACTTCTTTCCTGATAATTCAGATTACTCAAAATTTTCTCACAAATTTGTGAGAATCAGTATTCTTAAAAGATAATTATACATATTTCCTCCTGATTGATTTAGATAAATATTGATAATGTTTCTTTCATCAAGCAAAACATTCAAATGTGTTTTCACAAATACATAAAACACATAACATGATAATAAATGAATTTTGTTTATAGTAAATTTACTTACTTCAGTAGCTTTATCATATATATCATTAAGCATGTCTTCCTGAATGTCATTAACATTTTCGGATTCTGCAAACACATCTGTCTCTTGATGAGTTGCTCCCCCATCTTCTGCGGATACAACATATCCTAAAGTAAGGATACAGAAAAGATTCATAAGGATGTAAATAAATAAAAGTAAAAAACCTAATTAATTAATTCTAGTCACTCATCAAAGCAACGTTCTAGTGAATTATTGAATCAGATGGCCACCCTGCTTGAAATTAGTCCTGGGGAAGTTAGTCAAAATTAAGATAAAATCTAGAATTGATCGATTTGCTAAAAGGATCAAATTATCAATCATAAGATCCTAACTCTTGTGCAATTTAACAATTAAGAGAGATATACATATACTTGAAGAAAGGAATTTGTAGTAAAAAAATATTTCTGAACAACTAAATACAGAGGTGGCTAAGTCAATATGCAGTCCTCATTAACAATAACTATTTGAGTTGATAATTGATCCTAGCTGAAAATAGCATGCAATACATTGTATGTCCTATGTAATTAATTTGTAATCACAGATCCATTAGAACAATAGTTAAAAACTTAAAACCAACGAGACTAATGTATCTTGAGAACTTGGTAGCAAGCAAAGTATGAAGTAGATACCGTGCTCATCAGATGGAATGTCATGCACAACAGTTGGTTCACGCAGTTTTGTTGGATCTCCACCACTTGCAACTCTTTCTCTCAATTCTCTGAGGCAAGTCTGGTCAGAATGTAGGAAAAAAAAGTTAGCAAATAGTCACTAGGAATCCATTTTTGTAGAGTAAAAGACTGGAAGCATGCATGCATAATTCATGCAATGCAAGCACATATACAATCAACAGACACAACCTCTCAACAAATACAAACACCTAAGGAGAGACATTATATTAAAAGAAACAGCAGATGAAATGGAGAACTTCATATTCTTATATCATGCACGCATCAACTGAATTAAAAAACAATTGACTGAAAATCTTTTATGAAAAACTGTTCTGGAAACATAGATGTTGGGTTCATAGATTAAAGAATTTTCATCCTCTATGTACCACTACAGCTAATATATCAACGAACTTCTTCTAAGCAAGTACACATGATGATTTGTTCATTTTGATAGGCTTTGGTTAGAATGGGCTTTGGCATCTGTTCTCTTCAATCATTATAACAAAAAATTACTTTTAACATTAGGCTCTTTCATCACTGTGGGATTCTTGTCAATACACAGATCTCACTGAATCTACCAGATTACACTAAAGTCTCTAGAAGCATTGTGCTTAACATAGAATGAAGTCTGTCCAAATATTTTACCAAATCCATTACTGAACTGAAAACATCATCGTGCTCATTAAATTTTACAATAATCCAAAATTCTTTCAATTCCATAAATATACCATAAAATCAATACACAGTATTCTTCTCAACAAAACTTGGGTGTTGTTCTCTAATCAAAATTAAAAAGTTTCACTTCGGTATACCTTTTATTTTGCAGGTTACCAAAGTGAAACTCAAATTTTAATTGAAGAACAACATCAAAAGCACCTAAGGAACTACATCTAAGTATTGTCCCAAAAATATCCACCGTGTGATCTCAAATTAATAGTTGGTTAGTTTCTGAAATTCGGAATGCAATATGACATGATAACAACCAGGTCGATTAAAATCAATTTTTCAAAAGGAGTAATAACTACTAAGACAGCGTGGGCAGGAACTCTTAAAATGTGTCACAGACACCTAACAGTGTGACCCTATCCACTATCATACTTTGTTTATATTGACGCACAGTTGCATACCAAAATCTATAACTAAACAAGTACACAATGATATATAGTTAGAAGAAATAAAGTAGCAGTGAGGAGAAAGAGTACCTTTACACGCCTTGTAGCAGCAACTTTCTCCACTTTGTGAACAAACTGATTGAAAGAGTAATAAGGGAGCAAGCGAGAGTGCCATTCGGTGTACAGACGAAGCAGGTTACCCAAATCGCGAACCTAACACAAAACCAATTCAATGGAGTGATCCAAGCCATGAAAACAAAACTAGCAAGTTACGCTAAGTAGTCACGCTTAACGTAGAGAGGAAAAAGTTAACAATAAAAATTGTTAATGAAATTTTTAAAAAAAAAAAAAAAAAAAACACAGACGGTAACGAAAACTACACGTCGTATGTTAAATTACTAGTGAATAATTGAAAGAGGGAAAATAAACCTCGTGGCCACCACCACGGTATTTGAACTCGCGAGGGAAGTAGCGGAGGACGTAACCGAGACCGTCGTCGGAGAGAAGAAGCTCCGGTGTGAGTTTGGGCTTTGTTCGGGGGAGTTTCTTGGGCTTTTCGGCGGCGAATCTGGGCTTGAAAGAAGAGGAAGAAGGATTTGGAGTATTGGGATTGGAAGTGGTGGCGGTGTTAGGGTTTGGATTGGAATTGGGAGCGGAGAAAGGACAATCTCGTGACCAGTGACCAGGTCTGCCGCACTTGTAACACCCTGTTGCGATTCCCTCCATTTTTCTCTGCAACCACGATTCACAACTCTCGCATTGCACGATCTATGTCACTGTGGAAATTAATTTTTTTTTTTTTTACTAGCTTGTTTTCGCGGGAAATGGCGGGAAACGCAAAATAGTGTTTATTGCAATTTTCAATGCATCATATATCCAATTATTCCTGTTTGGTCAAACTCGCCATTTTTTAGGCTCCCGGCATAACATTATCGCTCTTTTTTTTTTCAATTTTTATTTGATAAAATTCATGTAAATTTTACTAAATATATGTGAGTTTGTTTTTTTGTAGAAAAATTATAAGTCTCAAATTTACTGAATATTAAATTATGCAACGAATAAAAAATGTTCTAATTTATGTTGGTGGTTTGGCGTGGAAAGAAAATGAATGATATTTTATTATATTTAGTTTTATTATGTCATTAATATCAATGAATATGACAATTTTTTTAGTTTTTTTAAGAAAAATTATTAATTCTAGTGCTTATAATTTTAATTTTTTAACCAATTTTTTCATTATTTGGTAATACATTAACATACATTTGAATATGTGATCGTGATAATTATTAGATTTAGTTATTATATTTTTTATATTGTGTATTTTATTATTAATCTTATTTTTATATCTTAAAATATTTTTTAAACAGTTTAATTTAAAATAAATTAAAATAATATAGAATTAATTAAATATCATACTTTTTTTGTGATATGTTTTATTTTTTCATCCAACGAATAGTAATTTAATCAAATATTTATATTGTTTTGAATATTTTAAAAAAAAAGAAGATAAAAATGGATTTCAAGTAAATTAAAGAGAATAAAAATGAAAAAAATATAATTTATAAGTTAGTTGAAGTAATTTATGAAAATGAGTTGATTAGGAAAACTAATAAAATAAATTCACATACTAGATGAGCTTATTACCAACACATTGTTAGTGGGAGTCAAAATTTACATCAAAACAAAGGTATTGAATTTGAGTTGTGTGAATGTAAGAAAATTTGGTTGGAAAAAAAGATTTATTAAAGATAATTAATCTTGATATTTTAAATTAAAATTATGTAATTAAATGATGTTAACTGTCTTTCTTTTTTAGTTTGTGTGAATTTTGAATTTTAAATATTGAATTATATTTAAGATGGAGAAGAGTGCATACCTATTTTGTTAAAAAAAGAATTAACAAAAAATTTAGTTGAGTACTTTTATTTAGATTTCTCTTTTCTTCTATCACAATTTTTTTACCAATAAAATTTAACTTGATTGATTAATAAATGTGTGAGTTGTTCCAAATCTTATTAGATTACATGAATTAGAAAATCACCATTTTGTTTACTTCACTTATTTTCACCATGCCGTTTTGGGCCGGATTTTGGGTTCCAGCCAGGCAGACAATTTTATTTTTTATCTTTTGTTTGTGGCCAAACTAGCTCTGGACATTTTTGCTGTCCTACTTTCGATCTGTCATTTATGCATGCGATTGGGGGAAAGTGCATTATGAATAGATCGTATATACATATATATATATATATATATATATATATATATATATATATATATGTATGTATGTATGTACGTTTTGCATAGAAAGTAGTATGTGGAATTGTGGATTATAAGTTGCCATAATTTTCACAGATTTCAACCCAAAGCAATGGACCAGTCCGCAAATCATGCCCCTTCAATCCTTTTGGATCAGACAAAAGTAATTATATCATACTAAAGTTTCACTCAACCCCAAATATAGATGAAGCTTTGAAAAAGTCCAATGTACATCCTCTCTTTGTAGTGAAATCAATTTAAACTAAACTTGTTTTTATTTTAACGTGAATATAATATATCTAATTTCATTTAAAGGGTGTTGTTAATCCAATAGTACTTCTCTTAGTAAGGTAGTACCATGATAAATTTAAATGGTTCCACTTAGGAGGGGTGTTTTTTCAATTTAAAATTCAGGTATTTAAAATAAAAATAAATATTTGTTACTTATCATGTAAAAATCTCTATTATATAACATAGATAAAAAAAAATAACAAAGAATCCAAATAATGTCCTAATTAAACATAAAATCCTTATTAAATATATAATCTCTCAAAAAAATTGTTAAATGTAATTAAAAATAACATATAGAAAATCCCAATTGAAAATCATGAATATTATAATTTTTAATTTAAAAAATTGTTTTAGAAATTAAGTTCCAGACATTTTAAATAAAAAATACTAATTACTAATTATGCAAAATTCAGTATCGTATGACATACCTGCAACGGAAAGTTTCGCTCCTAATGAAAAAAAAAATTCTTATCAAATATTTAATATCTTTAATAAATTATTAAATCTAAATACTATTTAGAAATTAAATTTCATATATTTTAAATAAATAAAATATGCATAATATTTAGTCTTATTAGTTCAGTCTAAACAATTAATTGTTAGTATGTAAAAAAATGTGGATAATATCATTTATAAATAATTTATTATAACATTGTCTAACATATGAATTAAGATAATTTTGAAAATAATAATTTAATATTTAGATAATTTTTGTTGTAAAGTTATTTTTCATAAATTTTAAAATTACAAATATGTCTTGGTTATTTTTAATATTTTTATTTACTTGAAAAGTACAGAAATTTTTATTCTCTTTACTTTATACAATTTTGTATGGTTAAAATATTTCCTTAGTGTTATGATACTAATCACTACAAGAGAAAGGGATATCAGCTAGTTAAAAGAATGCATGCATACCAACTAACTGTTATCTAACTTTTAATTGAGAATACACGTCAACTCATTTATTCAACATTCTATCCAAACAGAAAGAAAAATGAATACATGCATATTCTGTCAAAGAAAAAAAAAATACATGATATATTACCTTAGTTATTCAACATAAAAAAAAACAATTACGCTTTTTATTCTAGAATTACAACAACTTTTTATATAGTTAAATTTTAATTAACTCTTTTCATGTTTGTGGGATAAAGTTGTATGACATCATTACATTTATAACCTTTAAAAAAATTGTACAAAATTGAAATCACACTGCTAAAGATTTTTGTTTTCTTTTCTTTTAGTACTTATAGTTTAAAACATCATATTTTAGTATTTATGGGATGTTTGTTTCCCGGAAGCATTATGATACTTGGGAACATTATTCTTTGGCCTATATAAAAATGTGTTTGATTATTTTTTAATATTTCTATGAATAATTTAAAGTTTTAAAATAATAAATGAAAAACTGTAGACCGAAAGGCAACTTTATTTGGAATGAAAGATACTCAGAGATATATTTTCTTATAACCTCCTAATAAACATAACAATATACATTCCTACCTTCTTATTTTTGGAAATGCAAAATAATTTCGTAAAATAAACACCTCTTATAATTATAATTGTGGTTTTTTTAATCATTTTGATCTTTACTATCTCAAGTCACTAACACTATTACATCCAAATCCTTTAAAATTATACAAACTAAAATTGACGATATAAAATTATCAAAAAGATTGGCAATTTTTAAAAGCTATAAAGAAATTGAATATAACACTAATAATTCTATTTGTTTTAGGACCACACTCGTACAATCTCACTTCTCAAAATGGTGAAAGTAAATTAATAAAATATTTTTTCTAAAAGAAGCAAATAATAAATCATGCATATATTTGGATAGGATCTGCCTCCTCTGAAACGAGTACAGTGCATTTTAAAGGACAAAGTGCAATTTATAAAAAAAAACTATCATGTACAAAAAAAAGTACAATAATAACCATTAATTAAAAAATTAATAGTTAATATTATAATTAATTTTAGATTTTTTTACATATATATATATATATATCATAAATCTCACCATTATTTTTTTAATTAACGATCATTATTGTGTTTTATCCTTTAAATTGCATCTCCTTACATGTAATATTTTCTATAAATAAATTATTACATTGTATATTATTTTATAGACTATAAATATTATTTATTGAAAACAATCTTACTCAAGTAAAATAAAAGTATTTCACACAACGTTTGTGTATATTTAGTATTTAAACTCGAGGTCACATGTTGTATATCTTCACAAATTTTTTATATAAAATGTAATTAAGTATTATTTTTTTTAATAATTAAAAAAAGAGATTGATGGATACTATAAATACGTAATGCTCCCAAAATATCTAATAAGGAAATTGGTCATGTCATTCCCACGTGGGTTTGGGGAATAATTAAATGTCTGTTTGAGAGATAAAGCAACAGTACCTGCAATTCATACATACACCTGAATCTTCCCTGTTTCCTCAAGTCTCTTCACTATTTAAACCAAAGCACCAGTGAGTCCAGAGAGAAAAATTAAGGGAGAGATATATATCAGTCATGGCTTTGTGTTCAGTTTTTCTCAATCTACATCTTCTGCTTCTTATTTTTTTGACCAAAGAAGCTTTAGGTGTGTCAGAGCAAGAAGCTGACAGAGTGCATGGATCACCTGGGCAGCCTCCGGTGAAGTTCAAACAATATGCTGGTTATATCACTGTCAATGAAACTCATGGAAGAGCCCTGTTCTATTGGTTTTTCGAGGCCACTCACAAACCAGAACAAAAACCCGTTCTCTTATGGCTCAATGGAGGTACTCTTTTTACTAACTAAGCTCTTCATGTATATATTTATGCAATCGTTTTTATTTAGTTTTCACTCTCATGACTAATACATAATAACTTAACGAAACGGTAGGTGATGCTTTTATCGTAGCATCGCACACACATGTATCTGGGTAAATAATGTCATCATGCATAATTGGTATGAGTCTTATCAATTGATCATGTGAATGATTGTGACAAGCAATGTTGGTATTCGAATACTGTCACATATTAATTTGGCAACGACTGCGATATTGCTAGTGGAAATATATAAAGTTAGTTAGAGACAAGAAAAGAAAACTGCAAAAAACAATGCTGAATCAATCATAGGGCCTTTACCTAAATGCAAGGAGTTTCAGCAAAACTCGTTTGTAGCGCTATAGCTAGAATATGTATGTGCAACCTCATCAGATTCACAAGATGTAAAAGTAAATGCGTTAATCAGAACAAAATCTGGCACACCAATTAGCGAATATAATTGATCAATATATCATAATTTTCATATAACTCCGAATGATCTCCAGGTCACTAGCTCCTTCGCGCAAGTCATGATTCCTTCCTAAATAATACCATGAAAGTACATCAAGATTAAATGCAAACCATCATATATAGCTTCAATTAGTTTAATTAGGAAAAGAACAAAAACTAGGAGGCAACGCACCTGCCGCTATGCACATATATAGCATTTTAATTATGCAATCAACACCACGCCCCTTGTGAAACAAGTTATGCCAAATAATATCGTGAGGTTGCTCTCGTGCACAAGAGATATTTACTGGAGGGTGTTTGTTGAAAGTTATTATTTCTAAGAATATGAATTTTGGAATGGAGTATTTTCTTTTTCTTTTATGATTGGAATGTAGTATTCTATGCTTGTTTAGAGTTTTAAAAAAATGTTCCTAATTTTTCTTCATTCTTAGGAAAGTAATTACAAGTTGTATTCGGCTTATAAAAAAATTACAAGTTGTATTCGTCTTATAAAAAAAATACAAGTTGTATTCGATCCCATAGAAATGTGAAAAGTTAATTTTTTTAACTCACCCAGCTTCCCTTTCATCTCTCATTTTTTATTTTAATTTTTTTAAAATTTGAAAAATATTTATAGACATACTAAAATCTAACCTAACATATTTTTAAGTATTTTTTGGAATACTATTTCTATTTTTTTAAATGCAGTATCATACCTTAAATCAATATTAAATGCCCTATTTTTACCCAGCCATGTTTGATATGGTTATTAAGTTGACCGTATTAGGGTCTATTTTGATATTTGTTTTTAAAAATACTTCTAGAAAAAAATGAAATAAATTTGTTCATAATCTAATTTATAAAAAAATTCTCGTATAATTTCTTTAAAAAACATATTTTTTTAACTCATACAAGCCAAAACCCACATATCGGCTCTAAATTAAAGTTTGAAGCGTTGGTTTATTTGAAAATATTGAATTGAATTTTCATTGTGCCACTGATGTTTAGCATTATTGTATACTCCTTTTATAAAAAGCACTATTGTATACTGTTTCCTTAAAACGGTGTATGAATGTTATGGAGCATAAGCAATTAATATAGATGTAAGGATTTTTCTTTTTACGAGAGCAAACCAAATTTCCCACATCCATATTAAAACTATACTCATATTTGTTATAATTAATAAGTTGTTTCTTGTACAATCTGCCAGGATGATATATTTAATTATGTACTTAATTCATAGGTTACGTAATCCTATTCCAAATTCATTAGTTTAACTTACCAATGGAAATATAGAAAAACCAAAAATACAAACATAAAAAAAGGGCCAAAAGAATCAAAACGAAGGTTCTGTATATATGATGAGATGCGAGTTTGATTTCTTCTCTAGTTACTAATTTTTTTGGGGAGTAATTCTTTTAGAGAAATTAACTGACCTCCAAGGACTTGTACATAATTTTCTAATTAGATTTTTGCTGTCACTTCTAACATGTTATTGGCGCCAGTTTGTTAGCTTATGGACCAAGAGGTAGACAAAAATAAAAGGAAAACAACTTTGAACAAAAAACAATAATTGAATATAGAGCAAGCATGCGGTTATATATTCAAAATTTGATCAAAGTCTTCAGTCAATGGCTTCAACTTGCAGCAGAAACTGCCATAATTAAATTCCATTGAAGTAATGAATATTGCTTTGAACCGAAGGGAAAACCCAATTTTTCTTTTCTTGTGCTGATAGGAACATAAAGGCAAGAAAGCTTTATATTAGTAACACCGGCAAAAAAATGTGCATAAATAATAAATTAAAAGTTCTAACTTTTGAAGTTTGAATATGTTCTGCTTATTCGTTATTTGTTTCATCGTAATTTATTACCATAATTACACTTTTGGTCATTTAGTTATCACAATTATGAAATTTTGATCTTTCATATTCTAATTGCTGAAATTAGATTATCTAAGCATAACAATTGTAAAATTTTAAACTTTTGTTGGTCTTCTGTTGAATATTAATAAATTTTGTTTATGCAATTGTATAATGATCATCATTAACGTGATAACTAAAGTGTTGTGTGAACTATAGACAAACATAACTTAATTTCATTTTTAGTCTTTTATAATTGTAATGTCTAAAAATTAAATTTTTTATTAAGTTACACTAGCACGTGTGTCACATAACATGTGTTAGTTGTGATGTATGATGTCAACATTGTACAATTACAATACTCATATGTCTCAATTCACACAATTAAAAGACAGAGAAACAAAATTAAACACTTATGATACCTAAGGTGTAACATCCCGGGCGCTGACGAGGGCGGGGAGTGATCGCCGGTGCAGTGAGGTACGGACAAGGAGCGGCTCCTGGCAGGCTTCCAGCGGGAGAGGTACATGAATGAATCGAATACACACCCAAACGAGAGGGATCCAGAGGCTGTGCAGGTATGAGACTGTACAGTTGAGGATAAATTAAAGGATTTAATGGGTACTACCTATACCAACAAGGTGCATCTACTTTTCGGTAGCCCATAACATAAGAACTCCACAGTTAAGCATGCTTGACTTGGAGTAATCTTGGGATGAGTGACCTCCTGGGAAGTTTCTCAGGAAGTGTGTGAGTGAGGACAAAGCACACTGAAAAGTCTTGTGTTGGTATGTAGGGACAGTCGTTGATCCTGCAAGTGGCCGGGCGTTACAAATGGTATCAGAGCAAGGCCTCTCTACCAGTACGGTGTGGTTCGAGGATGAACCAGGCGGAAGCTGGTGGGCATGTAACATCCCGGGCGCTGACGAGGGCGGGGAGTGATCGCTGGTGCAGTGAGGCACGGACAAGGAGCGGCTCCTGGCAGGCTTCCAGCGGGAGGGGTACATGAATGAATCGAATACACACCCGAACGAGAGGGATCCAGAGGCTGTGCAGGTATGGGACTGTACAGTTGAGGATAACTTAAAGGATTTAATGGGTACTACCTATACCAACAAGGTGCATCTACTTTTCGGTAGCCCATAACATAAGAACTCCACAGTTAAGCATGCTTGACTTGGAGTAATCTTGGGATGAGTGACCTCCTGGGAAGTTTCTCAGGAAGTGTGTGAGTGAGGACAAAGCACACTGAAAAGTCTTGTGTTGGTATGTAGGGACAGTCGTTGATCCTGCAAGTGGCCGGGCGTTACAAATGGTATCAGAGCAAGGCCTCTCTACCAGTACGGTGTGGTTCGAGGATGAACCAGGCGGAAGCTGGTGGGCATGTAACATCCCGGGCGCTGACGAGGGCGGGGAGTGATCGCTGGTGCAGTGAGGCACGGACAAGGAGCGGCTCCTGGCAGGCTTCCAGCGGGAGGGGTACATGAATGAATCGAATACACACCCGAACGAGAGGGATCCAGAGGCTGTGCAGGTATGGGACTGTACAGTTGAGGATAACTTAAAGGATTTAATGGGTACTACCTATACCAACAAGGTGCATCTACTTTTCGGTAGCCCATAACATAAGAACTCCACAGTTAAGCGTGTTTGACTTGGAGCAATCTTGGGATGGGTGACCTCCTGGAAAGTTTCTCAGGAAGTGTGTGAGTGATACATAAGGAACTAAAATTACAATTAAGCTTAATTATTTAATTTTTCATATCTATATATTGTTAACATTTACCTCAAAACAGAAGCTATAAATTTGTTTGCTGTCTTTGTTAAAACCCATAAAACACTTAAAAAAATGTTTTTTCTCCCTCTATTATGAACAACCATAAAATCATAAATTAGTACATTTTTTTACTCTCTTTTTAAAATCTAGTTCTATATTTAAGTAAAATATACTACCTGGTGAGTGATAAATATAGTTCTATTTTATTATATATTTTAATTATAACATAATTTATATATTTAAATATATCTGTTTATTATAAATTTTAATTATGTAAAATAAACATTTATAACGTACATTGCACATGGAAGTTGAAATACTAGTTTTACATTACACGTGATAAATATTTATTATTAAATAATTATAATTGTAATAAATAATATTATTTAAATTCTAAATATCATAATTAATATTCATAATAAATAAATATTTTCAAACGTATAAATTATATAAGTAGCTTCTTTGCTGAATGAGTTTATTTATATTTATAATAAATAATTTAAATTGTGATATAAGTTTATTCTTAAATTGAAATGGAGTATACAAATATATAAAAATAAAAGATAAGTTGTCTTTGATGATTGAGATAAATATTTTTGACTATTTGTGGAGATAATATGTGAAATACACCTTCCAATTTGAGAATTATATTTTATAATACAAAAGTAAATTAATTTCGTTTATAAATTTTATATTGATAATCATTTTATAATGTAGTTGCGATTTCCCCATCTTCTTGAAGGTTGTTAAACTCCGCAATGATTTAATTTTATGAAAGTTAAACTCTTGAGCAACTCCATGTTGGAATCAATGGATTCATTCAATTTTTGAACCGCAAATCATTACTATGGCTTCTTTGCCATTTGCTTTTGAATAAATATGACTTACTTTTTGTTTACAATGATAATAACATGGAAGTTGGAATGTAAAATTACGAACTTTCCGAATTAATTTAAATTTGATTTTGATTTTTCAATTCATTATGATTACGATATGTAAGTAGCTTATATCCTATCCTATCCTATATGTAGTAATAATAGTATATATCATCCTTTATAGTTTATTGCTGTCACTTTCGAAGTTAGTTATACGTTACATCATCTGTAATTTATTTATTTATTTGTTTATACTGATTAATTAGCAAAAATATATACATATATATCATGGAAGAGTTAGAGAGGATTTTTATCCTGTAATTTGTTTGTAACATAATCTTTTTCTGTTATACAATAATAGTAAATTGAAAGAAATACAAAAGCAATTAGCAATAAAAATTGATAATTGATTATCACACTAATGTACATTACTGCAATTAACATGAAGAAAATGCATGAATGTTTTCAGGCCCTGGTTGTTCCTCAATTGGTTATGGAGAAGCAAAGGAGCTAGGACCCTTCTTTCCTCAGGACAGCAGCCAACCAAAGCTCAAGTTAAATCCTTATTCTTGGAATAACGGTTGGTGAATTTAGATTCATAGCCCATAATTTTTTCACCACATACATGGTCATTAATTCATAAGTTGATTTGTAAATTTGGTAAATGTGTTAATTCAAGATAAACTATATGTTAGCTAGAAAATGCTGATTTCCAGCTGTACATGGAGTGGCCATTGATGGTTTCCAGCCTGTTCCAGCCGTCCACCACTTCCAGCCATCACCAGCTGTCCACCAACTTCCAGCTGTGCACTAGTTGTCTGCCACAAATTCTCCAACGTACACCATTCTTCCCCCTATAAATAGAGGTGCAAACCTCACTTGTAAATCATCACTTAGACACACAGAAACACCAAGAGTGAATTCATCCAAGTAGTGAGAATTCTTAGTGAGTGTTGTGTCAGTGGTCTGAGTTTGAGAGTTGTTTTGTTTTGAGTTTGTAAATCTCGGTAATTCTATTCTTGTGAGTAATAGAAGTTGTTTTTCTCTCAAATTCGTGTGTACCAACACCCAATTGATCCGTTGGCCTCAACAGAAAAAACAATGATCCTTAACCAATATGATTTCTATTTCTACAGCTGCCAATCTTTTGTTTTTGGAATCCCCTGTTGGAGTGGGATTCTCCTACACCAACACTAGCAGTGATATACGTGAGCTTGGTGACAACAATACTGGTAATTAATGTTGCTGTCATATAAATATTTGTACTTTTACTTTTATCTTGCTTTACTAATTGTGATTTATTGATGGTACTTATTTATCAACATCAGCTAAAGATTCACACACCTTTATCATCCAGTGGTTTAGAAGATTTCCACAATTCAGATCACACAAATTCTACATTTCCGGTGAAAGCTATGCAGGTATCTATGTTCTAAAACACCATACATTTCTTTGCGAAAACTATGTGATAATATGATCTGATTTGGGCCTTTCTTCATTTTAAAATAAATTTGATTTGTTTTGACATTTCAGGGCACTATGTTCCGCAACTATCTGAGCTCATTTTCGATAATAATCGCAATCCTGCGGAGAAAGACTACATTAACTTCAAAGGATTCCTGGTAAAATTCTCTCGTCAACTCTGAAGCATGCACGAGTAGCTCATTTTGTCAACTATACTGGTACCTTATATGTATCAAATACAGCTACACATTGAGTACAGTTGAATACTCAACATAAAAAAAAATTAAAAAAATTGTACTCCACTTGACTATAATAACATTAACTGCAATTTTGAGTATAGGTATTAGTTAAATATTCTTTTAAGAAAAAACATTGACAATTTTTCAGATAAATTTAAAGATCGATGTTTTCTTTTTGTCTTTTTTTTTTTTTTATAACTTTTCCATGTTCATTTTTTATAATTTAATCAAACTTATTCATCCTTTCTTGTAAGATGAGATTCGAGTCAATTTCTTGTATCATAGATAATTTCATAACAATCAATAAGTATTTTATATTCATATATATTATTATAAATATATTAGAATATTCATACTTTTAATTTTTAAAAATTGACATATTTATTTCCGATATCCTCATTGGATATCGATATCATACCTGTGTTCATGTAACATATATGGTCCAAAAAAGGTCAAGGTATAATCAATCAATTCTAAAAGTCCAACAAAAAAAACATGAAACCAATATTAATTTTGACAAAATGACATTGGTTGTGCAGATTGGAAATGCATTATTGGACGACGAAACAGATCAAAAGGGTATGATAGATTATGCGTGGGATCATGCTGTGATATCTGATGGAGTATACAATAACATTACAACCATATGCAATTTCAGCCTTCCAATTCTAAATCAAACAAATGAGTGCAATGTGGAACTCAGTAAGTACTTCGCTGTGTATAAGATTATTGATATGTATAGCTTGTACACTCCCAGGTGTTTCAGCAACAGCAGCAGCACCGGAAAGGAAGCCCTTCAAAGTTTTTCAAAAATTGTGAGCTTCTGCCTTGTTTTGTCTTTGAGTAAAATTCAGTATCTAGTTAAGTAACGAATTTTAAAATTCTATAGATATGTTACAAGTATTAATCTTGTTGGGCAGAAAAAAAACTATAAGTTTTAGGATGTATTTGATTTTTATTTTAAAAAATTGGTTTTAGTTTTCAAAATGCAATTAAATAAAGGTTGGTGGAGGGTGGTGTAAGACATAGAGCACATTGTGAAATTGAGAGAGGCTGAACAAAATAAAAACATAAGAAGAAAATAAGAAAACATCTCTTGGTTGTTTCTATTTTTTTTCTTTCTCTAAAAATACTTGTTTTAGAAATAATTCTTGATCAGTGTGAAATTGTTTTAGAAAATAATTACTAAAACCATAAAGTTAGAAGGAATCAAACAGACCCTTATACCTACAAAGTGTGGCTGACATGGGACATGACATGGTTGATGTGGCTGACATGGCTAGTTCGTGATAATATTGATGTGTGTGTATATAGATATATCAACAACTAAGTTTTAGTCCTTATTTATACTACCTTATTAACTATTAGTCCTAGAAGAGATCGATTTGTTACATCTCATAGAGCATGTTGGTCCTTTTGATTTGAGCAGGATGGGTGGCACAGAAAACCAGCTGGATATGATCCTTGTGCATCCGATTATACTGAAGTGTACCTAAATAGGCCAGAAGTCCAAAAGGCATTACATGCCAATATCACCAAAATTCCCTATCCATGGACTCACTGCAGGTTTTACTCCACCTTTCCTTTTTTCTGTTTTTCTTTTCTAATTACGACGACATTTATTTATGTGATCGATTAACTTCAGTTTTAGGTTAACATTACATATTGGAAAATATCATTAAATCAACCTTAAGTTGTGATATATTTATTATTATTATTATTATTATTATTATTATTATTATTATTAGGTGATAGGTAGATAATTATCAGAAATAATATATGTAATGATGCTGTCTATCTTTTGTGCTTGTCCTTAGCGATAATATCACATTTTGGAATGACTCACCTCAGTCCATGCTTCCTGTCATCAAGAAACTTATTGCTGGTGATATTCGAATTTGGGTTTACAGGTACACAGCTAATAACTTAACATGTTAGCTAGTCCTTTTTGGAATGTAGAGAAAACTAATTGATTTCAACTTGTGGAACTCAGAAGTTCGAATTTAACTAGTCATGGTTGGTTATATGCTAAGTATTGTGAAAATAGTGCTACTATTCTTTATTTCTGTTCAATATTATCTATTTAATTCTTCATATACTGATTTACTTTGTTGCTTTCTTTATATAGTGGAGATAGCGATGGAAGAATTCCCGTGACTTCAACAAGATACACTCTTAGAAAGTTGGGGCTTGGGATTGTTGAAGATTGGAGTCCCTGGTATTCCAGCAAGCAGGTAAAAACAACATTTGAACTTTTTTTGAAACCCAAACTGTATATTTTTAAATTTGTTACAATAAAATATGACTCTTAACACATTTCACTTTAGATGATTCAAATAAGCGAACATGATTTTATTTTTCATTAATCCAAATATAATATACGCTGAATTTGTGTCGTATTAATTATTCCAATTTTAGTTTTAACTTATGAATCAAGAAACATATTTTGACAGGTGGGAGGATGGAGCATTGCTTACGATGGACTTACTTTTGTTACCATAAGAGGTGCTGGTCATCAAGTTCCTACTTTCACACCCAAGCAAGCTCTGCAGTTGGTTCGACACTTCCTAGCAAATAAGAAATTACCATCTCAACCAATTTAATCAGTTTTCTTTTAATTTATCATTTTGAAGTTTATTTCACAATAAGAATGGATATTTCTTGTTTCTGGGTTTAAAAAAAGCCCACTTGTTCTATTTTTTTTTTATTATTATTTCATGAAGCTCTTGCTGAAGTTTGAATGATGGTTTTCAGTACTTGACGGTAGGGATTAAAAATAGAAATAGACAAAAATATAGTTAATCCTTTAAATTAAAATTTTAAAAAAATTAAGAACTAAAAATATAATTAACCCTTGTTTAAATTATCTTTTCAATTTTAAATAATGATGGAAAAACATTTTAACATTTTTTAATAGGAAATTTTCTTAAATACAAAATAGAGGAATATATTGTAATTATATGGGTTGATTTAAATTTTATTTCTGTTATAATACACATGAAAACTATTAAAGATTATAAGACTATAAATGCAACATTGGCCTATAAATATTGGACATTTAATAAGAATTTAACTCATATTATGCAAGGACGTGAGTTTAAATCTTACCGCCAATGTGAAAACTTCATTGGTAATCAACAACTCAAACAAAAATCTCGTTTCTTCTACTAATCCATTACTAAATTAAATGTAAATGGTATAAGCTTAGGTAAATTAAGTCTTCAACACTCACCAAATTATAAATGAGACTATGTACCTAAACTATCTACCACTAAGACAAATCATAAACAAATTATAGATAAATCACCAACTTTAGGTAAATTAGGTCTTGAAGGTTCACTAAGTTAATTTTTTTTTTTTTTGTATGTATAACAATGTAACAAAGAAAAATCCAAATATTTGTTAATAAGTTGATTTATTTTATTCAGCAAAAAAACGTTTATTTATTATTTTGATATAGATCATAAATATCTTTTATTATAGGCCATCTACTTGAGTTGAGTAAGATTATGTATTTGATTCTAAATTAAATTAAATCAACTTCATGGGATTTAATCTTTTTTCACATACCAATTTCATA